>JAUDYJ010000015.1:9404380-9474380 GCA_030761175.1 Masticophis lateralis
TGTTGGCACATTTTTGATAATGCTCACCTGTATAACTGAATCTGCTCACCTGTATAATGATCATGCTTTTTGAATGATGGAAAACAGATCTTCACCTCCTTCTACCTGCCTGAGATTTGAAACCTACTTCCCCTTCATTTCTCAGATCTAAGCACACTCCAATGTATTTAATCTCATACCATAAGAATTTCCAGTGCTTTATCTAATAGAAGGGAAGGTTTGCAGCTGAAATGAGGGCTCCTTAATACTCTCTGGGCTTTGTTGATTTCTTCCGGACGTCTCATGACCGATCAACATAACATCATCAGTGCTGGAAGGAAGTAGGATTTGTACTCATGATATTACCTAGCTGGGTAATGAAATGTCTGCAGTTAACAACCAAGCTTGGAGAGCACCAAGGATCCCACAGTCCCCTATCCTAATTGCTCTTCTCGACTCCTACTCCTAGTGTGAATCCTACCTAAAAGTTGATGTCGACAATTGGACTTGAGATAAAACCCTTTCACGCCGAATAGAGCAGGATTGTTGCTGCCTACCATTTGGAAACGCAGAACAAAATTGCATCTACCCTTGTTGCAAAATCACGTTCAGTTTATGGATAATATCGTCTATAATCCCAAAGTCTGTTTGGTGATGGTGATGTCATCCATTCTGACTCTTGGCAATTCTATGGGCCACGTATCTCTACATCTTCCAATCTTGCCCTGCTTCATCGAATTTTCTAGGCTCTGGCTGGCATCCGTGTTCCACTTGGCAGCCTGGTTTCCTTTTACTGCTAAAATAATTCCCAAAATAATTGTTTCCTCCGGTGAATTTTGACATGGCCAAAATGAGTTTTCTTCCAGGCGTTTCATGACCCAGCTAGGTAACACCATCAGGGCTGGAAGGGAGTGTGGTTTATGGAGAGGAGGAGTTGGGTCCTTGGTGCTCTCTGCGCTTGGTGGTTTTCTTGCAGATGTTTCATAACCCAACTAGGTAACATCATCAGTGCTAGAAAGGAGTGGAGTTTCGTCTCTGCTTATTTATATTTGCCATTTGTGTATAAACAGAGCGCAAAGTCATTCCCAACTAGATAACACTGATGATGTTATCTAGTTGTGTCATGAGACGTCTGCAAGATTTTGACTTCGAGTCTATTTAACAGATTAACATAGCTGGGAGGGATCTTGAAGGTCATCTAGTCCAACCCTCTCCACCTAAGCAGGAGTCCCTACACCATTTCTGACAAATGGCAGTCCAATCTTTTCTTGAAAGTCTCCATTGATGAAGCTCCCACAACTTCCAAAGGCAACTTCTGTTCCATGGGTTGATTGCTCTCACTGTCAGAAAGTTCCTCCTCATTTCTAGGTTGAATCTCTCCTTGGTCGGTTTCCATCCATTATTCCTTGTCTGGCCTTTGGGTGCTTTGGAAAACAGGTTGACCCCTTCCTCTCTGTGGCAGCCTCCCCAAATATTGGAAGACTGCTATCCCGTCTCCCCTGGTCCTTCTCTTCACTAGACTAGCCATGCCCAGTTCCTGCAACCGTTCATCGTATGTTTTAGCCTCCAGTCCTCTAATCCTCTTGGTTGCTCTTCTCTGCACTCTTTCTACAGTCTCAACATCTTTTTTTATAGTGTGGTGACCAAAATTGGATGCAGTACTCTAGGTGTGGTCTTACTAGGGCTTTATAGAGTGGTAGTAGTACCTCACTTGATTTTGATAATACAATTACGAAGCTATCTTTACATATTGGGTAGGAAGCACAGAAAATGGAAAACCAAGGCTAACGTCAATAGGGAATCCAACACTGAGATCAATTTGATTTTTGTTTTGCAGGTAGAAAGGAAGAGGCACATCGGAAATGACATTGTTACCATCGTGTTCCAGGAAGGAGAAGAAACTTCACCAGCTTTCAAACCATCCATGATCCGTTCTCACTTTACACGTATCTTTCACTATGGTCTTGGACTTGCTACTCACGTCTGCTGTTTTGTCCTTTAGAACAGATTCGGTTTTTTAACTTTCCCTCCGAGGTTTGATAGAGCGCTGGAGAAATCAGGAGATTCAGGCAGTTCAAATGAGCATAAAGATTTATTGCAAGCTTAAGGTCTCTACAAGAATCTGACCAACTAACAGTCAAAGGGAAATGAGCAGGAGATAAGAAAGGCATTCAAAGCGGGCTGGATTTAAATCTCTTGTGAACACGCAGGGACTCATGACTTATGACACGTTTAACCCTTCCTTCAGGCTCAGCCTGGTCATCTCCTATAAATCCTTCCTTGGTATCATGGGTGGAACACCAATATATGTTTTGAAACACACCATAATTGGAATTTAAATGACTCTCAAGCGGGGTTCCAAACATGGAAGCTGAAATTAGTTAAATTACTTCCAAGTAGATTTTGTTGTACATTTGGGGATTTACCAGGACCAAGGAAGCTACACTCTGGCTATCTTGCATTTTTACCTTTGTAATCATGATCAGCTTGGGTGCCATTGGAGTGTAGTTTGATACCCCTGTTGAAAATTTCAGTTCCTTGCTGAATTGGATCTTTAATTTCAGCCAAAATTTGCTGAAGTTTGGGGGCGGGGGAGGAGAGCCGTTACAAAATATGATCCCCTGATGTAATAACTGGAAATCCTTAACTAACCCTGCAGATATTTTTGCCTTAGTGCGATACAATAAACAAAGTGAAAGCTACAGGTAGGTGATAACTGGTACAACTACTCTTTCCTATAGCAGTAGCCCTTAGACTTATATCCCGCTTCATAGTGCTTTACAGCCCTGGCTAAGTGGTTTACAGAGTCAGCCTCTTGCCCCCAACAATCTGGGTCCTTATTTTACCAACCTCGGAAGGATGGAAGGCTGAATCAAGAGTCGATGAGAATCGAACTGCTGGCAGTTGGCAGAATTAGCCAGCAATACTGCATTCTAACCACAGGGAGGGAGGGAGGGAAGGAAGGAAGGAAGGAAGGAAGGAAGGAAGGAAGGAAGGAAAATAGTAATAGCTCTTGGATTGCAATACTGCATTCTAACCACTACGCCACCAGGGCAAGAAAGAAAAGGAGGGAGGGAGGGAAGGAAGGGAAGAGGGGAAGAAGGAAAAAGGAGAAAGGGGGGGGGGAGAGAAAAAGAAGGAAAGAAGAAGAAAAGAGGGAAAGAAAAGGAAGGAAGCAAGCAAGCAAGCAATAGCAATAGCAATAGCACTTAGACTTATATACCACTTCACAGGGCTTTCCAGCCCTCTCTAAGCGGTTTACAGAATCAGCCTCTTGCCCTCCAACAATCTGGGTCCTCATTTTACCGACCTCGGAAGGATGGAAGGCTGAGTCAACCTAGAGCTGGTCAGGATCGAACAGCTGGCAGAGGGCAGAGTTAAGCCTGCAATCCTGCATTCTAACCACTGCCCCCACCACAGCCCTATAATTTAAAATGGCACATTGCATCCTTCAGCGCAATGTAATATTGTCACAAAAAACACAGCGTGGCAGGAGAAACCCAAGGCTTGGAAAATCATAAATTAAAAAATATATAATTGACTCCTTGACTTAAACAACAGTTCATTTAGTGTCCTTTCCAAGTTACTTTAAAAAAAAAGCGACTTATGACCATTTTCAGACTTATGACCGTTGCAGCATCCCCACGGTCATGTGTTCAACATTCAGGCGCTTGGCAACGGGCTCCTGTTTATGACGGCAGCAGTCTCCCTGGGTCAGGTGTTCTCATTTTGGGACCTTCTGACAAGCGATGTCAAAGCTGTGTGACTCACTTAAGAGCTTCTCTTAATGACTGTGTCAAGAAAGGTGGTAAAATGGGGCAAAACTCACTTAACAAATGTCTCGCTCAGCAACAGAAATTCTGGGGCTCAATTGTGGCTGTAAGTCTCCGCTTCTCCGATTTATGGACTTTGCCCGTAAATTCA
Organism: Masticophis lateralis; assembly: GCA_030761175.1. NCBI lineage: Eukaryota > Metazoa > Chordata > Lepidosauria > Squamata > Colubridae > Masticophis > Masticophis lateralis. Next base: position 9,408,284 of record JAUDYJ010000015.1, read on the forward strand.
GATCCTTCCACGAGCTTCATAAAGACCTCGCAATTCAGGTAGTCCTTGACTTACAACCATTCATTTAGTGACCATTTGACATTATCACCTGCGGCTCTTCCTCGCACGTATGACTGTCGCAGCATTAAATGTTGACTGTTTTTTTTTTAAAATACGTTTGACAGATACGGACTTAATGAGGAATAAATTTCAAGTCCCACATCATCGGATTGTCGTTCTCTCTTTCCTTTTCTCCCTTCTTTCTCTCCCTCCTTCGTAGGCTGAAAATTTTTTCAGAAGAAAGCGTCCCCCTCTTTGGACCTCCGCTTCCCTCCCCGCCGGTGTTCACTGACCACCAGGAGTTCAGGGATTTCCTTCTGGTAAAATGTAAATATTAAACATTCCTCTGTCTTCTGCTTAATCTTGGCATCAAGATGCTTTCTTGAAATTGACCCTACTAAATCCAGATATTGTGACCTGCCAGCAGCCATTCGGACAGTGAGGAGGTTGGGGAGGAACCTGGGCCAATCCTGGAGTCTGGGGAAGTCTCAGATGAGGGCTCTGCGTCGGAGGCAGAGAGGGGGCCAGGGCCATCTGACAGTTATCAGCTGCCTTCGGAGTCAGACATCAGTGAGGCAGACAAACAGCTGGAGCCTGTTCCCAGTGGGTGCATGCACAGAGTTGCCAGACGAAGGGAACAGCTAAAGAACAAGGGTCAACTTGGGAGTAAGGCCACAGGTGGACAATGAATGGCCCCTCCCAGAGGGAATAAAAGAGGAGCGAAAGGGGAGTGGAGTTTGCAGGAGACAATTAGTTCATTACTGGATTCTTGCCAAGTATCTTGCCAAGTCTGAAAGATATCAGCCAAACCTGATAAAGGTTGGTAATTATGAACGATTTGGAAAGACTGTGGGAGAGGAAACACTTTGCTGGAGAGGAATTCACCGTCAGTTAAATAAAAGGTTTATCGGGACGGGGACTCAGCTTCATGCTGTTAGGTCAGAACAGGGACCTTGGCAAGATGATCATCAGGGAAGAAGGAAATCCTTGCAGTAAATATTTGGCTGGACAAATATATATGTATATATTCGTCATTCCTAATAAGAGTGGCGTGGTGGCCTAGAAGTGAAGCTCTCGCCTCACAATCAACAATCTCTTCCAACTCGTGTTATTCTCTTACCCTCTTCTCTTTTGGTGCAGTGATCAATGGGGAGAAAGCCACCTTGGAAACTCCAACCTTCGCTCAGAAGCGACAACGGACACTAGACATGTTAATCCGCTCCTTATACCAGGATCTCATGCCCGACATGCACAAGGTAAGCTCTCTCCTGCCCAGGGGGAGCAACCTGAGATTATCCAGCCCAACCTCCTTGCTTTGATCCCATCTTGGAAACGCCCGAGCTCTCCCAAGATGTCAGCCCCTTTTCTTCAACTTCCGGCTGTGGTGGTTGGTTGTTGTCTGTTTCTAGAACATGCTGAACAGGAGATCCTTCAGCGATGTCTTGCCCGAATCCCCCAAATCAGCTCGGAAAAAAGAAGAAGCTCGGCAGGCAGAATTTGTCCGGCTTGGCCAGGTATGTGTTTATGAATGCTGTGGCCTGCCGGAGTCAGATAGTGAGGAGGTTGGGGAGGAACTTGGGCCAGTCCTGGGCCAATTTGTCACTAAACAAATGGCTGTAAGTTGAGAATGACCTGTAATTTCAGAATTGCAGGATTGATATCAACCACACAGGATTAGCCAGACATGAGCGAAATTCTACTTTATTGCAATGCTACCTTAACAGAATATTATTATTGTTGTTGTTGTTGTTGTTTATTTCTTCCTTTGAAGGCCCTCAAACTGAAAACCATTGTGAGGGGGGACGCCCCAACTATTTTAGCCACGACCAGCCTCTGTAAAAAGGAGGTGAGCGAATCATTTGGGGGTGGAGGGTGGGGCGAACCTTTGCAAGGAGGAAAAACGGTTGCTCTCCGAACAAGATCGACCTGCTTTCGGTACAAACCCATTGTGGAATCCTTTGCACCGTTTGACGGAATGCCGTAAAAATGTTCCCCGCAGTTAAGACTTTGCTTGTAACAGACCGATGTCTCCTTTTTCAGTTTTTCATTTGGGAAATTTTGGGCAATGGGGATGGGGGATGCAGGTGGACTGTTGTTATTCGTCCGTAGTGAAGAGGGTGAAGAATTCTAAAGCAATACACTGCCTTCATTTCCAAGGTGTCTTTCTTTCTCCTTTTTTTTCTCGTACTTTCTTTCTTTCTCTCGCTCTTTCTTTTACTTGCTTTCTCTCTCTGTCTCTTTGTCTCTCTGTCTGTCTCTGTGTGTCGCTTTCCTCTCTCTTTCTGCTTCTCTGTTTCTCTCTCTCTCTCTCTCTACGTTTGTCTCACTGTTTCTCTCTCTGTCTCTTTCTGTTTCTCTTTCTCTCTCTCTCTTCCTTTCTTTCTCTCTCTGTCTTTGTCTCTCTTTCTGTTTGTCTCGCTGTATCTCTCTCTGTGTCTCTCTCTGTCTCTGTCGCTGTCTCTCTCTTTCTGTTTGTTTTGTTGTTTCTCTCTGTGTGTCTCTTTCCTCTCTTTGTGTCTCTTTTTGTGTCTCTTTGTTTCTCCCTCCCTTTCTCTCTCTCTGTCTCTCTCTGTTTGTCTCACTGTTTCTCTCTCTCTGTCCCTTTCCTCTCTCTCTCTCTGTCTCTGTCTGTCTCTCTCTCTCTTCCTTTCTCTCTCTCTCATTCTGTTTGTTTCGCTGAATCTTTCTCTCTGTCTCTCTGTCTCTGTCTCTCTGTGTCTTTGTCTCTCTTTCTGTTTGTCTCGCTGTTTCTTTGTGTCTTTTTCCTCTCTCTCCTGTCTCTTTCTGTTTCTGTTTCTCTCTCTCTCTTCCTTTCTCTCTCCCTCCCTCCCTCTGTGTCTCTCTCTTTCTATTTGTCTCACTGTTTCTCTCTGTCTCTCTCTCTCTCTCTCTTTCTGTCTGTCTGTCTTTGTGTCTTTCTCTCTTCCTGTCTCTCTTTCTCTCTGTGCGTGTCTATTAACTCACCATCCATAATTGTGTTTGTTTGCAGCCCTGGGAGTCGCAATGCTTCTGCAGCAATTTCCCGCATGAAGTCATTTGTGCAGATTCCTGGGGACAGTCCCTGCTTGTCTCCACAGATGTTGGTGTGTTTCTCTTAGACGGTGAGTAGTAGACCACCCCACAGTTGTGAGAATGTCTACACATTCCCCTCCTTGAGAAACAAATGGATTTTAGCTGAATTTCCGCTTTTAAGGTGCCATAGAGAGCTCTCAGCAAAAAACCTTTCTGGGGAGGTTTTTCATTCTCATTTAGAGAACTGCTTTCCTTTCAGTCTATTTCCTAAAAATATAAGTGTTAGTCTTTGGCTTCCATTCCATGTAGAAATATAACACAGCTAGTATCCTTCTAGGGACGCTGTGGCTCAGTGGCTAAGAAGCTGAGCTTGGCGATCAAAAGGTTGGCAGTTCAGCGGTTCAAATCCCTAGCGCCGCATAACGGGGTGAGCTCCCGCGACTTGTCCCAGCTTCTGCCATCCTAGCAGTTCGAAAGCAGGTGAAAAAATGCAAGTAGAAAAATAGGGACCATCTTTGGTGGGAAGGGAACAGCGTTCCGTGCGCCTTTGGCATTGAGTCATGCCGGCCACATGACCACGGAGACGTCTTCAGGCAGCGCTGGCTCTTCGGCTTTGAAACGGAGATGAGCACCACCCCCTAGAGTCGGGAACGACTAGCACAGATGTGCGAGGGGAACCTTTACTTTTACTATCCTTCTGCTTCATGCCTTTTTAAAAAGAAAAAAGAGAAGATATTAGAGACCTTTTGCTATAGAAAAGACAATCACTTTATGAATTGGTTTTTTTTTCTTTGTGTGCATGTCCTATAATTCGATCGTCCATAATATCAAATAAACGACATGCTTCAATGCTCTCTGAGCTGGGTTACTTTCTTGCACATGTCTCACGATCCAACTAGGTTGCATCATCAGGGTTAGAAGCAAACCTCACTCCCTTCTGCCACTTGAAAATGTTTTATTTATTTATTTATTTATTTATTTATTTATTTATTTATTTATTTATTTTAATTTAATTTAATTTAATTTAATTTATATGCCACCCTTCTCCGGAGACTCAGGGCGGCTTACAATGCATTAAGCAATAGCCTTCATACTTTTGTATATTTTTATACAAAGTCAGCTTATTGCCCCCACAAACTGGGTCCTCAATTTACCTACCTTTGAAAGGACGGAAGGCTGAGTCGACCTTGAGCCTGGAGAGAATTGAACTCGCAGTAATTGCAGGCAGCTGGAAGCTAAATACTACCTTTAACAGTAGCATTAATCTGCTGCGCCACTCAGGCTCTTCAGATGTTACCTAGTTGGGCAATGAAACAACTACGAGGAAACAACCCAGCTCAAGAAAGCTGTCAACTTGCAAGGCTTTCAAGTTGCCATGAGCAGGGGGGAAGGGAGAGCTGATAGAGCTGGTCGATTTACGTAACTGAAGCTGCATTCCATAGATGCTTTCTTACCGCAATCAATAGAAGAGTGTTGGGTTTCACAGCCGGCCAAAGTGCTAATTGGAGAATGTGATTTATGACATGGCCAGGGAGGAGGGGAGAGACAGGGTCATAGGGGAACATAAACCTACGTGGGATTAGTTCTATCTGCATCCGAATATTGCCGAAATGGTGCTCCTAATAAATGACTGTATTTCTTTTGAAGTTTGGCTCATGGCTCATGAATTAATTAGGGCATCTTTTGGAAACTTCACAAGAGCACCGAGGACGCGATGCGTCCCGTTTTGTGGCGCAGATGTTCCAGAGGTTCAATGCTTTGCAACCTTCCCTTTCCAGATGGACAGCCTCCCATCCCAGTATTTGATAAAACATTACAGATCAAACAGATGCACGTACTGGAAACGTTGGACCTTCTAATCACCAGAGCAGACAAAGGTAAGAAGCCCCCACCCACCCACCCACCCTTGGATATTTTAAACTGTAATATGGATTGTTTTAAATTTGGGGCCAAATTTATATAATTCTTTTTAATAATTTTAAATTTTGTGTTGGAATGTTTTTTTTATTCTTGGCTGTGCACCGCCCTGAGTCCAGTAGGAGAAGGGTGGTATACAAAAAGAAAGAAAGGAAGGAAGGAAGGAAGGAAGGAAGGAAGGAAGGAAGGAAGGAAGGAAGAAAGAAAGAAAGAAAGAAAGAAAGAAAGAAAGAAAGAAAGAAAGAAAGAAAGAAAGAAAGAAAGAAAGACGCACCACTCAGCTATTTGGGAGAATAATACTCTTTTTTTTTTTTGGCTGTTTTCAGGCCATTTTTGGCCCAAAACATGGCCTGAAAACAGCCCAGAAAACGGTCTGAAAACGGTCTGAAAACGGCCTGGTTTTTTGGCTGTTTTTGTCTGTTTTTCGGGCCGTTTTCTGGCACTCCGGCACCCGCAAAGACCAGCTGGCTGGGATATGCATACTGGAAAGCAGAAGAGCAGCTGGCAATGGCGCACATCCCCACAGAGAGGGCACATCCCCACAGAGAGGGTGTGCCATAGGTTCGCCATCACAGATTCTAGCTTGCATTAGGAGGTTTGGTTCTTGCCCTGTAGCTTTTGTGTCAGCTGTCCTTCTGCAGATGAAAAGTTGGGATATAAATGAGACGGCGAATGTTGAAGATCAGGGCCATCGTGATGAGGTAGTCGTCCTCTTGATGTGGTTCTTTGCCCTTTCATCCGCTTAGGGAAGGAGGCCCGGCTTCTGGTGTTCAGGCTGAACGCCCTATGGAAAGGCATCGAAGCAAAGTTGACCCGGAGCAAAAGCGATTGCCGAGAAAACAAGTTGGAGAAAACGAAAGGTATTGTGGAACCATCTGATGACAGAAATCAAACCGCGATCCTGAATTAGTAGTTTTGATCAAACCATGGGGCTGTGTGTTTTGACGGGTTGTCACAAAGAGAGGAGAGAAGAAACCTAGAACTAAGGAGGAAATTCAGAACGGTGACAGCAATCAGCCAACAGAATAGCTTGCGTTCAGAAGTTGTAGGTGAGATTAGATAGATAGATAGATAGATAGATAGATAGATAGATAGATAGATAGATAGATAGATAGATAGATAATGCAGAGAGAGAGAGAGAAATGTAAAGATAGATAGATAGATAGATAGATAGATAGATATAGATAGATAGATAGATAGATAGATAGATAGATAGATAGATAGATAGATAGATAGATAATGGAGAGAGAGAGAAATGTAGATAGATGGATGGATGGATGGATGGATGGATGGATGGATGGATGGATGGATAGATAGATAGATAGATAGATAGATAGATAGATAGATAGATAGATAGATAATGGAGAGAGAGAGAGAAATGTAAAGATAGATAGATAGATAGATCGATAGATAATGGAGAGAGAGAGAAATGTAAAGATAGATAGATAGATAGATAGATAGATAGATAGATAGATAGATAGATAGATAGATAGATAGATGAAAGAATTCTTTATTGGCCAAGTGTGATTGGACACACAAGGAATTTGTCTTCGGTGCATAGGCTCTCAGTGTACATCAAAAGACAAGATACATTCATTAAGAATCATAAGGTACAACACTTAATGATAGTCATAGGGTACAAATAAGCAATCAAATCCTACTAGGAAACCATCAATATAAATCGTAAGGATTCCAGCAACAAGGTTACAGTCAGGCAGTCGTAAATGGGAGGAGATGGGTGATAGGAATGATGAGAAGATTAATAGTAATAGTAGTGCAGACTTAGTGAATAGTTATTAGAAACTATTAGTGAATAGTTTGACAGTGTTGAGGGAATTATTTGTTTAGTAGAGTGATGGCGTTCGGGAAAAAGCTGACCTTGTGTCTAGTTGTTCTGGATCTCAGTGTGCTTCGGAAAGAAAACTTAAACTGGAAGTCTTTTAGCTTCTTCTCATGTTTGGGAAATTCCTCTTTGGACCGTTCCTGATTGCCTCTGATTTCTGTCCTCCAGGTTGCCATCTCTACGCCATCAACACTCACCACAGCAACGAACTGCGGATCATCGTCGCGATTCGAAACAAGCTCCTTCTCGTCACCCGGAAGTTCAGGCGGTGGGAGACTCTGAACGGTGCCCCCTTGGTGTCCCCCCAGTCCGAATCCCCCATAGAGGAGTTCCAATACATCAGGGTAGGTTTGAGGTAAAGCATCAGCAGATGAACTGCCGAGCTGAGATCAAACAATGATAGATGAGCGAGGCTGGGATTTCCCAACCTTGGCAAACTTTAAGTTGTGTGGACTTCAACTCCCAGAATTCCCCAGCCAGCCTGGTTGAGTTCCACCCATATTAACTTTGCTAAGATTGAGAAACAGCGAGCCAACTGTGGGGTCCTTGATGCTCTCTGAGCTTGGTGTCAACTGTCCAGTTGGCAAATCCAGAAAAAGAAACCATCATCTTCTTTTAACGACTCCGTAATCCCTTGGAGTCTGGGCAACTGAATGGAGCTAGCAGAGAGCTTTAATGGCCGGATGCCTTTCTTGTCGCCAACACGGAGTTTTGTTCAGCAGATAATATTCTCAGTGTTCCCAAAGAGAGAAATATCTACCTCTACCTAGGATCGAACTCACTGCCTCCCGATTGTGAGGCGAGAGCTCCACCCCTAGACCGCTACTGTACCAAAAGAAGAGTATTTATACCAAGAGTATAAAACTTTTACTGAATAAACCACATTGGCACAGAAGAAGCAAAACCAGCTCTGGGTTTCCCGCACAAAAACAAGCATTGTTAATTCCCCCTTTTCCCTACGGGCCACCCACAATCCAAAACGTCTGCCAAACACTCCTGTTCATTTTGTCATGGGAAACAACCAGCCATGCTGGGACATCAGCTTGGGAAGGTGCGGGGTGGGGTGAGGTGGCCAGTCATGAGTGGGATTTCGGGGTTCTCCGAACTGCACAGAATCTTAGCTAGAGGTTCTCCCGAATCCTGTGAACCCCCAACAGCCCATCCTTGCCTATCTTGAGATGCGGAGAGCTTTTTCAATCTTTTGCAAAAGCCAAAAACGTTACAGACAATAAGAAATCCGGTTAGGTGATTTCCTCTGGACATCCTGAACTTGTCGGTACAATGCTGTTAATGCATTATCAACCGCCCTGAGTCTCCGGAGAAGCATATAAATTGAACTAATAAATAAATAAATAAATAAATTCAAGATCTCTTCCACACACACACATACACACCCGGTCTGTTCCTGCCAAATTTCACACACTCTTTTTTTTTTTCTGGCTTCTGATTTTTCTGGTGCAGGAAATCTGCTTATCCGACCCACCTGTAGTCATGACATTGGTGGATGGTCCCACCGGCGAAAACGACAACCTGATCTGCGTGGCCTACCGACACCAGTTTGACCTGGTCAGCGAGAGCACGGGCGAGTGCTACCGAATGCACAACGTTGATGCAAGCAGGGTAGGTCCAGTAGAGAGTCCGGTAGACAATTCAGAATTAGGTTCGCATCGGAAGGTCCTGTTTTCTGAATCGGAGGGAGAAGAAACCGAGGTATTTTTCTCCGATAGTCCAATAGTAATGGGAATATTGCGCCACGGTGGCGCAGTGGTTAGAGTGCAGTACTGCAAGCTACTTCTGCCGACTGCTGGCTACCTGCAATTTGGCAGTTCAGATCTCAACAGGCTCAAGGTTGACTCAGCCTTCTGTCCTTCCGAGGTGGGTAAAATGAGGACCCAATTTGTTGGGGGGGGGGGCAATGGACTGACTCTGTAAACTGCTTAGAGAGGCCTGTAAAAGCACTGTAAAGCGGTATATAAGTGCTATTGCTCTTCCTTCCTTCCTTCCTTCCTTCCTTCCTTCCTTCCTTCCTTCCTTCCTTCCTTCCTTCCTTTTTTCCTTCCTTCCCCCCTCCCTCCCTTCTTCCTTTCCTCCCTCCATTCCTTCTTTCCTTCCTTCCTCCCTCCCTCCCTCCCTCCCTCAGCCTTCCATCCTTCCAAGATCGTTAAAACAAGGACCCAGATTATTGAGGGCAATAGGCTGACTCTGTAAACTGCTTAGAGAGGGCTGTAAAAGCACATATAAGTCTAAATGCTATTGCTATTCCTTCCTTCCTTCCTTCCTTCCTTCCTTCCTTCCTTCCTTCCTTCCTTCCTTCCTTCCTTCCTTCCTTTCCTCCCTCCATTCCTTCTTTCCTTCCTTCCTCCCTCCTTTCCTTCCTCCTTCCCTCCCTCATTTCCTTCCTCCCTTCTTCCCTCAACCTTTCATCCTTCTGAGGTCGCTAAAACGAGGACCCAGATTGTTGGGGGCAATAGGCTGACTCTGTAAACCACTTAGAGAGGGTTGTAAAAGCACTGTGAAGCGGTATATAAGTGTAAGTGCTATTGCTATTGCATCCAGCTTTGGTTGCCATGATATAAAAAATGACGTTGAGATTCTAGAAAGAGGGCTGAAAAGAGCAACCAAGATGATTAGGGGATTGGAGGCTAAAGCATATGAAGAACGGGTTCAGGAATTGGGAATGTCTAGTCTAGTGAAAAGAAGGACTAGAGGGGACATGATAGCAATTTTCCAACATTTATGGGGCTGCCACAAAGAAATGGGAGACAATCTATTCTCCAAAGCACCTGAAAGCAGGACAAGAAGCAATGGGTGGAAGCTACTCAGAGGAAGACCCAACCTGGAACTAAGGAGAAATTCCCTTATAGTGAGGACAATTAACCAGTGGAACAGCTTGCCACTAGAAGTTGAGGGTGCTCCATCACTGGAGGTTTTCAAGAAGAGTTTGGACAGCCACTTGTCCAGAATGGGATTGGGTCTCCTGCTTAAGCAGGGGGTTGGACTAGAAGACCTCCAAGGTTCCTTCCAACTCGGTCATTCAGTCAAAAGTCTGTAGAGATTCTCAGACATCCAAGTCATGGTTGCCCCAAAAGTGCATTTTCAGGAGGCAACTGGACTTCCTTGTTTTTTTTCCTTTGAAGACGTTTCTCTTCTCATCCAAGAAGCTTCTTCAGCTCTGACAGAATAGTGGGGAATGGAAGGATTTATCTTCCTTGCAGACAGCGGGACGTTTGCATCCTTTTGGTGTGGACTGGATTTCCAGAGGAAAACGTTGCAGATTACAGGAACTAGAAGGAAACCCCGAAGACACAGCTAACCCTCCAAGTGCTTCAATGACCCTCTAAAAAAGGATGCAAAGGACCAATTGTCTGCAAGGAATATACTGTATTTTCCTGCCTATAAGACTACTTTTTAACACACAAAAATCTTCTCAAAAGTCGGGGGTCGTCTTATATGCCAGGTCTCATTCTCCTGTAACCAGGCAGACCTGCCCGAAAGTCTCTGACGAGCCTTAAATGGCTCTGAGGAGGGTCGTCTTATACGCCCAGTCGTCTTATACGCCAGAAAATACGGTAAATCCTTCCATTCCTCACCATCCCGTCAAGAGTTGAAGAAGCTTCTTGGATGAGAAGCGAAACGTCTTCGAAGAAAAACCAGAAAGTTCAGATGCCTCTTGAAAAAGCCCCTTTGGGACTGTCGTTCAGTCCGTTTTCCAAACGGCAGGGTAGATTAGCGCAGGCCGGTTCCAGCTTCGGCGGTGACGCGAAACAATCGGGGAAAGACGATTTCCATAGAGAGTACAGCATCTGGAAGCTAGAGGGGAGAGAGGGGGAAAAAAAGGAGAGATCCTTGCACTCGGTTGCAGTCAGCCTGGCCTCCAGTCCACCCACTATCCTTGCCCATTATCATTACAGGTTAATTTTGTTGCAGCTATTGATGTGTATGAAGACGGAGAAGCTAGCCTCCTTTTGTGCTACAATTGTAAGTACCGCTTTTTCCTCCAGAAGCTCCGAAAAGCAGAGCCTTCTTTAGCTTCAACCTAGACCATATTTTATCATACATGCGTCAGGCTCCAAGTAATGCTACCCGTTACAAATCTGCATTGCTTTCCCTCAAACAACAAATTTGTATTTAGATACATCATCTTGGAGTTACTGGTGAAAAGCCAGTACTGAAGTTTCCGGGCTTTCCACCACAATATAAGTTTCAGTTTCTCAAGTTCCCAAAACAAACCGTCACATTGGTCCAACCAACATGGGAGCTGGTTGCTTGGCAACTTCTGTCCAACCTCCTCTGGTCAACCAGCCGTTGGGATGTCGTTGACTCATTGGCTAGCAATTGTTGTGACTCAGGCTCAAGTAGTATTAAATACAGACAGTTCAAAAACAAACAGACTTTATTAAAACAGCTGAGAATTAACTCATTCTCAGCGTAGTCCAAACTAAATGAAAGCAAATTCTTCAAAACACCATTGCTCAGTTTATCACTGACCTTGGGATAATTAGGCAAACTGCCATAGTTTTTTCTTGGCAAAAGTTCAAGAAGCAGAAGACGCCGACAAGAAATGAATACAGTGAAACAAGAAGCAAATCTCTCAATGTTGTTTTCCGTCAAAGAGGCCAAGAGCCATTGCTTGTCTTTTAAGCCTTATGGAAGGGGCCAGTCATCCCTTGGCCTTACTCCCGAGTTGTCCTCTGCTTTATCTGCTCCTGCCTTCTGGCAGCTCTTTCATACATGCACTAGGAACAGGCTCCTCCTGTTCCTTTGCCTCTCTACTGTCAGCCTCTGGAGGCTCTGAAGTCTGCGCATCACTCCCCGATGGCCCTGGCCTCCTCCTCTTCTCCTTCTCCTTCTCCTTCTCCTTCTCCTTCTCCTTCTCCTTCTCCTTACATCATTGTTTCTTTCTTTTTGTTGTTGCAGATGTTTGCTATTACCGCAAAGTGTGTCCCTTCAACGGGGGCACAGCTCTGGTCCAGCCCCTGGCCTCCGACTACCATTTCAGCTGGAATCAAGTTCCTTATGCGATCGGTAAGAATACCAAGACACGGGTGACCTTTCAGCTGGGCTGGGTGTGTCCAGGAGGACATCTCGGAGAGCTTGAGGAATGCCTGTGACCTTCTGGGTCTGAAGAGCCAGAAGGTCACTGGGTTGTCTTCTTCCTTAACGACCCTCTTCTACTGTCTCCTGCAGTGTGCGCCTTTCCTTACATCTTGGCCTTCACTACCGACTCCATCGAGATCCGGTTGGTGGTGAATGGGAATCTTGTTCATACAGCTGTGGTCCCAGCCTTGCAGCTGGTGGCATCGAGGGTAAGGAGAAAAGTGCAGAACCTGATCTGCCACATCAAATTCCTTTCATGTGGCAGATCATGTGGTCCTCATTTTACCCACCTTGGAAGGACGGAAGGCTGAGTCAACCTTGAGCCGATCAGGATCGAACTCCTGGCAGTCGGCAGAGTTAGCCTGCAATCCTGCATTCTAACCACTGCGCCAGCATGGCAGAACAGAGAAGAATGGAATGGAATGGAATGGAATGGAATGGAATGGAATGGAATGGAATAGAATAGAATAGAATAGAATAGAATAGAATAGAATAGAATAGAATAGAATAGAATAGAATAGAATACCACTTCACAATGTTTTAGCCCTCTCTAAGCAGTTTACAGATATGTAATCATATGGCCCCCGACAATCTGGGTCCTCATTTTAAGGACCTTGCAAGGCTGACTCAGCCTTGAGCCCCGTCTGGATCGAATACCAGGCTGTGGGCAGAGTCATCCTGCAATGCTGCATTTTAACCACTGCACCACCATGACTTTTCATTTTTTAAGAGACCGGACAACCATTTTTTCTGAAATGGTTCTAGGGATTTCTGCGTCAGCAGGGGGGTTGGTCTAGAAGACCTCCCGAGGTCCCTTCCAACACCGTTATTCTGTTTGCATAGCAGACGAAAGGTTCATTTATTGTAGAAGCCTGTAACAGCATCTCCCATTCGCTGGGTGTTTGCAGATCTTCTTTTGCCCAGCCACAGTTATGACCCCGCTTTCTAAAGAAGAGAGACTCCCGTTAGATAAGAGCTACAAGAAGCTGCCTTTGCTAACTCAACTCACTTCTCCTTCCAGTCAGATATCTACTTCAGAGCTGCCACAGCAGTGAGCGAAGTGTCCAACAGCAGCTCGAAGGAGACCAGCTCGCCCGGGTCCCCTCAGACTCCTTCCGTCCAGGAAAATCTCATTTTCTCTCCTTCCACAGCAGACGGTAAGGAAACTGGGCTGGAGACCATCAACTGGCTGATTTGCTGAAGCGTCGGTCCTTTCCGACATCATTTCCCAATACTGGGCTTTCTGTTTTACCCCATCACACAGGTTAAGAGGGACACGGTGGCTCAGTGGCTAAGACGCTGAGCTTGTCGATCGAAAGGTCGGCAGTTCGGCGGTTCGAATCCCGCCGAATTTTTAGATTTTTCTATTGGTATATTTTTATTTTTGGCTGTTCACCACCCTGAGTCCAGCAGGAGAAGGGCGGTATATAAATTGAATAAAATAAATAAATAAATAAGTGGGAAAACCATGATATGGTGATCCATTGCAGATCCATGGAACTTGGTGCGAAGCAATTCAAAAGCTGAAAAGAATTCTCTCTCCTTAGCTACTCTTATTGTTGGGACCCTTTTTTCAGTGCCAGTCACTAAACAATTGGTTGTAAATCAAGGATTATCTGTGATAGGAGTGTATCTGGAAGGCAAAGGTTGTTGATTATCAGCTCTTTGGCCAACTATCTTGAGCCACGTTGGGTGTCATCAGCCCTCTTCTCTTCCTCCTCCCAGGCGAAGCTTCTTGCAGGAATATCTACAAAATCCCGCTCAGCAATCTGGTTGGCCGGAGCATCGAGCGCCCGCTGAAGTCTCCCATGGTGCCCAAAGTCATCACCACCCCGACGTTATCTGGCATGGCCCCGATTCCAGTGGCACCTTCCCTCTCTTTGTCGCGGATAGAGATCAAAGAGATTGCCAGCCGAACTCGCAAGGAATTGCTCGGTAAGGACTGCGAGAGCATTTTCCGAATAAATCCACGAAACAGGACTTTTTGGACCGACTTTGAGCCTTGGCCTCTGGGACCAGGGAAAAGTTCTTAGGTTGCATCATAAAAATTAATTGATTGATCAGAATAGAGCTAGTCCACCCCCTGCTCAAACAGTAAATCCAATCCCATTCCAGACAAATGACTATCCAATCTCTTCTTTAAAACCTCCAGTGATGGAGCACCCTCAACTTCCAGTGGCAAGCTGTTCCACTGGTTAATTGTTTTCACTATAAGGAAATTTCTCCTTAGTTCCAGGTTGCTTCTCTCCTTGATTAGTTTCCATCCGTTGTTTCTTGTCCTGCCTTCTGGAAAATAAGTTAACCCCCTCCTCTTTGGGGCAGTCCCTCAAATACTGGAAGACTGCTATCATGTCCCCCCACCCCCAGTCCTTCTTTTCTCTAGACTAGCCATACTCAATTCCTGCAACCATTCGTCATACGTTTTAGTCCTCAGGCCTTGAATCATCTTAATTGCTCTTCTCTGCAACTTTTTCCAAAGTCCCAACATCATCTTTTATAATGCAGTAACCAAAATTGGATGCCGTATTCCGGGTGTGGCTTTACTAAGGTTTTATAAAGCAGCAGTATTATTATTATTATTATTATTATTATTATTATTATTATTATTATTATTATTATTATTATTATTATTTCCATTGGGATCTCCTGCAGTTTTAGTTCTTTGTGACTCAAAACTATTGCTATTGCTCAATGCACTATAAGCCGCCCTGAGTCTCCGGAGAAGGGCTGCATATAAATCAAATTAAAAAAAAAAAAAACAACTGACACAATCATTCGCCGAAAAGGTTGTAGAAAAAATGGTTCTAAAAGTTAAAAAAAAAATTGGCCATGCCCACCCAGTCACACTACTTTCCCCCCACCAAGCCACGCCCACAGAACTGGTAGTAACAAATTTTAGATTTCACCACTGCTCTGGACCCGCTCGATTGTATTAATGTCCGATATACAGTGTGGGTTCCAGGCAGACGAGCTGTATTCGAGAATTGGTCTGGCAAAGGTTTTGTATGCCCTGGTTTGCAGTTCAGTATTACCGGAGAAGAAGCTATGCAAGATTAGGTTAATGCCTTTTTCGCAATGCTGTTACAGTGAGCTCTGGGGCTTAGATCGTTTGAGATGAGAACTCCTAGGTCCTTGACATAGTGAGGGTCATCTATTGTGGGATGTTGAAGTCCACATATCTTAGTCCCCAAGTTTGAAAAAAAACGAGTATAGATGATATTAGGATAGATCAATTGAGAGTCACTTCCAATGTTCCTCTTTAATTCGGCCTCTTTAGTCAGAACCCCTGTCCCAATTTAATTTTCAGAAGGACAACAGTAGGTCAAAGATCTTTCTTGGCTTTCCAACTGAAGTCTCTGGTATTCAGTACCTCTATCATGGTGAGCCTTGTTCCGTTTCTTGTTTCGAGGTGTAGGCAAGCTTCTTCATAAGACTGGCATTGCTGAGACCCATCTTTATGGTTTTACTATTATGATTATGGTTTCTGACAATTATTACCCACCTTAAAAGACCCTCTGGAGTTAAGAAAGCAAAAAAGGAAACATCTTCCAGGGATTGACAGATGTTCTTTCCTGGTTTCTCCAGGTCTCTTAAACGATCCTTCTTCAAAGTCCGAAGGTGGCCCAAAACAGAAGAAGCTTCCATTGAAACCATCAGATCCCAACAAACAGGGAACTCTACGGTCCTCCAGCAGCGACAGGTAAGCACAACCGACCGGGGAAAGAGTTGTGGGGGAGGCTACAAGCCTGGACTCCAATTTCCCAAAGTACCTAATACTTTGAAGCTGTAGATGAGGGCTAGAAGTATACATTCATTGAGAGGATAACATTGGGCGCAACACAATCCAAGGTAGTTTTCCTATATTCTTAGCTTGGAAGATGCATTCATCTCAAGGCCACTATCCCGACTTAACGTTTCTGTGATGGCTAAAACCTTTCTAAGATCAGTAGAGTAGAGTAGAGTAGAGTAGAGTAAGTAGAATAGAGTAGAGTAGAGTAGAGTAGAGTAGAGTAGAGTAGAGTAGGTAGAATAGAGTAGAGTAGAGTAGATAGAAAAAATATGAATTTAGAATACAGTAGAGTAGAGTAGAGTAAGTAGAATAGAGTAGAGTAGAGTAGAGTAGATAGAAAAAATATGAATTTAGAATAGAGTAGAGTAGAGTAGAGTAGAGTAAGTAGAATAGAGTAGAGTAGAGTAGATAGAAAAAATATGAATTTAGAATAGAGTAGAGTAGAGTAGAATAGAATAGAATATGTATTTAGAATAGAGTAAAATATGAATTTAGAATAGAGTAGAGTAGAGTAGAGTAGAGTAGAGTAGAATAGAATAGAATAGAATAGAATAGAATATGTATTTAGAATAGAGTAAAATATGAATTTAGAATAGAGTAGAGTAGAGTAGAATAGAATAGAATAGAATAGAATAGAATAGAATAGAATAGAATAGAATAGAATAGAATAGAATAGAATATGTATTTAGAATAGAGTAAAATATGAATTTAGAATAAAGTAGAATATGAATTTAGAAGAGAATAGAGTTTTGTCATTTTAAATGTATACTAATCACCAGATGCGGGACGCGGTGGCTCAGTGACTAAGATGTTGAGCTTGTCGATTGAAAGGTCGGCAGTTCAGCGGTTCAAATCCCTAGTGCCACGTAATGAGGTGAGCTCCTGTGACTTGTCCCAGCTTCTGCCAACCCAGCAGTTCGAAAGCAGGTAAAAAATGCAAGTAGAAAATATAGGGACCACCTTTGGTGGGAAGGGAACAGCGTTCCGTGCGCCTTTGGCGTTGAGTCATGCTGGCCATATGACCACGGAGACGTCTTCGGACAGCGCTGGCTCTTCAGCTTTGAAACGGAGATCAGCACCTTTCCCTAGAGTCAGGAACAACTAGCACATATGTGCGAGGGGAACCTTTACCTTTACCTTTACTTTAGAGTAGAGTAGAGTAGTGTGGAGTAGAATATGAATTTGGAAGAGAAGAAAACTTTGTCATTTTAAATGTACACTAATCACCATACATTAAAATGAAATTTCGTTACATTCAGCTCTCAGAAGACAATCCTTATTCACATACCCACATACAGATGCACATATGACACAGAAACATCACAGTCTAGTTCAGATGTACACGTATACATGGCGGGGGGGGGGGAAGAATCCTGCGAGTTTACAAGATGGATAGCATCATAAGGAACAAAGCCATTACAAAATCTAGCAAATCCTGCTATAGATGCTTTGGACCCTCTTCACATGGTCTGTGAAGACCATGATGTACTTCTATAACCCATCCACCCAACTCTTCCCATTTCTGCTTTCTTCTCCCCAGGCTTGTTGTGACCTCCGTTGAGAGCACTTCTGAAGAGCCTCACTTCTCTACTGTTTCGGATGTTGACCCTGTCCCACTGGAGGAGGAGAAGGAGAAGGAGGAGGAGAAGGTGGAGGAGGCCCAGCCCAGCACTCGCTTCCAACTCGGGACCTCATTTGATGAAGGTGTCATTGACTTGAAGTGAAGACAGCCGGGAGGACCCATCTTTGCACGCACTCGCCTCCCCCTCCCCCATTCTCTGCCTTTGCCCTCACCCCCCAGCCCCATTTTGTACAGCTCTCTTAAAATCGGTATCCATCGCAGCCAAAAGTCCTAGTAATTCTAGAAGTGGTCACCACAGGCAATCCAAGAGAGGAACCCAGGAATCCAACTCTGGAGGCCTGAATTGTCTCAGTCGATCGAGTGATCGAACGAGAGGCCAGCTCTGGATGCCTGAATTGTTTCAATCGATCAGTTGATCGAACGAGAGGCCAGCTCTGGATGCCTGAATTGTTTCAATCGATCGATTGATCGAATGAGAAGCCAACTTGGGATGCCTGAATTGTCTCAGTTGATTGATTGATCAAACAAGAGGCCAGGGATGTGTCTGTATGCGTGTGTATAGTCTAATTGGTGACAAAAGAGCGGTCACCCAATTTTTTTTGTGTGTTGTTGAAAAAAAAAAAGCTTTGGGTGAAGGATCAGATGAGTTTTAATCAGTGACTTGATTAAACCTCTATATTTTCACATGGCACATAGATTTCGAGGAACCAGACTGCTGACAGTTCAGAGGTGGGGCAAGTTCTAAGTGCCCCCTTCCTTCATGGCAACAACCAACAGTCACCTTCCCTTTCTCCATTGGCGCTGGGGGATGGTGATAACCTTGGACAGTCTTGGAGATTGTCCCCAGATTAGGAGATCAGAATGGAGAGAATGGAGAATGAAAGTTCTCTGACCGACATTTCCCACCATTTGCAACTAGAAGGAGGGTCCTGGATCCATGCCGAGGATGGTCTCCATCATCCTTCTCTGAAACAGGCCAGGTATTCTACCTCCTTTAGGGTCTTCGCTTATATTCCATATTTATTTTTGATTACACAGCTGCAGCGAAGCAGTGGGTCATTTCAATCTGCCCTATGAGCAAGATTCTAGAAGCATCTGGTTTGTCACTGTCTGTAGGGCGTAGGCTGCTGGACCTGAACATCACAAACCAAAAGTGTATTTGGTGTGTGGAGTTGCCCCCTCTCACTCCTCCAAATCCTACACATGACTGCCGAACTAATTTCTGATGGGATCAGAAGGGAGAGGTTATTAGTAAATGATGGCCAGGCCATCTCTACTCAGTCGATTGCTTTGGCACACTCAAGATTTGATTGTGCATTCTTGAAATAGCTTTTTGGTCTGATCCGGGGGGAAGGGGGTGGGTGGGAAGAAATTTGTAATTCTTTAATTTAAAAAGGCGTGGCAGAATCACAGAGTTGGAAGGGACCTTGGAGGTCTTCTAGTCCAACCCCCTGTTCAAACAGAAGAGCCTATCCCATTTTTAGACAAACGTTCACCCAATCTCTTCTTTGAAATGATGGAACGTCTACAGTTTAACTCCCCACCCCCCACCCCAAATATATAATTCTTGTCCGCTTAACGATGGTTGCTTCTACTTAGGAAAAAAATCTTGTCAAGGAACCTGATCCATTGCAAAAAACAAAACAAACCCCTGGCAGTTCTATTAAACCATAAGCTTTTCCTCTTCGGTTGCAACAGATAGGTAGACGAGAGCTTCTTTAAGCTGAACATCTGTTCTTCCCCTTCCCACCTCATTTTGATTCGCGGATAAATGTCTCTCTAGATTTCCCCAATTTCTGCCAAGTAGAAAGACAAGGTTAAATAGAGCAATACAGCTGTTTCCTTATCCCCGGACATCTTCGAAAAATACTGCAATCTGAAAGTTGTGCAGGCTTTGGATGACTTTTCCTAGCGGCTGTGAATTGATTGGCTGAAGAATTGAAAACTTGAAGGTGACCACTGGGATCCAGTAAGCTTTTTCAAGAGAGACAAGGAAAACCTTGGAAGAGATACCATACCTCTGGGGTATGGACATGTGAAGCTATTTCCAACCTCTGTGAAGTAGGTTTTGGAGCTTTGGGTTTTTCAAAAAAGTTGGCAAGATGCACCAGAAATGTCCCTTGACCTTCTCTTGGGAAGGGAATCCCTCTCAAAGCCACCTTTAATCTCAGCGACATTTTCACGTACCCTAACCCATCTCCTTGGCCCTTCCTCACTTTGGATAGTTTCTGACCTGTGGTTGGTTCAGACACCCTTGTCTATGGAGATTCTCAATCATCCAGGTCATGGTTTTCCCTTTTTCCAAAAGGCAACTGGACTTTTTCTAGCTTTTTTCTTGGAAAATCTTCTGTGACTCTCAGAAAGAGCGTTAACGACCAGAGGACTGCAAATGAACAGAAATCCTTCCATTCCCCGCCGTTCAGCTAGAACTGAAGAAGCTTCTCGGATGAGAAGCGAAACGTCTTCAAGGAAGGGGGGGAAAAAACCCCAACAAGAAAGTCCAGTTGCCTTTCGGAAATGCACCTTTGGTTCAGAGGCCCGTAGAAACCAAATCTCCATCCGAAGGGTCAAGTAACCCTGGCCCATGAGAGAAAAACTGGCACCTGATGGCTGACCTCTGCTCTGATGCCAATATTTTCTTGCCACCAAGTTGACTCTGATTTGTCCTCCCTTGCACGAATAATCCCGCCCTGCTAGTTTATTTATGTGTATTTATTTATTTATTGATTGCCCCCTCACTCCCGATCGGCAGACTAAGCAATACGTCCAAGTAACGACGTCCTTCCAAGAACCAAACTGTCCGCTTTTGACTACAGAAGACGGCAGGATGTCCATTTTATTTATTTATATTTTTCCATTTTAGAACCGGATCATTGTCTTAGCTTTCATGAATGTCCGAATACAGAACAGAATACAGAATAACAAGAGTTGGACAGGGCTCAAAGGTCTTCAACCTTCTTTCTCAGGCAGGAAACTCTACACCACTTCAGGCAAAACGGTTGTCCGGTCTCTTCTTTAAAACTTCCAGTGTTGGGACATTCACAACTTCTGAAGGCAAGTTGTTCCAGCGATTCATTGTTCTCACTGTCAGGAATTTTCTCCTTCTTCTAGGTTGCTTGTCTCCTTGGTTAAGTTTCCATCCGTTGCTTCTTGTCCTGCCTTCAGGTGCTTTGGAGAATAGCTTGACTCCCTCTTCTTTGGGGCAGCCCCTGAGATATTGGAAGACTGCTATCATGTCTCCTGTATTCCTTCTTTTCATTAAACTAGGCATACCCAGTTACTGCAACCGTTCTTTATACGTTTTAGCCCCCAGTCCCCTCATCGTCTTTCTTGCTCTTCTCTGCACTCTTTCTAGAGTCTCATCAGTTTGTCAGATTCCTTCCTTCCCTCCTTCCTTGCAACGTCTATTCTGAGATTAGAACGAGGCAGGTCTAGGAAGGGAAACCCCACCTCTGGGAGTGCTGATCTCTACTTTGCAACCCTTCCCGGTGGATCCTCCACTCCGCCTTCGATCTCCTACCTCTTTTTACCCACCTAGGTTCCATGATCCAGCCCCTCTGGCCTTCGCCCGATTGCCTTATGTTTTTTGCTCATTGGACAGAGCACTTAAAATCCATCTCGGGCAGGATGGTTATATAGAACAAACCCTTCGGAGTGTTTTGCCTGCCCCACTCTTCCCAGGGGGGGCCAGATAGATAAAGCTTCACACCCACGGCTGGTGGGAAATGAGCTGCCGAATTTCTAGATTTAATAGAAGAGAGGCATTGAGTTGGGTTTGCAGGGATACCTTCCAAGAAATACGATGGGATAAGGAAGCATCCATCAAGCCACCACCTGATCGATGCAGATCTTCCTTTTCCTGAGGATACGGCATCCCATTTCCCCACGTCTCGCAAGGGTTGGTTCCCAAAAACAGCCAGTCAAAAACAGCCCACGCACAACGAAATTCGAACCTACCCATCGCGTTCCAAACAGATTCTAATTTCTAACCGCCCTGCAGATCGGTGGCCCTCAATCACGCGCACCCTTTTCCCCTTGGCTGAAAGAGCCAGCTGGGGGCGATGGGCTTTGGAATACAGCCCCTCTTGGAAAAAGGGGCCCGACCTTCACAAAGAAGTTGGGATGAAGGGACAGACAGACAGACGGAAGGGCACACGAGTTCCATAGGGTCACCAAGATTTGGGCAGAAATAGACTCGGTGGCTTTGGGGATTTCTTTTGAATGTACTGTAGCATCGTTTCGGTTTTATTAACACCTTTGCGGACAAGGATGTGCGTGTTGGCTGGAGACGAGGCACTTGCGTTTCTACTTTCGTGAAAATTATCCTCTTTCCCCACCTCCCTCCATTCCCCACCTCTTTTGATCCCCAAAGAGCATTTTTATTTTATTTTATTTTGGGAAAAGCAGGGTGTAATATTGCTGCTACAAAAAATCTCGCCGGTGGATGGATGCGGGCGTTGGCAGGAAGGCGCTTGTTGTAAATTAGCTGAGTAATTCTTACTTATCACTTCCATTTTGCTGAGAGGTATGTTTCTCTTTTGCTCGAGGATTGTGGCACCCCGCGACAATTGTACAATCAAAGGTCTTCCAGGCAGGGTAGGTTAAGAAGATTCAAATGCACAAGTAGGACATGTCAGCTGGCTTTGAAACACTGTTATAACCATTTCAAGGGTTAGATTTGTAGCTCAGGGTTGAAATGAGGGGTCCTTGGGGCTTGGTGGTTTTCTCACAGATGTTTCGTTATCCAGCTAGGTAACATTATCAGGGCAAACCCCCACCCCCTTCTAAGCACTGATGATGTTGCCTAGCTGGGTAAGGAAATGTCTGCGAGAAAACGAACAAGCTCGGAGAAATACCAAAGACCTCACAATGTCAACTCGTCTTTTGCTGTCTTCAACTTTCTTTCTTTCTTTCTTTCTTTCTTTCTTTCTTTCTTTCTTTCTTTCTTTCTTTCTTTCTTTCTTCTTTCTTTCGTGCCTTTGAATCCGTCTTGACTCCTGGAAACTGCCCGGAGAAATCGTGGCAGTTTTCTCGGCAAAATGTCAGAACCAGTGGTGCGTTGCCCCCAGTTTGGACCGGTTCTATAGAACCGCCAGAAGGCTCCGCCCACTGACCCTGACGTCATCAGGAAGCTTCTGCCCCGTTGCAAACCGATAGTAAAGGTAAGTAGAACCCACCCCTGCTCAAGACTGATTTGCCCCTTTCTTCCCAGGGCTGAGAGAGCCCAAAGTCACCCCGTTGGCTTTGCGTCTAAGGCAGGCTAGAACTCCAGGCCTCCTGGTTTTCTAGCCTCATGCCTTACCCTCTGCCCCCAACTGGGTCTCCGTCGCTGATGCTTGGCACCTGACCGCAAATTTGCCAAATTTGCTTTTTTACCGCTTCCAAAAAACAAAACAAAACAGAGACACTCTTGTGACATCCGTAATTCAAATGTTGCCTGGAAGCAGAGTCTCTCAATTGAAAAAAAAGTGGCCCCCAATGAACCGGGACCCTGTTAAATTCCCCCTCCCCTACCATTTTCATGGTGAAAAACGGTGCTGTATTTGTGTGATGGGTGTGTCACCGCTTTTGAAATTGCGGTGATAGTAGACATTCATCCATCCAGTATCGGGGATCCCCCCCTTCTCCCCCCCCCACTCCAAAGGCAATTTTGGAAATCACAGACACCAAACGCAGTGAAGGAAAAGTGGTTAAATTTTGACTGTTTTTCTCCTGAAGGCCAAGACTCTTATCTAATATGCTCCCAGCCGTGGTTAATTCTGATTTTTCATTCATGCGGGCAACTCTTTTCGCTGTGGTTTGGCAGACGAAGTCTCTTAGCAGAAGTGGTATTTGCTTAACTTTTGCTACCGGTTTGCAAATGTGAGCACATGCGACACCACCTCGCATGCGCAGGGCCTCTCGCACGTGCACAGAGCGTCACAAAAACAGGACGTGATGACATCTGGGTGGGTGGGCAGAGCCTCCCGCAGCCGCCGCTGCTACCGGTTCTCCCGATAGCGGCTGAATGCTGCAACTGCCTCTTAGGTGAAACATTGTAGTCTCTGCTCATCCAGCCACACAAAAAATACAGACGACCAGGTTTTCCTGCCGAAAGGAGACCGGGATTAAAATCCACGGGGGGAACGGGGTTTGTCTTTGATTCAATGCTGATATTGATTTCTTTATATGCCAGGCAAGGTTTTCCGCTGGGCCCGGAGCTGCGTTTACAAATTGTAGGCGACGGTTATTCATCGCTCCTATCTCCGTTACTGAAAGAATGTGCAATCAGGGTGGTGGCGGGGAGTGGGTTGAGGCAAAGGGTCGATCAGCGGAGTCTTCTGGCTCATGAGAACATTTTTCTTTACGGCTTAAACTTAAGGGGTTGTAGAATTTACTATACCCATTGGCTACTTTCCCACTTTGCCTCCCAACACACGGTCTTACTCTCAAAACAACAAAACCAGGTTAACCTCCTCCAGCCTGGCACCTGGTACGAGTTACCGTACTCCCCTTTCAGCACTGGCTCATGCTGGTTGGGGATGCTGGGTGTTGTAGTCTTAAGAGATGGAAGGATCTGTTGGTTTTTTTTGTTTGTTTGTTTCTGTCTTCCTCTTGAGCCGGAAAAGCCGAGCAGTGGTGTTTTTCCCTGCCCGGTAAGACCTTCCGTTGTTGCAAATAAATAAAAGAAGAAGAAGGAAACGGGACCTAGCAAAACGAACCACCTTTGCTCAGAATATGTAGCAAAACGTTTTGCCTCTTTTCCAAGATCGCAGCCACAATTGTAGCGTTTAACATTATTACACACTGATCTGCTGCGGTCGGCTTTGCACGTTCTGTTCTGTTTGTGCCATTTGACTTGGTGTCTTAAATTTTTCCATGTTTTCCCTGAGGTATCCTGATGTCTCCAGAGGAAGAACTCTTCCTCCTCCTTTCTTCCCTTCTCCATCTCTCCTCCTCCTCCTCCATCCCTCCTTCCTTTCTCTTTCTCCATTCCTCATTTCTTCCCTTCTCCTCCTTCTCTTTCTCCTCTTTCTTTTCCTCCTCCTCCTCCTCTTTCTTCTCCTTTCTTCCCTTCTCCTCCTCCTTCTCCATTCCTCATTTCTTCCCTTCTCCTCCTCTTTCTCCCCCTTCTTCTCCTTTCTTCCTTTCTCCTCCTCCTTCTCCATTCCTCATTTCTTCCCTTCTCCTCCTTTTTCTCTTCCTCCTTTCTTCCCTTCTCCTCCTTCTCCACTCTTCCTCCTTCTTCCTTCCTCTTTCTCCATTCCTTCTCCTTCATTCTTCTTTTTTCTCCTTTCTTCTGCTCCTTCCTCCTCCATCTTCCCCTCTCCTCTCTTTTCCTTTTCCTCCTCCTCCTCCATCATCTACATTAGAGGTGGGAGAGAGAGCGGGTTTTTTCGGCAAGGATGACTTGCTAACATTTACGGAATAACTCCTCTGGCTGGACAGAAGGCACTTCGAAGCTGATGCGTGTGCAAACCCGTTGTGTCGTTGACACTGGTCGCTTATTTTCCTGTCCTCTTTTTTTCTTTCCAAAGAGCGCCCTCCAGCATCATCCGGCACGAGTTAGGTGTGACTCCCCCTGTGCCCCCCTTCTCCCCAAAGCAACAGATGGAGAAGGAAGGCAGATTTGACCACCTCTGTTCCACCTTCTCCTGCCTCCCCACATCTCTCCGTTCTCGCTTCTAAGCACGATGTAGCTTCCACCTTTGATTTGGTGTTCTAGTTATGGGTGCGAAATCACGTTTGGATTGTCCAAGAATTGGGGCGGGGGGGGGGGAACACAACCGATCTATTGGCAGGAAGGAATGGGAGAAACCGAGGTGACGTTTACCGCTTAAACCTATGACCCCTTAAATCTACGACACTGAAATCTCACTCTTGTGATTTACTGATGAGTATAGATAAGCAGCCCCTTTCCAGGGCCAGCTGTTGCTAACACACTCAACTCTGGTTGATTTCCCTGAAAATGGATCCCATGCTGGATGATTTAGAAATTGCAACTTAAAAGTGGCTGTGAAGATTCTCAAGTCAACCGCATGGCGGTTGGATCAGAAGTGATATTTTAAAACATTTCTTTTTGAAAAGGCCACTGGATGGATTTTTTCCCCCCTCCCTGAGGAGAAAGAAGAGGTTTCACTTCTCACCCTGGAAGCTTCACCTGTTCTATTGCATGGTGTGGGAGGTGGAAGGGCAGTTTTTGACTGTTGAGATTAGTTGACGGGGGAAGAGGGAGTGGGGGGTGAGAATGGAAAAAAATTGTGCTTTCTTTGCAGGCAACTGGCCTGAGATGATCCTGAGGTCAAGAATAAAACCCCAAGTAATCACAATGGCTCTTGAGAGTTGTTACCAATCCTCTCCCCCAATCCCCTCTGCTCGATTTGTAGCTCGGGGTTGAACTGTGGAATCCCTGGTGTTCTCTGAGCTTGGTTATTTTCTTGAAGGCATTTCGTTACCCAGCTAGGTAACATCATCAGTGCTAGTGGGGAAGAGGGAGGAAGAGGACAACTGTGAGGTCCTTGGTGCTCTCTGAGCTTGCTTGTTTTCTTGCAGAAGTTTCATTACCCAGCAAGGTAACATCATCAGTGCTAGAAGGGAGAAGACAACTGTATATAAAATGAACAAATCCCCTTCCCTTCTAGCACTGATGGTGTTACCCAGCTGGTTAATGAGAAGTCTACAAGAAAACAACCAGGCTCGGAGAACACCCAACAACCTCACAGTTTTCAACTCCACTGTCCTGTCTTTAATGTTGTTTGTTGTGCCTTTGAGTTCAATCTCGACTCCTGGAAACTGCCTGGAGAAGTCCTGGCAGTTTTCTCGGCAAGATTTCAGAATCTCGCCTCTTTCTTCCCAAGATTGAGACAAACTGGCCCAAAGTCACCCGAGTCACAGATAAAAACCCCGAGTAAACACAACGGCTCTTGGGGAGTTGTTAAATAGATAACTACAAAGAAAACACGACTTTTCCATTCTCATCTGCCCTCACCACCTGTTCTGACCTAGGCTTCCTGATATAGTGAAAAGCACACAATTCGTCCCAAAAAGCCCCCTTTTTTTTATTTTAACGGCTGTGAATTCCTTTCATTCACAGCACGTGTTGAATCACCAAGAGTTTATAAATAGTCCAACAGAAGTCTGCCACAGTCCTTCGGATAAGGCTGGTAAACACTCACCTTTATCTTCTTTGACACGCTGCCAAAGACCTAATTGGCAATTATCTTGGCAAGGCCACACAGAAACACAGAGTCAAAAATGGAACCCGACACCATCCACAACATTGCTTCCTGCAAAGATCCACGTGCCCTTGTTCTTCCTTTATGTCTTATGGGAGGGGACAATCATCTCCAAGCCTTACTTCTGAGTCGTCCCTTTTGTTTTAACTGTTCTTGCCGTCTGGCAGCTCTGCGCATGCGCGCACTGGGAACAGGCTCCCCCTGTTCCTCTGCCTCTCTGATGTCCGATTTTGGAGGCTCTGGAGTCTGTACATAACTCCCAGATTATTAGGAGCCTGGATAGCTCAACAGACTAAAAGCCTGTTATTAACATTCAGCTGTCTGCAATTATTGCAAGTTCGAATCTCACCAGGCTCAAGGTTGACTCAGCCTTCCATCCTTTCTAAGGTAGGTAAATTGAGAACTTTGTATAAAATATACAGAAGTATGAAGGCTATTGCTTAACACATTGTAAGCCGCCCTGAGTCTCGGAGAAGGGCGGCATATAAATCAAATTTAAAAAAAAAGATGGCCCTGGCCCCATCTCTGCCTCTGATGCAGAGCCCTCGTCCAAGCCTTCTCCAGGACTGGCTCATGTTCCTCCCCAGCCTCCTCACTGTCCGACTCTGCTGCCTATTCTGCAGGCTGCCGGCAGACCATGCCGCCACCACCACCCTGTCAGAACCTACCGTTCCCCTCCGCCAATGATCTCAGCTGTCCTTCCATCTCCCACACCGTCCAATAGAACTTATGAAGCTCCCAGGATAGAAAGTGAAACCTCTTTTTCCTTCCCCTCCCTTCAAAATACCAACCCAGTTGCCTTTTTCAAAAATAATTATTTATTTCAAAAATTAAAAAAAAACAAAACACCAAAAGCACTCACTTTTGATACAAGTTAAAAGTGAGCTTGGAACGGCCTCTTCTCCACGCCATGCTCCATGGGTCGATCAGAGAATTAAAACACCCGAAATCTTTTTGGGCTTAAACACCACCACCCCCAACCCCTTCTTGACACCTCTCGGATCATGGCTTGACTCACACCTAACTTTGTTGCTGGATTGTGCCCCTTTGACTGTTAACTCTTAACTAGGATTTTGTATTTCTCAATGATTCTGTGCTGTCAGCCTGTGGCTTATCCTCTTGTGAGTCTCAAAAGTTTAAATTATACCACCAAGTGTCTTAAACTTAATTGTATTGGCCATTGTTTTTTCAATGCTACAAGTAAATAATGTATTATTTTCCTCTTTTTTTTTTCCTGTGTGTGTTTTCAAAGCTTGTTAAAAAAAAAAAAAAACAGAGAGAGCGAGCGCGCGCGAGAATCATACTTTGAATATAATGGCAAACATTTGTTCTGAAAGTTCCATAGACTTTCACAGCTGTAAAAATCAACTGTTGGGGTATTTTTTTTTTCTTCCTTGATATGTAATAAATATTTATGACATTTGATAATGCAGTTTTATCGTTGGTGTCTTCCCCCTGGAGTGTGCTTGTCATTCACGAGCGCCTCGGAACTGTTCTCGCTTCTCCCTGGACTTGTGAATATCGAACAGGGGAGAACAGAATATCGAACAGGAAACGAACAGTACACAGAAGGAAGTGCTCTGTTTTTATTGCTTGAGCCAAGCACGCAGGAATCTTCTGACTGTGTTGTGGCCCACCAGCGGCCAGTGGAGCCAGTGCAGGCTCAGACAGTGAGGAGATTGGGGAGGAACATGAGCCAGTCCTGGAGTCTGGGGAAGGCTCTGATGAGGGCTCTGCGTCGGAGGCAGAGAGGGGGCCAGGGCCGTCTGACAGTTGTCAGCTGCCTTCGGAGTTGGACATGTGAAAGAGGACAGCTGAAGACTGTTCCCAGTGTGCGCATGTGCAGAGCTGCCAGGAGAAGGGAACAGCTAAAGAACAAAGGTCGACTCAGGAGTAAGGCCACAGGTGGATGATGAATGCCCCCCCCCCAGAAGGAATAAAAGAGGAGTGAATGGGAAGGGGAGTTTACAGGTGACAATTAGTTCACTTAATTGGTTCATGACTCTCCGAGACTCCTTGCCAAGTTTTAAAGATATCGGCCTGGCAGCTCTCCAAGCCAGATAAGGTCTGTGACTGTAAATTCTCCCTTGAAAAACTTCGCTGGATGTGAATGAGAGTAACTTAATAAAAAGGGGATTTTGTCAGGACAAGGAGTCTTCTTCATGCTCTTGGGAAGCCTAGGTCACAACAGATTGCACATAAATAAGACTAAATGAGGTTCAACAGCATTCAACGGAGGGCTCAGACTTCACCCTCTTGTGCCTACATAGGGATTCCAGGCTAATTCCCTGCTTGACACCTCCTCCTCGCTCAGCCCTTCTCTCTCCGACATCCATGATGCTTTTATGGATTTCAGATCAAGATCAACCCAGCCAAACCACAGACAAGTCTTTGCCCAATCTTTTCTTGAAAATCTCCAGCAATGGAGCACCCACCGCTCCGAGAGACAGGCTGTCCCCCCCTCCCCCCCAAACCATGCTGACCAGCAATACACCTGGAATGTGCTTCCTTCAAACCCAGTCGACTATTCTGCATTTGTATTCCGGGGCAAGACAGAGGAAATTTTAACCTCTTTCTGTGCTGCATCCTTTCCAGTTTTTTTTTTTTTAATGCTATCTTATCCCCCTTTCTACTTTCTTTCCTTCAGCCTATCAAACACAGTTTTCCGTTCTCCCAATCGGGCTTTTTGTATTCCTTTACCCAACGGATCCAAGGACGGTTTATTTAGGTAGCGAAAGTTACACCACCCTCGTCTCTCGTTTCCAAACTCTGTAAAGGTACAAACAGCTCAGTTACTGAGGACCCAGTTTGTGGGGGCAATAAGCTGACTTTGTATAAATATACAAAAGTATGAAGACTATTGCTTAACGCATTGTAAGCCGCCCTGAGTCTCCGGAGAAGGGCGGCATATAAATCTAATAAAACAAAAAACAAAAAACTGTAGTGGTTTTTAACAGTCGTTTATTGAAGCCGCACTCAAACAGCATCCTCGTCTCAAATGTCAAAAGGCAAAAGATTTATGTTAGAGAATCTGAGCATCTTGGCCCTGCAGATCACAAAAAGTAGCACCGCTTTCATTAATGACATTTTCGTGCCGTCTTGGTGAGAGTTAAAGAGTTCCAGTTCCAAGAACTGGAACTGGCCCGAACCGTGATGCCATTTTCATCAGATCAATCTCCTTGGAAAATGAAAAGAACGGAACGCATTTTTGGCCTCACCAACCAACGTCTTGCCACCAATTAAGTAAAATCCATGACGAAGGAGGAAAAAAAATTAAAATACTGTGCGCCGAGGTTCCTAACGCGGCCTGCGAAAATGCGCCTCTATCTCTTCTAGACTTTTCCCTTTCGTTTCGGGAACGCAGACGATGGTGAAGATCACATTGAGCAAACAAGTGGAGGAGAATAACCAGAAGGTCCCATAAGGGGTTAGGAGAACCTAGACAAAAAGAAGAAGGAAGTAGGGTTAATTTTTGGGGCAAGGCATGGAATTACGTTCATTCACAGTCAGCAAGGTTTGTCCAAACAGTTTTTCAAAGGAATATTTCTCAACACACCATATCTCGTTTGGCAAAGTTGCCACGTGACTTGTTTCCAACCGCAATACAAGGCCAAACTTGGCACAGAGTCTCAGAGTCACGGAATAAATGAATTGTTTCCTGAAAAAGCCCACAGACTCTGTTTGCTCCTCTTTTGTTTCCTGTGGGAGGGGCCAATCACCTCCAAGGTGTGGCTTTACTCCTGAGTCGACCCTGCTTTCTGAGTTGTTCTTGTCTTCTAGCAGTTCTGTGCATGCGCACACTGAGAACGGGCTCCAGCTGTTCCTCTGCCTCGCTGCTAACTCCCTCTCTGCCTCTGACACAGAGCCCTCATCAGAGCTTTTTCCAGCCCCCAGAACTGACCCACATTCCTCCCCAACCTCCTCACTATCCGACTCTGCTGGCCGCTGACGGGCCACACCACTAACAGATCAAAACCATCATGAAGCATCTCAGGATCAAAACCCAACAAAATCAACCGAAGGGCCTTCTCCCTCAACCAATGACGTTTGTCCCTCTTCTCCTGAAGAGGCCAGCTGGGATTCTCTCTGCTCTGCTTACTGTGAGGTCATGGAACTCCTTGGTGACCAGGAAAGCCATGAGCCAGTTGGTGAGGACACAGGCCCCGCTAGCGATTCCTCGGGCCCTCAGGGGGAATATTTCAGACATCACCAGCCAGGGGATGGGGCCCCAGCCCAAGGCAAAACCTGTGGATGGCAGAACAGCAAAAACGAGATTTGTCAATTAGATCAGATAATTGGAAACATGATAGCCTTACTTAGCAATGGAGTGATGGTGTAAGGCCCGGCCTCTCCCCCTTATTCAAGAAAATAAAGACTCTTGAAAGTTGGCATTTCAAAAGGAACCTTTTATTGAACAGAGGTGATAGCAGGGCGAAAAGAAAGCAGGCTCTGAAGGCCTTAAAAGTCACACAGTTAGAAGAAAAGGAATTGGAAACCCCACCCAACGGTGGATTCAGCCAATCATTACATTACAAACCTTACATTCCCCAAAAGGTGAGAAAATGCCAGGGCGCTCAGGCGCCAGGCTAGAAGTTATAAATCAATAAATTGCAAGATAAGAAAGAAAGTAATAAGTAATTAAAAAAAACCTCTGAAGAATGGAGAATACATGGATCTGACAGGTCATTATAAAGTTACTCTATTGGATTGGATTCCGGATGACGGGATTCCCTCTTTTTTTCTAGAACCAGCACTTCTGCAAGTTCCTCACTCACCCATAATGAAGAAACTCATGCTCAGCACTGCTAACCAGGCCAGTGGGTACCCTTCCTCCATAAGGGGGGAGTTCAGCAACTGGAAATGGGAGGAATTGCTGGGGCTGGGGACGGTAATTCTAAAATAGATCCCAAACGCCGTTGCGCTGGCAGCCATGATCGCTCCTGAGGACGAGAGCGGGAGAGAAAGAGACAGCAGAAGGTTAACCTTCTGGGTGGGGTGGGATTCAGCCAGTGCTAATTTCACCTCTGGTTCGCCGAACTGATAGTTGCAAGGACTTGCTGACCACATCAACCCCGCCCCCACCCCTCCCAGGAGTCTCCACCCGGCCCGTTTTAGATGCCAGGTAAGTGCAGGGCCTATGCAGAGGCTCTGGGAAAGTGAAAAACAGGCAGTGTTTCTGGTGGGCTTCCAGAGCCCTGGGAAGGCTGTTTTTGTCCTCCCAGAGGCTTGAGAAAAGCCTCCGGAGCCTGGGGAGGGCAAAAAACAGGCCTCTCAGAAGTTCCAGAAGTGGGCCTGTTTCCAGCCTCCGGAGGGTCTCCGGAGCCTGAGGGAAGCAGTTTTTGCCCTCCTGGAGACTCGAGGAAAGCCTCCAGAGTTTGGGGAGGGTGAAAACACCCCCCCCCAACCCTGCTGTGGTGCAGGAGATTGAGTAAGATACGCCCACCATGGCCACGCCCACCTAGCAACTGGGCAAAGAACCGGTTGCTAAAGTTTTTGAATCCCACCCCTGGTTAACTCCTAATTTCTTGGGGGGTGGGGACGGAACTCAAAACTTGGGGAAAGAGAGCCGGTCTTTCCTTCCTACCTGAGATGATCAGAAGAATTTTTCGTCCGGTTTTATCGATAATGAGAGCGGCTGTTGCTGTGAAGATGACTTGGATGGAACCAACAATGACGGTAGCAGCACTGCTGTTCTAGAAGGCACAGAGAACACGGAAGGAAGCTTTAATTTGGACCTCTTAGGAAAAGGACAGATACTCAACTTAAAAACCCTTCAAAGTTACAACGGCACTGACAGTGACTTAAGACGGTTGTACCACCCGCAGGGCCACCTGGTGCCTATCTTGACTTAAGGCAGTAGCATCCCAGGCTCACTTGGCTGCCATCTCCAAGAAGCAAAATCAGTGGGGGGAAGATGGGTTCGCTTAAGGACCACTTTTACCTGCAGGGATTCCCTTAACAACCCATGGCAAGCAGGTCGTAAAATCGAGTGTGACTTACTTAACAACTGCCTGGCTTAGCAACGGAAATTGTGGTCCCAACTCTGGTCGTTAAGTCGAGGACTATGTAAGTTAAGTGAATGTCCTTTGGAATAATTAATTGGAAAAATTAAAATAAATAAATAAATAAATAATGTCTAGTCTAGTGAAAAGAAGGACTAGGGGAGACATGATAGCATCTTCCAATATCTGAGGGGCTGCCCCAAAGAAGAGGGAGTCAAGCTATTCTCCAAAGCACCTGAAGCAGGACAAGAAACAATGAATGGAAACTAACCAAGGAGAGAAGCAATTTGGAATTAAGGAGAAATTTCTTAATAGAACAATTAACCATCTTAGGGGCTGGGTGTCAGCACTCCAAGCTGCATTCACTCTAGTGCTGACATAAGAAGGAGAAGAAGGGCATCTGGAAAGGGACGTTTTGACTTTTCACCTACTTATTTTCCCTGGAGATAGTATACCCTAGGAGATGAGATGGGAGGGGGGAAATTCCTTTGAGCTGGAGCGGTAGTTTAGGGAAAGAGTGACTTGGAAGATGGCCAATGAGACCAGAGGAGTGGAGACAGGAAGGGAGGAGTTGGCGCCGGGAAGTCAGTGTTGGCTACGGTGAGTCGGAGTTAGAATGTTCGTGCTTAATAAATGAGAGTTTTTTCATCGAAGACTTCGTTTGAAATGCAATTTATTTGAGATGACCTCGAAACCTGACATTGGGTACTTATGGGACTGCCTTCTGCAACCGATAGCCTCCCACCGGCCAGTACGCTCCCACAGAGAGGGACTCCTCAAGGTGCCGTCGGCCAGGCAATGTCGGCTGGAGACCCCCAGGGGGAGGGCCTTCTCTGTGGCAGCACTTGCCCTCTGGAACGACCTGCCCCCGGAGATACATAGGATACATAGGCGGGGTAGCCCAGGAGAAACGATCCAGAATTCATTTCCTCACCTCAAAGTTGGCGTCTTCGAAGATCGTTTCAGCGTAAAACATCAAGGCGTTGATGCCGGAGGCTTGCTGGAAGAACATCATGGCCACTCCAATCAGGAACGGCTTGTAGATGGAGGGGTTCTTGAACTCAGCGATGCTCATCTCTTGCTACAAAGGGACAGAAAGGTAGCCCTCGACTTACAAACAGTTCAAAGTCACAGCGGCACTGAAAAAAGGGACATGGCTGTTGTGGTCCGCCAGCAGCCTGCGGAGCTGGCAGTAGAGTCGGACAGTGAGGAGGCTGGGGAGGAACATGGGCTGTTTCTGGAGTCTGGGGAAGGCTCGGACGAGGGCTCTGCGTCGGAGGCAGAGAAAGGGCCATCTGGGAGGTATGTGCTGCCTCCGGAGCCTCAAGAGTCGGACCTCAGAGAGGCAGAGGAACGGGGGGAGCCTGTTCCCAGTGCGCGCATGCGCAGAGCTGCCAGAAGGCAAGAACAGTTAAAACAAAAGGGATGACTCAGGAGTAAGGCTTGGAGATGATTGGCCCCTCCCATAAGAAGCAAAGGCACGTAGGCCTTTGCAGGAAGCAACGTTGTTAATTCTGTGCGGTTTAAAGCCTGAAGCTCTGTTTGATTCTGGACTCTGTGTGGCTTTGCCAATGAGGTCTTCGGCAGCGTGTCAAGGGAGATAAAGGTGGGTGGTTATTAGCCTTATCCCAAAGGACTCTTTACAAGAGTAAAGAGTCCTTTACAAGAGTAAAGACTCTAGGCGGCTGTGAGCTGCCTAGAGTCGCTCTATGACGAGATGGACAGCAAATAAATTTAATATTAATCATTTTGGAGAACGTATGCAGAGCTGGCATCTTTAACCAATTTAGTGGAATTTTATTTTAAGGAAGGCTTATTATTTTATTTTTTTTTGTTTTTCTCTCCCCCCCCCCATACCTTTTTTAAAAAAAATCTCTTTGTATTTTATATTTTGGTAAAATGCCCTCTTTCCCCAAAAATAAGACCCAACTGGAAAAAAGTCCTAGCATGATTTTTCATGATGCTTGTAATAAGAGCATCCTGAAAAATCCCTACTCCCCAAAATAAACTCCAATTAAGATTGTCAGCCAGATGGATGCATTTTGTACCGTATTTCCCCAAAAATAAGCTCTAATGCATCTTTCGGAGCAAAAATTAATATAAGACCCAGTCTTATTTTTGGAGAAACATGGTAATTTTTTTTAAAAAAGTGAAACAAAAAGGAAGGCTTAACTAAAGAGGCAACCTCGGGACTGCCTGGTGGATTCTTTTGTCACCTGTTCGTTGACGTTGGCTTCAATCTCCCGGCATTCCCACTCGTGATCCACCAGTGGGCCCCGCAGGAATTGCAACGCCGCGATGGCTTCCGACTGCCGATTCTGACGTAGCAGGAAGCGAGGGGTTTCGGGCATGAAAGCCATGAGCCCTAGCAGGAAACAGGGAGGGATGGAGCACAACACCGCCAGCCAACGCCACTCCAGAGCCATGCCTGCGGGACGGAACGAGGAAAAGCTGTTCTTAGGGCCACCGAGGGCTTGAAAGGAAGGGATGGCGTTAAGGAACATCTAATCTTGGAACTGCTGCAGGAGGCCTTTGGAGGACACAGAAGGACCAGCTGGACCAGCCTCCTCAGAGGTGGCACACAGGCCAAGAAGGATGTCCTGGGTTCAAAATGTGTCTTTATCTAGGGTGGCTTTTTTAAAAATCACTGTCCTGTTGTTCGTTCATTATATTTTCAATGAAGATTTAGCGATAGCTTTCTTTAGGTTTTCAGGATGAAAATTACATAGCAGATGTCCTGTTATCCACTTTTTTTCCTTCAATCTCCTTCCTTCCTCCCCTTCCTGCCTTATCTCTTTTTTTGTCTTTTCCTTTTTTCCTTCCTCCCTCCCTTTTCTTTTTCTTTCTCTCTCTCCCTTACCTCCCTCCCTTATCATTTTTCTTTCTTTCTTTCCTTTATTTTTCCTTCCTTCCTTCCACCCTTTCCTCCCTCTCTTTCTCCCTTCCCTCCCTTAACTTTCTTCTTTCTTTTTCTTACTTCCTTTCTTACTCCTTCCTTTCCTGTTTTTCTTTCTCCCTTCCCTCCCTCCCTTATCTTTTTCTTCTTCCTCCCTCCGTCCCTTCCTTTCCTTTTTCATTCTCCCTCCTTCCCTTTTTTCTTTCTTTTTTCTTCCTCCCTTTTTCCTTTCCTTTTTCTTTCTCCCTTCCCTCCCTCATCCCTTTCTTTTTTATTTCCTTTTGTCTTTATTTCTTTTCCTTCCTTCCTTCCTTCCTTCCTTCCTTCCTTTCCTTCCTCTTTCCCACCTTTCTCTTTCTTTCTTTTTCTCTTTTCCTTTCCTTCTTTCTTTCTTCCTTCTCTTTCCTTCCTCAGAGTTCCTTCCAGGGAAGATGGGACTAAACACCGCCCTCCATCCAAGTCTGGATTTAACAATGCATTTTAAGCCAGGGCGTGACCTGCTAGGTAAGCTCCCAGGATGCCAGTCACCACCATCAGCTGAACGCACGAGCCAAGAACTCCTCGGATCTTGGAGTGAGACGTTTCAGATATATATATCTAAGACATAAGCAAGAAAGGTTAAATTCACCACCTAAGCTCTCACCAAGGCAGCTCATGGAATCTTACTGTCGCCCTCATCTTCCCATTAAAACTGGTGGTCCTCCTATTCTCCCATCTTGCCTTAATGAGAAGGAACAAAAATGAGTTCAAAGACAAAGGATCGGATGACTTTAACTCAGCACGAGGTAGCTTAGGTTATTTTGAGAATTCCTCAATTCCTGTATCCAAGCAGGCGAATGCATGGCTTGGTGGTCGTGGTGTGGCTCGGTGGGCATGGAAGGGGAAGGATATTGCAAAATCTCCATTCCCGCCCCACTCCAGGAGAAGGAGTCTGCAAAATCTCCATTCCCTCCCCACTCCAGGAGAAGGAGTCTGCAAAATCTCCATTCTCTCCCTACTCCAGAAGGATACTGCAAAATCTCCATTCCCTCCCCACTCCAGAATGATACTGCAAAATCCCCATTCCCTCCCCACTCCTGGGGACAGCCAGAGGACAGTCAGAGAACCGGCTCTGGGGAACCCCAGAGCCGGTTCTCTGAACTACTCAAAATTTCCACTACCGGTTCTCCAGAACCTGTCAGCTAGTTGCTGACTAGCTCCCTGCCCTTACCGGAACTACCAAGGATGTGACACCACTGGCCAAGCCACACAGCAGCCGTCCCAGATAAAGCATCCAGATGTTTTGGGCCGAGACGATGATCAAGAAACCAAAAACGTACGGTATCGCGCAGAGCATAAGGCTAAGTTTCCGGCCAATTTTGTCCACCACGTATCCTCCCAGTGTCCCGCCAGCTGCAGCCCCCAGAGTGACCACAGACTGCCGAAAAGAAAGGGAAGAAAAATGAGAAAAGCAGGGAAATGAAACAGCGTGTTCAAGGGGGAGGGGGGCTGATCAGCCCACAAGTCCTCGCGGCAACTTACCCCAAACCATGACGCTTGCGTGTCGTCTAGTCTTAGTTCCGGGTTGTTGCTTCGCTTCAAACTAGGGATAGCCGGCGAGCTGTAGCCCAAGACGAAGCCGAAACTTAGCGGTCCTAAAACAGCGGCGAAGGTTGCTAAGTAGAGATTGTGGTTTTGGACTTTGCTGTGAGAGAAACAAGGATGAACGAAATCAGTGATAAATATCAGTTTGGGGCAAAAGGGACTGATCTACCAGGGAAAAAAAAGCATTAAAAACTGTGGCTTATTAAGTGCGACGAGGACTTTGCACACCGATGTTTCCCTGCCTTTTGTTGGTAAAAGGAGTTTAGGTTGCATTTGTTTATGATTTTGGATAGCAGGAGACTCACTGGATCCACAGGCAAGTCTGGTGTTCCTAAATCAACAGATATGAATGGGCTCTGTGATTTAACCTGAGCAGTGGAATGAGCTCTTCTCATGTGTGCACTAGGAACAGGCTCCTCCTGTTCCTCTGCCTCTCTGCTGTCAGCCTCTGGAGGCTCCGGAATCCGCACATCACTCCCCGATGGCCCTGGCCCCGGCTCCATCTCTGCCTCCAATGCAGAGCCCTCATCCAGACCTTCCCCAGCCTCCAGGACTGGCCCATAAAGGTAAAAGTAAAGGCTCCCTTCGCACTTATGTGCTAGACCTCTAGGGGGCGGTGCTCGTCTCCATTTCAAAGCCAAAGAGCCAGCGCTGTCCGAAGACGTCTCCGTGGTCATGTGGCTGGCATGACTCAATGCCAAAGATGCACAGAACGCTGTTCCCTTCCCACCAAAGGGGGTCCCTATTTTTCTACTGGCATTTTTTACCTGCTTTTGAACTGCTAGGTTGGCAGAAGCTGGGACAAGTCACGGGAGCTCACCCCATTACGCAACACTAGGGATTCGAACCGTTGAACTGCCGACCTTTCGACTGACAAGCTCAACATCTTAGCCACTGAGCCACTGCGTCTCTTATCAGGAACACATAACACACCTCAAATAAATTTCCAACCGAGAAGGTCTTCCAGCAGCATTCAATTCCGTCTCCAGGTTAGGGGTCTCCAAAAGGGGTCTGTATTCCTCGGAAGCCATTCTCTTTGGCTGTGCCCCAAAGAAGACACTTAATGATAGGACAACTTGGCTTTAAGTCCCTTGGAAATTATAAGGAAACGGGGGGAGGGGGGGAAGAGACAAGAAAAAAAAAAAACCACAATAAGCAGGAAGAAGCAAATCATATGACTTCAAACCACTAGCTTCCTTAAGTTATAAACTGCAGACTCTTAAAATTTTAATTTCTCATCAGAAAAAGACGCACAGCCTCCGTTTTCTGCTTTCTTCAAAAAGGAGATATTTGCAGTGGGCTTATACTTGGAATAGCTTTGAGGCCAACAGCATATAATGATCTTTACAGCCAATAATACTCTTTCCTGATCTCTTCCTTAGACTTAGACTAACTTTATTGTCACTTTAAATGTACACTAATCGGCACACATTAAAATGAAATTTCGTTGCATACAGCTTCCTGCTTAGACGGTGACCTCTGTTCTCTCTAATAATAATAACTTTATTGTCATTGTACGTGTATATACTGTAAAATGACATTCACTTAATGCCCAAAGACCAGGTCCAACACACATAACAATCCCACACACCTCACTCACCCATCACAAATTCCCCGCCCCTAAACCACCCAAACATCCGCACGAGAGACCAAGTAATGCTGTCCAACAGCTCACGGATGCCTCTTATCTGATCAGTCAGAGTAGCAAGAATGAGGTGAAGAGGAAATTATGTTTTTGAGGACAGGATGATGGCAGTCTGAAGAAATCTCTCTCTCTAAAAACAAAAACAAAATCCAAACCCTCCAGAGTTTCAGGATTCAGATCTATACACAGCAAATTTATGTCTTGGCATGACACAAGCTCACACACAAATCGCCTTCTGTTTGACACTACATAAGGTAGCCTTGTCCAGTCTGACACACACACATTATCCAAGCAACAGATTTCCTTTTCAACCATCACACCAAACCAGCCTGAAACTGACTAGACCTTAATCAGTTGCATGCTTAAGGCTTTACCCCAGCTCAAGCACAACCCTGTGATCAAAAAAAAAAAAAAACTTTTTCTGATGTTGGGGGTGGGGAAGAAATCTCATCTCTATGTAAGATGAAGTAATATTTGGGGGGGGGGCAGTTTTTCACTGTAATTTCTGACATTGATGCCAAGAGGTTGGCATCCTGCGATCTCTGTGTCTTTCTGCTCAGAAAGCTTCAGGGAAGGCGAGCTATATATAGACTATTGGGAGGTGGGGGGAATGCATTAATCTTGGAAAGCTGGCATTGATCTCCCCCTTTTCTCCCCGTCTGGGGATCAGCTGCCCCACCACCCAATGCGTCCAAGAAGGAGGGAATGCTGGGCATTGTAAACAGAGGCAACGGCTGGCTTTTTCCGATTGCAAACATCCATACAACCCTGCAAGGGACTGAATTCCCAGGCTGACAAGTGAATTTGAGATGCGGATCTCTGCAGAGGGCGCCAGGTTGGGGAACGACCCAGGGGAGGGATCTTGGGCAAAGCCACAGGGACAATATGGGCCTCCCAGAGGAACCCAGAGCATGCAAAAAAAAAAAAAAAAAAGGCTGTCCTGGAGCCCCCACCCCACTCACCTTTCTCCCCCCACCTCCTTTTTAATTCCAGCGCTTCCCCACCGACCCAAATCTAATCAGGGTCAAAACGTACAGCAAGGTTTGCAAGGTGGAACCAAAGACCCTCCAGGATCCGGTTTCCCAGCCGGGGCCAGAAGACA
The DNA here is from genome assembly GCA_030761175.1 of Masticophis lateralis. Classification (NCBI taxonomy): domain Eukaryota; kingdom Metazoa; phylum Chordata; class Lepidosauria; order Squamata; family Colubridae; genus Masticophis; species Masticophis lateralis. The sequence goes on from JAUDYJ010000015.1 coordinate 9,448,008, forward strand.
CCGGACCGGAAGTCCGTTGACTTTTTTTTTTAAAAAAGGAAGCGGCATCCGGTTGTGTAGAGGCCTTTCTAGGAAAAAGGAATGGGGGTGATTCGGGCTCGGGTAGATAAACCCGAACCTTTGCCGTTTTCAATTTATTTATGCCTTTTTCCGCCCCCCCCCCCCACCCCACCACACCCCATCCCCCCGCCCGAGAGTTTGGCTTCTCCGGACGAAACTTGATAACCCAAAGGACGCTCTACCCTCTGCGTCTCTATGGACGGACGCGGGCTGGGATGACGTCCTTTCTGGAGACGCGGGCGGTGGCTGGCGCGCGCGGGGATATGACGTCAGCGCCCCCGCGCCGGAAGCTCCCCGGCCAGGAGCTCTGCTGGGATCCGGTGGCGGCAGGTTCGACCCCCCAACTGAGAGCGGCGGGTGGGAGGGAGCGAAGGGGGAGAGGGAGGGGGGAGCCCGGGGGGGGGGCAAGCCTGGGGTAGGGGACCGGGAGTGGGGGGCACAGGTTGCTATGGAGACCCCCTGCAGCCAGGGGGGCGGGGCCAGCAGGGTGGGAAAGAGGGAGGGGCGTGGACAGGTTTTTGGAGGGCCGAAGTGGGGCGGGGGGGGCATGGAGGCCGCTGGGGGGGGGGGCTGGGTCCAGGGGGGGGGCTACTATTGCTTGTCCCCCCTCCCTCCCTCTCCTTCCAGGGATGAGCCCCAGCTTGGCCCTTTGCAAGGCAAAAAGGGGTGGGGGGGCATCAGAGGTGGGGGGTGGAGGTCAGAAATCTTGGGTGGAGGTCAAAATTCCCTTTTAAATTGCGACACCCCCTTCCCCCCACAAAAAAAGGAGGCCAGAATAGAGAAAAATCGCAAAACCTAAGCTGGAAGGGGCCTTGGAGGTCATCTAGCCCAGCCCCCTGCTCGACAGGGAGAGTCAATCCCATTCCAGACAAATAGTCTTCTAAAAAAATGATATGCACAAGACCAAAAAAAAAAAAAAAAAAAAGCAAAATAGTTACAGGCGGTCCTCGACTTACAACAGGGGATCGTTCGAAATTACGACGTCGCTGGAAGGGGGGGGGAAAGCGACTTGGGACTATTGGGGTGTTTTTTTTAATGCTTAACGACCGTTGCAGCATCTCCATGTCGGTCACATGATTTACATTCGGATGGCTTGGCCACAGACTCACGTTTACGACGGTTCGCAGCATCCCTGGCTCACGGGTGCTCCTTTTGCGGCCTTCTGACTAAAGCTATAAAATGGGGCAAAAACTCAACAAATTTCTCGCTTAGCAACATAAATTCCGGGGGCTTGGTTGTGGTCGTAAGTCGAGGACTACCTGTAATGGAGTCTATGGAACAACAGCAGGGTGTATGGTAGGAATGTATCAGTGTCATCGGATGTAGAACCATAGGGTTGGAAGGGACCTCGGAGGTCTTCTAGTCCATCCCCTTGCTCAAGCCAGGGACCCCTATTCAATTCCAGGCAAATGGCTGCCCAATCTTTTATGAGCCTCCATATAAATAGAGTAAGACCCAGCAAAAAGATGACAGTAGAAGAGACCCTTAGGTCACACACAGAATAACATAGTTGTAAGGGACCTTAAGAGGTCTTCTAGTTGTATCGGGAGACCCTATACCAGGGGTCAGCAACCTGTGGCTCCGGAGCCACATGCGGCTCTCTGTTGTGGCTCCCTGTCAGGTGATCCCACCACTGGTTGGCCCCGCCTCTCACCCTCCCTCCCAGTCACTCCTCACCTGGCCTGAGAAGGTAAGGGCGACGGCAGGAAATGGAGAAGTGGCCAGGGCTGAGACAGAGAGATACAGAGAGAGAGGGAGAGAGGAGAGGAGAGAGAGAAATGTCAAAAAGATTTTGTGATTCCCGGTGTTTTTTAACAACTGGCCTCTGCCCTAATGACCAGCTGGGTAGGCGTGGCTGGGGTTGTGTGTCATGTGACTGGTGGAAGTGAGTGACATCCAGTTGGCCACGCCCACCCAGGTTTTGTGGCTCCCGGTTGTTTTCTTTTCTGTGGGAAATGAGTCCAAATGGCTCTTTTGAGTGCTTAAGGTTGCAGACCCCTGACCTACACCAGGGATGGCGAACCTTTTCATCACCAAGTGCCCAAACTGGAATGTGCACATATGTGCGGCCAACTGGTCTTTGCATACACCGGAGCACTGGAAATCTGAAGACCAGCTTGGCCGGCACACACATGCCTGTATTTTGGTGGTTTTCAAGCTGTTTTTCGGGCCGTTTTGGGCCAAAAAACAACCTAAAAGTGGCCTGGTTTTTTGCCGTTTTTGAGGCTGTGTTCTGGCTCTCCAGCGTCCGCAGAGACCAGCTGGCCTGTGCACATGTGCATGCCAGGAACCAGAAGAGCTGCTGGCGATGGTACGCGTGCCCACAGAGAGGGCTCTGTGTGTGCCACCTCTGCCATGGGTGCCATAGGTTCGCCATCACGGCTGTAGACCGTCTCAGACAAATGGCTGTCCACTCTCTTCTTTTAAAACCTCCAGTGATAGAGCACTCACAACTTCTAGAGGCAGCCTGTGGTAGGGGGCTTCTCCTGCCCATTAGAACAACCCCCCCTGGGGGGATAGGATGGGGAGAAGAAGGCACCTCTGGTTTTTCATCTAGACAGGCAACCAAACCATCATTGTCAGCACTTCCCTTTATTGCAAGGTGGCAGCATCTCGTCAGCATTTCTGACAGCGCTCCTCCCTCCCTTCTTTTCACTCTCCGGAAAACCAGGGAGGGCCCCTTCTGAGTCATTTTCCACGCCCCCATTCCTTCTGTGGGCTGAATTTTTGCTTATCGGTTGCGGCTCTTCCTCCCCAAGATTCTTCTGTACAGCTTTCCAGGAACGCTGGAGAGATGTCTGTACTAGTTCCAGGTAGTCTCCGCCCAAAAAATAAGAGCTGTCGGTCTGAAGAGCATAGCTTGTGAGAAGCAATTGCACCCCCCACAAAGTGGCTGCAAGTATTAAATCCTCGCAGGCAGAAGCATGCAGGAAATAGGCTTGTGATGGTGGTGGTGGTGGGGGAATATTTGAGATTTTGTGCTGCAATTGTTGCGTAGAACAAGTTCCTGGAGACAGCTGGCTGCAATCCAGAGCCAGTTTTGTGCTGCATGAAGGCCCACGAAACTGAGGCCTTTTATGTCATTCCCCCTGTTATTGGCCATTGTTCATTATTTATCTTTTTTAAAAAAACAAACAAAAAAACTTCCCTTTCATTTTCTCCTGTCGGTTTGTTAATCCTTAACTGTTTCCTTCACCCTGTAATCAAAATCTCTCTAGTAAGTGCCTTATATAAGAAAGCAAAGCAAAAATAACAAAAACAAGGGACAGCAGGCCGTTTCCATGAGATGACTTCAGCTTTTTAGCATGAGTGATCTGTTAAAAGGGGGAAAAAAGGGAGAAGGGAAGGATGAAAGAATAAGGGAAGGGAGGAGAGGGAAGGGAAGGAGGGGAGGGGAGGGAAGGATGAAAGAGTAAGGGAAGGGAGGACAGGAAAGAAAACAGGGAAAGGAAGGATGAAAGTAAGGGAAAGGAGGGGGAAGGGAGGAGAAGAAAGGAAGGGAAGGAGCAAGGGGGAAGGGAAGGAAGGGGGAAGGGGAGAAGGGAGGAGAAGAAAAGAAAGGGAGAGAAAGGAAGGATTAAAGGAAAGGAAGGAGAAAAGGAGGAAAAGGAGGGAGGGAAGGGAAGAATGAAAGAGTAAAGGAAGGGATAGGGAAAGAGGAGAGGAGAGGAAAGAGGAAGGGAAGGATGAAAGTAAAGGAAGGGAAGGAAGAAGGGAGGAGAGGGAAGGGGAAGGGAAAGAAGGAAGAGTCATTTTAACCATCCCCCCCCCCGACATTTACCCAAATGGGCAGCCCCACTTTTTTTTAAAAAAACAAAAACAAATCATTTCTTAATCCTAACTGAAATAACTAAACCCTTGCAAAGTTCACCGAAAATAAAACGAGCTATTGAAAGTCCCGTTTCATTCAGGCAAGTTTTGGAGGTGTGTTAGCAACCATGGCACGTAAGAGAAAGCCCAGGCGTGTAAGAGATATATTTCATTTAGCCCTAAATTAGAGACCTTCAGAGGAGGGCGGGGTCTTTGCTGCTCTCTGAGCTTGGTTTGTTAGTTCCACGACCCAACTAGTTAACATCATCAGGGCCTTCCCATATTTTGGGGTTGCATCCAGAATGTTTTCCAGCCAGCCAGAGGCCGATCCTTGTAGAGCGACTTAACCTAGAGGATAATAGATCACCTGAGCGAGGCATACCTTAGGAGAGCTGGATGGATCTCTGAGGAGCCTATCACGGCCTCGGTTACTGATATGAGTCTTTGTGATTTGAACAGGAGAAATGGCCACAGAGGAAGGGCAGCCCCTGCTCGGTTCCAAGGAACAGAAGGAGAATTGGCAGCAACCCACTCAGCACTGTCCTATCACAGACAACTATCTAAGGTAGATGCAACCTCTTTCCCAAGCGGTTCGAAGGCTAGGAATCATAAAAACGGTCATCAGGGAAGGCTCTAAGGTCCTCACCAATTGGTCGTCTTTCCCTTTTGTGTGGTTGGAGCAGGGGTGTCAAACTCGATTTCATTGAGGGCCTCATCAGGGTTGTGTTTGACCTCAGGGGGCTGGAGTGGACATGGCCAGCTCGACGCCACTCGTGTTGGGGTCTGCCGGCAGAAACAGGCTCCTGAGCTCCGTTTTTGGCTGCGCCGGCCTCCTGCAACCATCTGCCAGCAAAAACGGCGCTTTTCGCTGGCAGAGGCACCGCAGGCCAGTCCTGTGTTGGAGGATCAAACGGCCAAGCAAGCTGTTCGTTTCCAAACTGCGCCCTTCTCTTGGTTTAAGTCTTCCCAGGACTGGTCCTATTACAGGTGGCCCTTGACTTACGACCTTGGATGAGCCCGAATTTTCCATCGCTAAGCATGATGGGTTTTTTCCCAGTGAGTTTCGCCCCCCCCCCCGTCTGTCTGTCCGTCAAACACAGTGAGCTTTTAACGACCTTTCTTGCCACAGATCTTAAGGGATTCCCTGCAGTGGTTAAGTTAGCGACGTGGTCGTTGAGCGAATCTGGTTTCCCCTATGGACTTGGCTTGTCAGAAGGCTGCAAAAATGAGCCTGGGACGCCCCCCACTGTATCATAAATACAAACCGGTTGCCAAGTGTCCCGATTTTGATCACGTGACCATGGGGATAGTGTAATGATGCTATTTAGCCGGTTCCATCCGGTTCGGGCAAAGCCGGTTGTGGCGGCTGCAGGTGGCTCCGCTCACCCGCCTGGAATATAATCACGTCCCATTTATCCATGTTTTTGACACTCTGTGCGGAGGTGGTGCATGCGAGAAAAGTGCATGAGCTCTCACATTTGCAAACCGGTAGCAAAGGTAATTGAGTATCACTCCTAGGATGCTGCAGAGGTGTGGAAAAGGGTCCAAGTCCCCCTTTTTTCAGGGCCATTGTAAGTCTGGACAAATGCCTGGAAGTCAAGGACTCTCTGTATCAGCCCAGGGAGCGTACGTGGTTTTAACATCTTTGTAGCGATGTTTGCCTCGGACTTTTGAGTAGAACTAACTGTTCTGGTCCGCCCGCAGCCTGCGGAGCTGGCAGTGGAGTCGGACAGCAATGAGGCTGAGGAAGAACACGGGCCAGTCCTGGAGGCTGGGGAAGGCCCGGATGAGGGCTCTGCGTCGGAGGCAGAGATGGGGCCAGGGCCATCGGGGAGTGATGCGTGGACTCCGGAGCCCCCAGAGGCTGACAGTAGAGAGGCAGAGGAACAGGAGGAGCCTGTTCCTAGTGCACGCATGAGAAGAGCTGCCAGAAGGCAAGAGCAGCTAAAGCAGAGAGGACAACTCGGGAGTAAGGCCAGGAGATGATTGGCCCCTCCCATAAGGCTTAAAAGACCAGCAACGGCTCTCGGCCTCTTTGCCGGAAAACAACCGTTGAGAGATTAGCTTTGTGTTTGGATGTATTTCTTTCTTGTCAGCGTCTTCTGTTCCTGAACTGTTGCCAAGAAAAGCCTTTGGCAGTTTGCCTAATTATCCCAAGGTCAGAGATAAACTGAAGAATGGTGTTTTGAGGACTTTGCTTTGGTTTCATTTGGAATAAGATGAGAATGGGTTAATTCTCAGCTGTTCTAATAAAATCTGTTTGTTTTTTGGAACTGTTTTGCATTTAATATTAACTGTATGGGCCTGGATCACAACAGTAACCTTGTTTTGATGTCCCACAGGTAAATGTTTCCGTTACCTTATGGAGAGAAAGGAGTTTGAAGCATGGCTTGATAATCTTTCTGTCACGTTTCTCTCTCTGGTGGACTTGCAGAAAAATGAGGCGCTGGATCACCTGATTGCCTTGAGCGGGGCCGCTCAGCTCAAGCACCTCTCCAACAACCTCGAAGCCCTTCTCAAACGGGACTTCCTCAAACTGCTCCCGCTGGAGCTGAGTTTCTATTTGCTAAAATGGCTCGACCCTCAGACCTTACTCACCTGTTGCCTCGTCTCTAAGCAATGGAACAAGGTCATCGGCGGCTGCCTGGAGGTGTGGCAGGCGGCCTGCCGTAACCTCGGCTGGCAGATCGATGACTCTGTCCAAGAGGCCCTCCACTGGAAAAGGGTCTACTTGAAGGCCATCCTGAGGATGAAGCAGCTGGAGAACCATGAGGCTTTTGAGACTTCCTCGTTGATTGGACACAGTGCCAGGGTGTATGCACTTTACTATAAAGATGGGCTCCTTTGTACAGGTAGGGCAGTCCGTTGAACCTAAACAAGCTGCTTGCGAGAATTAGTTGTTGTAATGTGGATTCGAACCCAGGACCCCAATACCAATGGCATTGTGCTCGTGTCGGAGGCACCGAGGTGCTTCCTGGGTTGAAAGGATTATGTTCCGGCCCAGCTCTCCAAACACAACAAACCGTCTGTAGCTGAAGCAGTGATTCCTTTAATTCGGAGCGCCAGCATCCCTGGCAAAAAGTTTCTCTTTCACCGCAGGCTAACAAGTCTGTCCGGTAGGGAGATGAATAGTTGTCTGCCACATCTATTCATCTCCGCCCCCCTGCCTTTTATCCCCAGAGTTAGGGTGGGGCTTCGCTAGCAGCGGTGGATCTTCCGTCCCAAGGACCGGCCCATAGGTTTCCACTGCTCTCCTCTCCTCTGCCTTCTGTGCATCCGTGCATTAGGCACTGGACCCAGCTCTTCCTCTTCCTCATCAGCCACCTCCAGACTTGGGGGCTGTTGACTCTCCATCTGAGGGTTGACAGACGGCCCAGGCTCCATCTCTGTCTCTCTCTCTCTGCCAGCTCCATTCCCCCTCGGAGCTCTCAGGTTGCCTTGATGCATGACCCTGACTCTCATGCCTCCTCCTCCTCCTCTGATTTGGTTACTGGAGGGGCCAGCTGCCGATGGCCACAACGGATTAGCTGGTGACATCACCGTTGCCCAAGGGATGCCCGTGGAGGCCCCTTTCATGTCCTCAGCAGGAACTAGAGTGAAGGACGGGAGCTCGCCCTGTCCCAGAGCAGAACGCGGGTCTCAAACACCAGCTTGCTGCTTGTCAAGCCAGCATCCCAAACAATGGGAGGAATTCCTCCAGAGCAAAACACACACTCACATTTATACATTTCAGGACAGGAAGAGGAAAAGCTTAACGGTCATAAATAGATGACATGAGCCCAGACAGTCATTATTAGTAAAACCTCAAATTTACCTCGCACCTTGTTCCTGTGTTCGAGAAAGAACTATTGTCTTTGTAGAAAGAAACCTGTCAAGTTACATCACAAACATTCTGCTAAGAGTCAACTGAGAACTTGGCACTTCAAGGCTGCCTTTAATTGGCACCTGTTCATTCTACGGGTAGCCCTCAAGTTATGACCACAACGGAGCCCAAAACGTCTGTTGCTAAGCAAGACGTTTGTTAAAATGCGTTCGGCCCTGTTTTACACCCTTCCTTGCCACCGTTGCTAAGTGAATTGTTTTAAATAACACGGCCGTTAAGGGACTCCGATGCCTCTGGGTGTCAACTTGCAAAGCTTTCAAGTTGCCATGAGCAGGAGGGAGGGAGAACTAATTGAGCTGATTGATTTCCCTAACTGAAGTTACATTCCATACATGCTTCCTGACTGCAGTCAGAAGGAGGGTGTTGAATTTCACAGCCAGCCAAAGTGGTTAATTGGAGAATGTGATTTATGACATGGCCAGGGAGGAGGGGAGAGACAGGGTCATAGGGGAACGTAAATCTACGTGGGATTAGTTCTAACTGCATCCGAATATTGCCGGAATGGTGCTCCTAATAAATGACTGCATTTCTTTTGAAGTTTGGCTCACGGCTCATAAATTAATTAGGGCATCTTTCAGAAACTTCACACTGGGTCTCCTTGTACCCGTGTACAAGTCTTTTATTATTTTGCCGATGTCCCAGAGAAGCAATTAGAAGCTTAAAATTAAGCCCTACGGAACAAAAGTGTCGTCGTGTAGGACGCTGGTTTGCGGTAGATCAGGCCATCCATCCTCTGAGCCAGCTGGCTCCCAGGCTCCCTAAACTAATGTTTCCTTTCTTCCCTCGGGGCTGGTAGGTTCAGACGACCTGTCGGCCAAGCTGTGGGATGTGAGTACGGGTCAGTGCGTCTACGGCATCCAGACCCACACCTGTGCAGCAGTCAAGTTCGATGAGCAGAAGCTGGTGACCGGTTCCTTCGATAACACCGTCGCCTGCTGGGAATGGAGCTCGGGAGCCAAGACCCAGCATTTCCGAGGCCACACCGGGGCAGGTATGTTGGGGGTTTTGAAGAGAGTGTCAGTTACGCAATTGTCGATGTAGTCTTGTCGCATGGAGCTGCTTCCTCGGTTTAGCATTCATTCTGCCTCCCGTCTTGCAAACTGCTTAGGGCAAAAACACCGATGGGGGAGTGGGGGGAAGTATTTGTAGCTCGGGGTTGAAGCGATGGGTCCTTGGTGCTCTCTGAGCTTGGCGGTTTTCTTGCAGATGTTTTCATGACCCAACTAGGTAATCCCATCAGTGCTAGTAGGGAGCGGGGTTTGTGGAGAGGAGGAGTTGGGTCCTTGGTGCTCTCTGAGTTTGATTGTTTTCTTCCAGACGTTTCATGACCCCACTAGGTAACATCATCAGTGCTAGAAGAGAGTGGGATGTGGAGAGGAGGAGGATGAGGAGGAGGAGAAGGAGAAGGAAGAAAAGGATGACGACTGGGGTCCTTGGTGCTCTCTGAGCTTGGTTGTTGTCTTGCAGATGTTTCATGAGCCAACTAGGTAACACCATCCATGCTAGTAGGGAGTGGGGTAGGTGGAGCGAAGGAGGGGAAGGAGGAGGAAAGTGGGGTCCTTGGTGCTCTCTGAGCTGGGTCCTTGCAGACGTTTCATTACCAAAGTCGGTAACATCATCAGTGTGATCAGGTCTAAAGTCTGCAAGAAAACCACCCAGCTCAAAGAGCATCAAGTAGCAATAGCAATAGCACTTAAACTTATATACCGCTTCCCAGTGCTTTTACAGCCCTCTCTAAGCGGTTTACAGAGTTAGCCTCTTGCCCCCCCAACAATCTGGGTCCTCATTTTACCCACCTCAGAAGGATGGGAGGCTGAGTCAACCTTGAGCCTGGTGAGATTCGAACTGCCAAATTGCAGGCAGCCGGCAGACAGCAGAAGTTGCCTGCAGTACTGCTCTCTTCACCACCACGCCGCCATGGCTCAAGTACCTCTCATGCCAGTATGCTCCTGCCACTCTTACCCCGTTCAAATTACTCTTCAGATTCTACCTCTTGGAGAGTCTTTGCCACACTCCATTCTCATCCATAGTCACGAGATGGTATGAAGACAATTCCCGTTTTTCTCCTGCTCTAGTTTTCAGCGTGGATTACAACGACGAGCTGGATATCCTGGTCAGTGGCTCAGCGGATTTCACGGTGAAAGTGTGGGCCTTATCGACCAGCGTCTGCCTCAACACGTTGACCGGACACACGGAATGGGTCACAAAGGTGAATAGCCTTTCTTCTTTTCCCAAGACAATCTCTTTGGTTGATGGAATGGAATGGAATGGAATAGAACAAGAAATAAGAATAGAACAGAATAGAATAGAATAAGCAATAAGAATAGAATAGAATAGAATAGAATAGAATAGAATAGAATAGAATAGAATAGAATAGAATAGAATAGAATAGAATAGAATAGAATAGAATAGAACAAGCAATAAGAATAGAATAGAATAGAATAGAATAGAATAGAATAGAATAGGGAATAAGAATAGAATAGAATAGAACAAGCAATAAGAATAGAATAGAATAGAATAGAATAGAATAGAATAGAATAGAATAGAATAGAATAGAATAGAATAGAATAGAATAGAACGAGCAATAAGAATAGAATAGAATAGGCAATAAGAATAGAATAGAATAGAATAGAACAGAACAGAACAGAACAGAACAGAACAGAACAGAACAGAATAGAATAGAATAGAACGAGCAATAAGAATAGAATAGAATAGGCAATAAGAGAATAGAATAGAATAGAATAGAATAGAATAGAATAGAATAGAATAGAATAAGGAATTAGAATAGAATAGAATAGAACAAGCAATTAGAATAGAATAGAATAGAATAGAATAGAATAGAATAGAATAGAATAGAATAGAATAGAATAGAATAGAATAGAATAGAATAGGAATTATTAGAATTAGAATTAATTGGAATTGAATTCTTTATTGGCCAAGTGTGATTGGACACACAAGGAATTTGTCTTCAGTGCATAAGGTCTCAGCGTCCATAAAAGCTGTAAGTGATAAATCAAGATCACTGTCACTTAACAATAGAAATGTGGTCATCAGCTGAGGACTAGCCATATAGCACCTGCTGTTTTCCTGTCACGAGAGGATGGAAGGATTTACATTCCTGATGACACTCCCCCACCGTTCACTCAGAATGGAAGAAGCTTCTCGGATGAGAAGTGAAAGCCTTTCAAAGAAAAACAAGTCCAGTTGCCCTCTTGAAAAAACACCCATGTCTGATTGTTTTGGCGTGCAATGCCTTATAGCACCATCCCGAGGGGAGGAGTTCAAACAGTATATGGCCACGTTGTGACGGATCTGCAGATACTTTATTTACTCAGCTCTCCTTCAGACCCACATAATTTACAGGCCGAACAGCAGCCTTACTCCTGTTTGCAGATGACATCAAATCTGACTCAAATCTGAAATTTGAGCTGAAGGTATCGGAACAAATCTTTAATGCGTTAAGTTGGCTTGTGTCATGTATGTGCCCGCAGCCTTACTGAAATCATTTTTTTTTTAAATAAAGTTTTTTATTTTTCTACAAACATATTGTCGTTGTGTGAACAGTGTGGAACCAGAGTGCCTTACTTTTTAGTACAAAAAAAACAATATTCTTCATAATACGATTGACAATCTGACAGACTTTTAGTAATAATACACGTATTTTGTTGGATTATAATCTTCCATTCCTTAATTATTCAATATTTCAATATTTTTATTTTTTATGCCAATCTCTATTTTCTTAATATCACTCCATATATATATATATATATATATATGTAGGTCTTTGGTTATTCGGGTCTTCTCCCGCGTAGAATTGGAAGTATCTTGGCGACGTTTCAACAAAGTCTCATTTGTCATCTTCAGGCTGGTGTTCTCGGCTTCGTGCTTCCAGGAAGCTCCGTGCTTCCAGGTTGCTCCTGGAAGCACGAAGCCGAGAACACCAGCCTGAAGATGACGAATGAGACTTCGTCGAAACGTCGCCAAGATACTTCCAATTCTATGCGGGAGAAGACCCGAATAACCAAAGACCTACATACAAACACCCGTGAAAACCTCAGAAAATATATATATAATTATATATTTATTTATAAAAATAAAATACCAATGATCATATTTGTTGTGCTTAACAAACCTATATAGTTCTAGTAGTAATACACAGATTTGTATTGAATTATAATCCTCCATTGTTTATCCCCTTTCTAATTTTTAGTTATGTCACTCTTATATTTAAAAAAATATCCCCTTTCTACTCACATTTTAATACAAAATAAAACAATGTTCATCTTAATTATGTTATATCTAATAATAATACACATATTTTGTTGAATTATAATCTTTCATTGTTACCTTGTTCAATAATTCAATATATTGTTTTCATGCCAATCAAATTCTACATATTCCTTTTACTACAAAGAGAATGTTGGTAATCATAGTTGTTACATTTTAGCAAATTTATATAGTTATGCTAATAGTACACCTATTTATATTAAGTTACAATCTTCAATCTTTCGATTATTCAATATTTCTGTTATTTTTATAACCAGCACCATATTAAAATGAAATCATTTTTTTACGGCAGGTGGTTTTACAAGAGAGCCAAGTCAAATCCCTCATGCATAGCCCTGGAGATTACATTCTTTTAAGTGCGGATAAATATGAAATCAAGGTAAGTCCATCTTTTGATTTACCAAGCTCCGGAATTGGGGGAAGGAGCAGCGTGGTGTCGTTCTCCACTTACGACCACAATTGAGCCCACCATTTCAGTTGCTAAGCGAGACAGATGTTAAGTGAGTTTTGCCCCGTTTTACGACCGTTCTTGCCGCGCTTGTTAAGTGGGCTGCCGCCGTTGTTAAACGAATCGGACTTCCCCATTGACTTTGCTTGTGAGAAGCTCGCAAAAGGGGATCGCATGACCCCCCCCGGGGCATCATGACCGTCATAAACGTGAATCAGTGGCCAAGCATCGGAATCTTGGATCACGTGGGGAATGCTACGACGGTCGTAAGTGTGAGAAACGGTCCTAAGTTCACTTTTCTCAGGGCCGTTGAGATTTCAAACGGTTACTAAAAGTACTGCTTTAAATGGCTGTTGTTTAGCAATCATTTGCAGTTAATACGGTGATGAAAAAGTGACTTTTACTACATCAGGAAATCAATATTTTTGTACTTGTCCCCCTGTTGTCGTTAATGTGCTTTATGCCGCAATTTAAAAGGGAGAGGAAAAAAAATGGCCTTTGATTGTTAGAACAATTAACCAGTGGAACAACTTGCCTCCAGAAGTTGTGAATGCTCCAACACTGGAAATTTTTAAGAAGAGGTTGGATAACCATTTGTCCGAAGTGGTGTAGGGTTTCCTGCCTAAGCAGGGGGTTGGATTAGAAGACCTCTAGGGTCCCTTCCAACTCTGTTATTCTATGTTCTAATTCTATTGTGATGTTTCACAGCCTAGAAAAGGTTAGAGTGGACATTTGGGAGAGAAATAATTCTTTCAATTTAGGTTTTGAGGCGATGAGCTCACGCTAGGCTGTAGGGTTTTCTGAAAAGTCAGTTGTTAAAGGAAGGTTGTGTCTTCCTTGTGAATAGAATGGAATTCTGTATTGGCCAAGTGTAGTTGGACACACAAGGGATTTGTCTTTGGTGCAAAAGCTCTCAGTGTACATAAAAAGACGATACATTCGTCAAGAATCATAAGGTACAACCCTTAAGGATAGTCATAGGGTACAAATAAGCAATCAAATCATGCTAGGAAACAATATCAATATAAATCATATCGTAAGGATACCAGCAGCAAAGTGACAGTCATACAGTCATAAATAAAGAGGAGACGGGCGACAGGAACGATGAGAAGATTAATAGTAATGCAGACTTAGTGAATAGTTCGACAGTGTTGAGGGTTGTTTAGCGTTGTTGTTTGTGTGTTGCCTGGCCTGAGAAGGTAAGGGCGACACCAGGGAATGGAGAAGTTGTTTTTTAACAACTGGTTCTCTGTCCTAATGACTGGCTGGGTAGGCGTGGCTGGGGGTGTGTGTCATGTGACTGGTGGAAGTGAATGACATCGAGTTGGCCACGCCCACCCAGGTTTTGTGGCTCCCGGTGTTTTCTTTTCTGTGGGAAACGGGTCCAATTGGCTCTTTGAGTGCTTAAGGTTGCAGACCCCTGGTCTAGTTTTTCTGGTGTGCGGTGCTCTATAGCATCGTTTTGAGGATAGGAGTTGAAATAATTTATGTCCAGGTTGCGAGGGGTCTGTAAATATTTTCACAGCCCTCTTTTTGACTCGTGCAGAATACAGGTACTCCATGGAAGGCAGGTTGGTAGCCATTGTTTTTTCTGCATTTCTAATGATCCTCTGAAGTCCGTCTCTGTCTTGTTGGGTTTTAGAGCCAAGTAGTATTTGTACGTGATATTTCGGGAAGGAGTTCCAGCCATCAGAGATAGCAGAAGACTAATCAGGAGCAAAAAAAAAAATGTTTACGTTGTCGCAATTCTCTGGTTTTCTAATTTCCCTTTTTTTTTTTTTTTGGTTGCAGATCTGGCCCATCGGACGAGAGATCAACTGCAAATGTTTGAAAACCTTGACCGTTTCTGAAGACCGGAGCATCTCTTTTCAGCCTCGGCTACACTTTGATGGGAAATACATTGTGTGCAGCTCGGCGATCGGGCTGTACCAGTGGGACTTCGCCAGCTACGATATCCTCAGGTAGCCGTTCCGAATTTAAAACGGGACGGTGAGAAGGGAACCTCGTTGCCAGCTGGCTCCTTTTATCAGGGGTGGGCTTCAGATCCCTTAGCAACGGGTTCGCTGCCCCGTTGCTGGGTGGGCGTGGCCATGGCGGGCGTGGCCTAGTCGGCCGCCTGCACCACAGTGGGTGGGACGGGGGGGGCGTTTTTCGCCCTCCCCAGGCTCCAAAGGCTTTCCTCAAGCTTCCGGGAGGGCGAAAACTGTTTTCCCCGGAGACCGGAGGCCCATTTCTGGAACCTCCGGTAGGCCCGTTTTTTGCCCTCACGCAGGGCACGCAGCCCCTGCACTTACCTGGAATGATGAACGGGTTGCGTGGGGACTCCTGGGAGGGGAGGGGAGGGGTGGGCGTGGCCAGTCAGGGATGGCATTTGGGGGTTCGTCAAACCCTGGTGATCCTTGGCTAGCGGATCACCTGAACTCTGCCAAACCCCAAGGAGCCCACCCCTGCCTTTTACCCAGAATGCTTGGGGGAGACTGTGCTGATGCTCATAAGAATAAGCTGAGCTATTTTTCTTTCTGGATCAGTAGTTTTTGAATATCACATTGGCAAATATTCCCTGGAGATGCTTCTGGTCCTTGCCGTATCCTGTCTGGAGTGCTCTAAACTGCGGGGTCCTTGGTGCTCTCTAATCTTAGTCGTTTTCTTGCAGTTGTTTCATTACCAAACTAGGTAACATCACCAGTGCTATTAGGGAGTGGGATTTGTGAAGTGGAGGAGGAGGATTGTGGGCTTCTTTGTGCTCTCTGCGCTTAGTAGTTTTTTTGCAGGCGTTTCATTACCAAACTAGGTAACATCATCAATGCTAGGAAGGAGTGGGCTCTGCTTTTTTTAATATATCATTGGATTGCCCTATCAGTGTTGGTAGGTGTGTTCTTTGTGGTCCTATCCTGTTGTATTGCTCCCTCTATAGGTTTCACAGGCTCATATCTTACATGATTAAACGTCCTGGGAATTTTGATCTCTTTTATTTACAACTACTATTGTCAGATCAGTATGATTCAGTTTCTCTGAACGTAGCTAATGTGTAAAATTCGGCAGGCCTTGGTCATGATTCTGCCGTCAGTTGTAATTTATTACTATGGCCTGTTCTGTTCAGTTCTGCTTTCTTTTATTTAATGTGTTAATGTTTTGTGCTGGTCTGTGACTGAAATATTGACTGATTGAGTGTTCTTGGCCATTCCTTGATTAGGGTGTTGTTTACTGCTAGCTTATTTGCGTTGGTAATTCCTTGATTAGTATTAAACGTATTAATCTCTGCTTATCTGGGTGTTTATTGCTGGCGAGGTGGTGCTTATATACCGCTTCACAGTGCTTTTACAGCCCTCTCTAAGCGGTTTACAGAGTCAGCCTCTTGCCCCCAACAATCTGGGTCCTCATTTTATTAACCTCGGAAGGATGGAAGGCTGAGTCAACCTGGAGCCGGTCAGGATCGAACGCCTGGCAGTGAGCAGAGTTAGCTTGCAATGCTGCATTTTAACCACTGCGCTCTTAATACTTCTACTTACCTTTTAAAAGATATGTAGTTGTTATTCATCTCTCTGTGCCGGTTGATGACCAATTTGTCTTGAGTGCCAGACTTCCAAGAATCCTCTAGCGTTTTTGGATTCGGCACAATCTAGAATTCTCACAGTTTCCCTGATTTCAACTATGGTCAGGTCCTTTCCTTTATTGCGGAATTAAAGAGTTTTCATCATGTCATCTAGTTGTTGGTAGATGTCCGTGGATGCACTCCGCTAGTCTTCTGCCTGTCTGTCCTACATAGTGACTGTTAACAATCCTTACACCGTATGTTGTGTAGATGACTCCTGGTTTTTTCTTTTTCTGGAGCTGCTGGTTTTCTGGAGTTTTCTGGTTTACTTTGGAAGGTTGATTTGCGTGCTACAGTGATGCCAAGTAGTTGCAATAGTTTACTGATGGCTTCTGAGATATTTTACATACTGTATACTGCGTTTTTGATATATCGATCAGTTCTAAACCCAAATCAAAGGGATGGCTTGGTTTTTCTGTGTGTTTGTTATCCCTGTCCTGTTGTTCCATCGGTTGTGATGAAATGTGCACTTGGAGAAGCGGGATGTGTTTATGTGTGTGTGTTTTGGCAACACAGCTTTCCCTGAAAGAGGCAGCATCGTCCCAAACTAGAAGGGGGACGGGAAGAGATTCAGAGAAGCCACACCCTAGAATCTCTCAGGAGAAATTGCAGCTTTAGTCTGCTCGTTAAGCGTAAGCAAATAAAAAATTGGACTTTTATGTTTACTTTCAGGAGCAGTAACCCCAATGCTCCTTCCCCTCTCGGTGGCTTTACACTGCTCTCTTTTTATCCCTTCCTCAAATCTTCCCTGCTGCTCCCTTTCTAGGCACGCGCCTCTCTTTTCCTCTCGCTTTGCCTTGGATATTCCCAAGACTTCCCCCTGATTCAGGCAGCTGAATTTCGTTCTGAGCCAGGGAAAACCTCCCATTGTCAAGAGGCAGGCTCGCTTCCCACCCACCCAAAAAAATAGGCGCATCTTATTATTTTCTTCTCGTTTTTCTCCCCCTTCCTGCAGGGTTATCAAACCTCCTGAATTTGCAAACCTGTCCTTGCTGGGTTTCGGTGACATATTCGCCCTCCTGTTTGATAATCATTATCTGTACATCATGGACCTGAGGACAGAAAAAATGATCAGCCGTTGGCCGCTGCCGGAATACCGGAAGTCGAAGCGGGGTTCGAGCTTCTTGGCGGGAGAAATGGCTTGGTTGGATGGCTTGGACGGTCAGAACGATATGGGTTTGGTGTTTGCCACCAGTATGCCTGATCACAGTATTCACCTGGTCTTGTGGAAGGAACATGGCTGAACTCCAGCCAACGGAGTCTTGGGAGGTGGCTTTTTATATATATATATATATCTAAATATATATATTAAAAAATAATAATAATAATAATAAAAAAGAGAACGGAGACTGCCAGCAACGAATCCAAGGGACGATGCTTTGCATGAACCAAAGTTAACACAAGGTTTCATCCTGCAACGCACAATCTTTTTCTTTTTTTTTTACCATTTCTTTTCCCCAATGACTTTTTGGAGAGGAGGGGGATGGGGAAGACGAACCAAGCCCTCCCTCCCCACCCCACAAAGAAGCCTGTTGAATTTCTTTGTCTCACAATGAAGGTATCTCAGCATCTTGACTGTTTCCACCATTGGCTCTCTCCCTCTCTTTCTCTCTCTCTCTCTCTCTCACACACACACACATATATATATATTCGTGTTCAAATATATCCATTTGAGCCTATTTTGTGACTGATTTGGGGTTTCTTGAGGGTTGGCAGGGGATAAAAACAACAATGGTTCCCAGACAAGCATATTCTAATGCGTTTCCCTCTTCCTCCTTCCTGTTTGGAGAAAAAAAAAAGGTTAATCGAATTGTTTGTTTTTTAAACGGCTCTGATTCACCGCCATTATTTAAGATGATTTGAATACTGGTATTCCTTGACATGCAACCACAACGGAGCCCCAGATCTCTGTTGCTTAAGTGAGACCGTTGATAAATGACTTTTGCCTGATTTTTACCACCTTTCTTGCCAAGAGTTGCTAAGTGAATCGCTGCATTTGTTGAGTTAGTCCCGTGGGTGTTACGCGAATCTGGCTTCTTCCCCATTGACTTTGCTTGTCGGAAGATCGCAAAAAGGAGATCGCATGGCAACAGTCGTAAGTACCGGTCAGTTGCCAAGCATCTGGATTTTGATGGCGTATACGTGGGGATGCTGCAACCGTCATAAAAGGGTGAAAAACGATCCTAGATTACTTTTTTTTTTTTCAGTGACCGTTCCAAGTTAAAACGGTCAGTGCCTTTTTAACTTGGAATGGTCACTGAACAGACTGTTGTAAGCCGAGGACTGCCTGCACAGCTAAAAGATCATTTCTGTCCGTCTCACGCATGCACATGTACACACAGTTTCAGAAATTGAATGAGCGGTGTGTCTGGGAGAACCCTTCAGCTTTTGTTCACTTCTCTGCATATGAAAATTTAAAACAGGAGAGCTCTTCTTGCAGGAGAGCAGAAAATAAGAATTTTTTTTCCCGCCGAAGAGATGATTTGTCAGATCAAGCAAGCTCTTAGAAGGAGCTAAGATGGTAACTTTTTGATTCCAGCATTTTGTAAACAGAAGACTTAGTGGGGTCTCCTGTGACAGGAAAACAGCAGGTGCTATAAGGCTGGTCCTCGTCCTACGACCACAACTGTGCCCAACATTTCTGTTGTTAAGTGAGCCATTTATTAAGTGAGTCCCCCCCCTCCCCAATTTTATGACTTTTCCTGCCACAAGGGAATCGCCTCACTTGATAAGTTACTAACACGGTTGTTAAGTGAGTGCCTTCCCCCTTGATTTTGCTCGTCGAAAGGTCGCAAGAGGGGATCACACAGCAACAGTCATAAGTACCGGTCAGTTGCCAAGCATTTGAATTTTGATCGCGCGTGGGGGGGGGGCGGGATGCTACAAAGGTCCCAATTATGAAAAACAGTCAAAAGTCTCCTCTTTTTTTCCCCCGGTGCTGTTGTAACTGAACTAATTTACTAAAGTCACTAAATGAACCGTTGTAAGTCAAGGACTACCTGGTACTCCAGAATTTGATGGAACTGCCCAGTAGGAATTTTCCCCCAGGAAGAGAAAATTTGAAGTCAAGAAAAGCAAGATGACTGCAGCTTGGCTCGAAAAAAGAGTGAGGATTAGATTAGAAGGAAGATTCCAAGAGTGATGTCCGAAAAAATGACATTTGAGTCTACAGTTAAATTACTGTGATTCTTTAAACAAAGACGAGAAAGGAACATCGGTTATTTGGTGACTGTTGCTTAATCTGTTTTTAGCCTGAAGGTGGATGCTGTCTTTACATTGGATTCTTTTTTTAAAAAATCAGATTTGCGAGCGGACAGTAGTTCTCTCTGTTCTTGGAAGCAAGCCGGGGCAAAAAGCATACAACTTTCTCTTTGAAATGTGCTAATAAAAGTTTACAGGATGATTTTTTTAAAAAAAACTGTTTGAAAAATGATTTAAAATTCTCTGTCTGTCTGTCTGTCTGTCTCTCTCAAAGCTTCTTGAAAAGGCAACTAGAGCTAGACCTTGATCTACAACACTTTGGTAAGGATGGCATGGAAGCCATCCTTATATATCTCTGTCTGTCTATCCATCTATCATCTCTCTCTCTCTCTCTCTCTCTCTCTCTCTCTCTCTCTCTCTCTCTCTTATCTATCTGTCCTGTCCTTCTGTGTTGTCCATCTGTCTGTTTGTCTGTCTGTCTACCCAACATCTCTCCCTCTCTTTCTCTCTCTCTGTCTGTCCTATCCTTCTGTGTCGTCTGTCTGTCTGTCTATCTATCTATCTATCTATCATCTATCTATCTATCTCATCTCTCTCTTTCTCTCTCTTATCTATCTATCCTCTCCTGTGTCGTCTGTCTGTCTGTCTATCTATCATCTCTCCCTCTTTCTCTCTCTCTCTCTCTCTCTCTCTCCTGTCCTTCTGTGTTGTCTGTCTGTCTGTCTGTCTGTCTATCATTTCTCTCTCTCTCTTTCTCTTATCTATCTACCCTGTCCTGTGTCGTCTGTGTGTCTATCTATCTGCCTATCTATCATCTCTCTTTCTTTCTCTCTCTCTTATCTATCTGTCCTGTCCTCCTGTGTAGTCGGTCTGTCTGTCTGTATATCTATCTATCTGTATAGCTATCTATCTATCTATCTATCTATCTATCTATCTATCTATCTATCTATCTCTATCTATCTATCTATCTATCTATCTATCTATCTATCTATCTCTATCAAATGAGAATCGCCAGCCAAGGTTTGGTTAGTTTTTTCGGGCTTTTTGTACCGTGCTCATCTCTGCATTTGGGTCTCCGTGAAAACCAAAACACGAATTCAATTAAGGTTAATGATGGGTAAACCTCTTTGCGCTGACCTGAATCAATCCAGCAACGGCTTTGTGTTTAGGGAGTAGCTCACAAGCGTTCTCATGTTACCCAAACGACCAATGCCAAAAGAAAAAAAAAAATCAAACCAGAGTCAAGTCAGGCCAATCCAGCATGATTTTTGAGGTGCATAGCTTCCTGAAAAGGCTACTACAAATAGTCCTTGAATTACAACGGGTTTATATGAGGAATGGAACTCATCCTTTTCTTTTCTCCTGCTGCTAGGATAATGGGGAGGCCACCGCTGTAATTGATTACAGTTATCAATGTAATTAGTCAATTACCACTGATTGACCTTGGTAACAAGGAGGCCACCCACTTTGGGTGGTGAGCATGATCTCGCGCTCTCTCTCTCTGCTCGTTTTGCGTCCCTCCCAATTCAGTTCAACCCAAATGTCCTTTTTGAAAAGGCAGAAAGCAAAGGGAATGAGGCATGATGAATAATTCAGGACTGTGATGCTGTAGAGTGACTGCTTGGAATGCGTTCAGCTCTTAAGTGTGTTCTAATGTTTGGAGCCATTTTGCCATAATTCAATCGTTTCAGACTCCTGATAAATCTACGTCAATCATCGGGGACTCGTTGCCACTCCTAGCTGATTCACTGCAAGGAGTTTCTTTTCCCGCGAAGTCTCCTTCAACGCTTGGCTTTTTCCAGAGTGGGTGAAAAAAGACCATTTGTTTGCAAGAAGTCCTGGGGATGGTTCTTAGATCTTAGTTAGATGGTTCAGCCATCTGAGGTTTCTTATTTTTACAACAAACCACATCTTGGAAGATCCCAGGAGCATTAAACCAAGTTTGAGGATGCTGCCAAGGACGACGGATTTATGACAAGGTGGAAACCTTGCTCAATGTTATCATAAATGAAAAGAGTATACATGGGTTGCAAGCATGAATATGGAATTTGCTGCCTTGAGACATCCTTAGAGAAGGTGCCTAGCAAAGATCACAACTTATAAGGTTCTATGGAGATCAAATCTAGCACACTAGTGAAACATAACCTAAGAAAATGCTGGAGAACTGGTAAGAGTCAGTTAAGGCCTTTGTAATCCTTCTGTCGTCATTCGAACTGCAATGTCTCCGGTGACATGCCCCCGCATGTCAAATAAGCATGGGTTTCTTGCACCACAGACATGAAAATGTGGGCAAGATTTCCATTCCCCAGGGAAATTATTTCTCCCTCAACCTCTTTCGCATACCGAAGCTTCAATAACAGCAGTGGGTAATCACCATATAGTTAAAAGAACATATAAAATTTATTCTCGGCTCAGACAGATTTCCCTGGCTCCTATTTTTTTCCTCTGCTTCTGTGTAAAGTTCCTGCCATAAAGGCAGGATGGTTGTTTGAAGAAAAGGCATCTTGACATCAGTATAATAATAATTTGTGTTTGTTCTGCTGAAAAACACAAGGGATGAACCACACACACACACACACATATATTTGGATATATTTTTAAAAAATTTTGATTATCCAAATGGAAGCTATTTCTGTGAAAAGCAGGACAAATGTCACGGACGGGATTTACCCAAATTTGATATCAAACTCATCCCACTCTGAAATAATTACATTTTCTTGACAATCGCAACCACGATTTTGTTAACAGGCATAAAGATGCTTTCAGTTAAAAATCTCAGTGGGTTTTCTTTCTTTTTATTTTGTCCCAAAAGTGCTTTTTCAAAAAGCTGCTTGGATGAGAAGCGAAAGATCTTCAAAGAAAAACCAGAAAGTCCAGTTTTGTCTCTTAAAAAATCACCTTTGGGACCTGGATGACTGAGAACTTCCACAGTCATTTTTTTTTAAAGAGTACATGCATTCATTGTTTGCTTGCTATCATAGGCAGTGGAGGAGGTTAACAAGCAGTTAAATTAATCAAAATGTTCTGGAGCGCATTCCTGACAAAACACAAATGACATTTTTGAGTTATTTTTATTAAACAGCAGATAAAGCAACTCAGTTTTCTGGAAAGGCAGGATATAAAGAGGAACTCATTGTACTTTTAATCCTTCTGACTAAAGAAATGAATGACACGCAGGCCGTGTGAAGGAAAACACTTCCTTGTGAAGAAAAATACTTCCTTGTCGGTCAATTTTGGTCAAAGTAAAACAAACAAAACCTTTTAAAAGATTTTGGCAAGCCTTGTCCAAAAGGACTTGGAGATGCTATCGTTTTGATGGCCGAGGACGCGATCGAAAACCTTATTAACGTTGCTAATCAACGATACGTTGAACCTCCAGATGGCTGCATCTCGTATGAGATATTGTTCCCCAAATTCGTTTTCAAGGTGTCTCCTACAGTTGTAAAGAATTGCAACGTCCCTGGACACTTCGAGCGTCCGACCGTATCCTTTGAGAATGGAATGGCTGGACGCCTGAATCACGCTCCTCGGGTTTACAATCATTTTCTTCAAAATATTGATATGCAGTTTATTGGGCTCACGATAAACATGTTGCAATATGTTAACTCCCGGGATGGTTTTCCAGAGTGTAATGTTGAATTTATCCAAAGACGAAAATACATTCTGAGAGAAAAAGTGAGTCTCAAAAAAGAAAATGCCAACTCCTGGGTTTTGATCCTCAAGGCTATCGATCATACTTTTCCAATTTGGATGTTTTAGGGGAAGGATAATTTCATTGATATCATTAAAAACCACGTATTTGCTTCGGTACATATTACGGTAAATGCAGTCGTTTAGAATGGTGGTTTTTCCATAACCCCAGTCCTGGTAAGAATACCAAAAAGAAGACAAGCGCACATAGGAAGTAATTGGCCAAGGTATGACCTCCACAGTGCCTTCTTGAACATAAAAATGTAAGATTCGGTCCATGAGCGAGCTGCAATTCATTTTGTAAAGGTACACTTTCTTGGCCCCGAGGGTTTTATACATTTCCATGCTCTGCACAAACTGGAGGGCATTGTCGTAATTCTCGAGCATGACCGACAGACAGACAGTGTATTCCGTCACAAACCAAGTCTTGGCAACCCGGTTGTTGATTTCAAACCATGGCATCTCCGCCATGGATCCTTTGGTGGATGGATGAATGGACATATACTGTGGCAAGCAGCGTTGCGGTTCCAAACACACGATATCTGCTCCGCCAACCGGGAGGCCGAATCTCTCCGGATGGATGTCTATGCTGGCCCGAATGATAGAAATGCGGTTGTTATGACTGCAACAAAACCAGCAATAAAGATCTTGGATTTTTTTGTAATGAACCATTGCAATTGCCCGGGTAAGATTTTGTTGCCGGTCATCGTGGTACAACGAAACGACAAAGGTTTTGTTGTGTTTTAAGGCGGTGATGGTACCTTTGACCAACTCACCTCTGCAGGGGGCCAAATTTAGTTCAGTTTGTTGGGCTGGGGCCAAAGGCCTTCTGGGATACATTTCAAAGAACAGAAGAATTAGGAAAGGGATGGCCATCCAAATCATCTTGCTCTTGAAGCGAGGCATCTTATTCCTTTGAAGTTGCTACAAAATACATAAGAGATATATTGGACAAATGAGATGAGTAAGTGAAATTACAGTGTTCCTCCTTAAAAAAATGACCCTCCCTAAAAACTTGTGTTCACAAGGAATCTCTCGAACCCTCTAAAATAAAATGGGAACTGAGCAACCGAGCTTGTAAATCTGTACAGGTGTGTCTGCTTCAACTTGAGCAGTTCCTGAAAAACAAGCTCTTGCTGCTTTCTTTGAAATGCCTTTCCACCAAGGCCCACCTGCCTCGCCATTAATAAAGAAGCCACCTTCGTCCAGCATCACCTGTTCTACCTGGTGACTGAATAACTTGATTTTGCTAGATTTTAACAAGAGCTACTTTGAGCACAATAGATGGAACCTACCGATAAAGGAGAATATTTGTAGATCAGGATTTGAAAAGAGAATATTTGTAGGTCAGGGTTGAAACTAGGCAACATTATCAGTGTTAGGAACGAGCGGGGCCACTAGCACTGCTGATGTTAGCTAATTGGGTAATGAAACGTCGGCAAGAAAACCAACAAGCTCGGAGAACACCAGGGACCCTTCAGACTGAATCAAACCATACCTGCTAGGCGTGCTTAATGTGCAAAATCACACCCCACCAGATAAATATTAACTGCATCCTATTTATACCTCTATTATCTATATATTTCTTTATATATTTATATAGAGAGATATTAAAAGATATAATGACCTTTGTGTCTATATCATCTATATCAGTGATGGCTAACCTTTTGGCCATCGAGTGCCAAAAGCGTGGGGAGCATGGGGGGGTCACGCGCATGTATTCCCACACCCATAATTCTATGTGCCTCGCCCCCATGCATGCACACACAAACTCCCTCCGGCACATACGCGCATTATCCCCCGCACTCCCCCCACATGCGATGGCATGGTGGGCCACCGGACTTCTGGTCGAACCGGAAGTTGGGAAATGGTCCATTTCTGGCCTCCGGAGGGTCATTTTTGCCCTCCCCAGGCTCCTAGAAAGGCTCTGGAGCCTGGGGGAGCGAAAAACAGGCCTTCCTCATACTCACTCTCCCGAGACCCTCTGCAGGCCAGAAACAGTGTGTTTCCTGACTTCTGTGGGCCCAGAAGATCTGAAAATCAGCTGTCCGGCGCACACATGTGCACCGGAGCTCAGCTTGAGT
Source organism: Masticophis lateralis (assembly GCA_030761175.1). Lineage (NCBI taxonomy): Eukaryota > Metazoa > Chordata > Lepidosauria > Squamata > Colubridae > Masticophis > Masticophis lateralis. Next base: position 9,473,063 of record JAUDYJ010000015.1, read on the forward strand.
GCCCACCAATATAGCTCCGCCTGCCACCTGTGGCATGCGTGCTATAGGTTCGCCATCACGGATGTATATTAATATTGATATATCTGTCAATTATATCTATTATCTATCAATATCTGTATCCATATCTACGCCTATCTATCTCAATCTCTATATTTTCTCTATCGATCTATTAACGTTTCTATCAATAACTCTATTTCTCAATCTTTATATTTACCTATCTACCTATCATCCGTCTGCCTGCCTGCCTATCATCCATCTGTCTGTCTGTCTGTCTCTCTCTCTCTCTCTCTCTCTCTCTCTCTATCTCTATCTATCTATCACCTGTATATATTATTGATATCTATTATACATCACTTACTGTATATTGATTATCTCTCTCTATATATATCATCTATATAACTATATCGATCTCAGTTACATTTATATCATCTAAATATCTATCAATTATCTATCATCACCTTTCTCTAATTCTCAGCTACATATATTTTCATCAATATAGATATATTATCTGTGTATAATATCTATCAATGTCAATATCAGCTATATTGACAATATTTCTAGCAAAATCTCTGTCTTCATCTACCATTATCATCTATTTTTCATCTATATATTTTCTATCAATGTATGTTACCTGTACATATATCTATAGCTCTCAATATCAACATCAGCTATATTTCTGTTAACATCAGCTATATTTATTATCAATATCTCTATCATCTATTTCTTGATCTATATATTTGTATCTATCTAATCTGTATATATATGTATTTTTCTCTCAGCCAGGTTTTTCATTTTGCTGTCTGTTGTGAGACTTAAGGGAGACTAAGATAGATCTATTTCTGACTAGTTTGTCTTCTTCAGTTAGCCGCACCCTCATCTTATGACTCCTCCCTACGTAAATCAAGATGTTTCTACAGAATATGTTTCAGACAGAAATAGATCTATCTTAGTCTCCCTTAAGTCTCACAACAGACAGCAAAATGCTGCTTTGATGTCTGATAAAGCCTAGAAACTAGTGAATGAGGTTTCACTGAACTATGGCTGTAGAAACATCTTGATTTACGTAGGAAAAACCTGGCTGAGAGAAAAATACACATAAAGACCTATGAAAAGAGAATAATATATATATTATAAGAGCCTGGTGGCGCAGTGGACTAAGTGCTGTTAAAGTAGCACTTAGTTGCCAGCTGCCTGCAATTACTGCAAGTTGAAATCTCACCAGGCTCAAGGTTGACTCAGCCTTCCATCCTTCCGAGGTAGGTAAAATGAGGACCCGGATTGTGGGGGCAATAAGCTGACTTTGTATAAAAAGCACACC
>JAUDYJ010000015.1:10089380-10112297 GCA_030761175.1 Masticophis lateralis
TGTTTCCTAGTATGATTTGATTGCTTATTTGTACCCTATGACTATCATTAAGTGTTGTACCTTATGATTCTTGATGAATGTATCTTGTCTTTTTATGTACACTGAGAACATATGCATCAAAGACAAATTCCTTGTGTGTCCAATCACACTTGGCCAATAAAAAATTCTATTCTATTCTATTCTATTCTATTCTATTCTATTCTATTCTATTCTATTCTATTCTATTCTATTCTATTCTATTCTATTCTATTCCATTCCATTCCATTCCATTCCATTCCATTCTTCTATTCTATTCTTCCATTCCATTCCATTCTATTTCTCAATTTAGGAACACAATTGAAACCGGACCTTCAGTCGCTAAACAATGCAGTCATTCAGAGAGTAATTTATTTACTTTACGTCCAGGCCAAACCTTAAACTGCCAAAATGAGGGACTAGTCCTTGTTCCATAAATTCTCTCTTCGTGTCATGGTGGGACCGGATCCGATTTGGCAATCACGTTTACTGCGGTTAAGCCGATCACACGGCTTGCTCGCTGGCAACCGCTTGCAAATCACGATCGAGGGATCCCAAGAGGCTGCAACCTGTTGTAGATGTGACCCAGTTGCCCGGTGCTATCGCAGGACCCTGCGGGTTGCAAGTTCGAGAATGGGTAGCGCAAATCCCTTTTTCTGAGGCAGTCACAACTTGGAACCATCGCCAAACACACCATCCTACACCTATAATAACTTGTTGCAAAGTACCACACAATAAAAACAAACCAAAAAAAAAGGAGGCTGCGTTTTATTATCTTGGGAATTGCCTATTTGTTTCCCAGTGTTAACACACAGTATGTTATAAAATACACGGACAATAAATTCTTCCACTACTTGATAGACTCCCAGGATCTAATAGATTATTTTGCAACAGTAGAGGTAGCATTTAAAAACAGCACTCTGGCACAGAAGTGGGAGGGTAGATGGGGTGGGGTGGGGGAAACAGATTGCTATCAAGTGCCATTTAATTTAATTTCATAAATAATAGGGTATTTATAAAGGGAACCATAATGCCAAGTGTTACCAATTTCTCCGCATACAGTAATATGATTTGCACAATGTTGTCCTTCAGGGCAAAACAGAATGCATTTTGCAAATCAGTCCTTCCGTGCTGTGCAATTAGCACCTACAAAGGCAGCCAGCTGTACCTGTAGTTGTGTTTCTCTTACAACCTCCGCGTTCTACACACACACACACACAATACACACAAGGGCACAGGCCCGTTCTAATTTTCAGCACTCAAAAAGCAGGTGGAAAGAACGCACCCAGCGTCCTACAGCAATTCATGCCCATCAAGCCACAAGTGTGCGGGATGTGTGTTAGTGGTCCATTTGTGATGACTTTTATGTCAGTTCTGGAGCTCTGAAGAAGTCTTCAAGAAAAGTCAACAAATGCTGTGTAAAATGGTTGGAGGTGGGGGGCAGGGGGGAGGAGGACAAATAATGCCTTTGAAACCAGGCAAAGGGTTGAAGGAAGAGGGGAGATCTTATGCACTAGGGTTCTCAGGCAGGGGTCTCCAAACTTGGCAACTTTAAGACTTGTGGACTTCAAATTCCAGAATTACACTGCTTAGCTGGGGAATTCTGGGAGTTGATGCCCACAAGTGTTAAATTCTGGGAGCTGAGGTCCTCAAATGTTAAATTCTGGGAGTTGAGGTCCTCAAGTGTTAAATTCTGGGAGTTGATGCCCACAAGTCTTAAATTCTGGGAGTTGAGGTCCTCAAGTCTTAAATTCTGGGAGTTGAGGTCCACAAGTTTTAAATTCTGGGAGTTGAGGTCGACAAGTCTTAAATTCTGGGAGTTGAGGTCCTCAAGTCTTAAATTCTGGGAGTTGAGGTCCACAAGTTTTAAATTCTGGGAGTTGAGGTCCTCAAGTCTTAAATTCTGGGAGTTGAGGTCCTCAAATCTTAAATTCTGGGAGTTGAGGTCCACAAGTTTTAAATTCTGGGAGTTGAGGTCCACAAGTCTTAAATTCTGGGAGTTGAGATCCACAAGTCTTAAATTCTGGGAGTTGATGCCCAAGTCTTAAATTCTGGGAGGTGAAGTCCACAACTTGAAGTTCACAAGTCTTAATGATGGAATTCTGGGAGTTGAAATCCACTAGTCTTCAAGTTGCCAGCTTTGGAGCCCCCTGTTTTCAACTGTCCAAGCAAGATAAGCACCAGGTTTCTACAGCCTTAGTTAAGGACACACTGGAACATTTCTACTTATTAAAGGAGAACAAATGCCACCTTGTTCTTTACCTGGCCAGGAACATTTTGCAGATTGAGCTCTCCTGTCTAAAGGAGACCATGGGTAAGCTATGAAGAACATCTGATAAACGTCTTAGAAAACCCTATTTCATTTAGTGGTTAGCTTTTTTTTTCTTTCCTCCCCCCTCCCTCCCTCCCTTCTTTTCTTCCTCCCTCCCTCCCTATTTTTCCATATTTTCTTCCTTCCTCCCTCCTTCCCACCCTCCTTCTCTCCTCCCTCCCTCCTCTCTTCCTCCCTCCCTCCTTCCCTCACTGCCTTCTTCCTTCCTTCCTCCCTCCCTCTTCCCTCCCTCCCTGCCTCCTCCCTCCCTCCTCTCTTCTTCCCTCCCTCCTCTCTTCCTCTCTTATTCCTTCCCACTTCCCTCCCTCCCTGCCTTCTCTCTTCTTCCCTTCCTCCCTCCTTCCTCTCTCCCTCCCTCCCTATATTTTCCATATTTCCTTCCTCCCTCTCTCCTTCCCACCCTCCTTCCTTCCTCCCTCCTGCCTCCTCCCTCCTTCCCCTTCCTTCCTTCCCATCTTCCTTCCTTCCTCCCTCCCTATATTTCCCATATTTTCTTCCTCCCTTCCTCCCTCCCTCCCTCCTTTCTCCCTCCCTCCCTATATTCTCCATATTTCCTTTCTTTCTCCCTCCCTCCTTCCTTCCTCCCTCCCTCCCTCCTTTTCATCCTCCTCCCTCTCTCCCTCCCTGCTCTCTTCCTCTCTTCCTCCCTCCCTCCTTCCCACCTTCCTTCCTAATATTGCCTTTCTTCTCTCAAATAGGTCCTCACCCCTCCTGCATCTTCAGCAAGAGAAGTAGTTCCGTTCTTTGATCTCTGAAGCAAGGATGGACAAGCCACTGACATTCATTTGTGGAAATTCTTTCATTGAACTCAAGCCTGCTCTGATGGCATATTTTTATTTATTTATATATATATATATATATATATATATATATATATATATATATATATATATATATATATATATATATATATATATTGACATGAGGTCAATGCAGTAATTTTCACTCAAGCTTTTAGCAGGATTGCCAGGGTGCGATCAATTAATTCAAGCACCCCTTTTATTTACGCTGTTTGCTGCTTTTAATATTGATCGACTTAAGGTTTGTCGTTGGAGTGAGCCATTTCGAGATAAGGCGACGGAATTTGGAAACAAGACATGTTTAAAGATGACATTCTGTCACCAAATTGGCCTTTTTTTCAGTTTGTTGATTGGGAAGTAGAGTTTTCAAATGTGGAAGGAGGGGAGAATTTGTGGGTGTGAAAGTACCCTTTGCACTTCATATTCAACAGAGCTACTGCTATCCGGTTGCCATTCAAGTGGGAATTTATGAACAGGAAAGGGAAACGAACGTTCTAGATTTTGGGGTGCTGAACACTTGTTTTTCAGATCAACAAGAGAGAATGACATCTGGAGTTTTAGGACTGGTTTTAACCCCACAGTGTATTTAACTGAAACTGAGATTAATCAAATACAAAGGCTGGGTCTGCTTCACACACACACACACACACACACACCCCAGATGATGGTTTATGTTGGTCTAATGTAACCAACTTGCTAAGTTAATCGGCTGGTTTTTATGCAACTCAATGAAGTACAGACTACTCAACCCTACCCTACCCTACCCTATCATACTCTCTATTCTATTCTATTCTATTCTATTCTATTCTATTCTATTCTATTCTATTCTATTCTATTCTATTCTATTCTATTCTATTCTATTCTATTCTACTCAGAGAGTACCAAGGACCCCACCATTCAACCCTGAGCTACAAATACTTTCCTGTCCACTCTTACAAACCAGGCTCCACCCAATGAAATACTGCCCACTTTGATGAGATGAAAGTATCTCTCAGATTCAGGCTCTCTCTTCAGCTTATGACTATCTGGCTGGGGTTTTTTCCCCTCCGCCTTGCAAACGGAAATGCCTCCATGCCAGGGTGGGCCCGTTCATCCCAAGGGACTGTTGAACTGTGATTCTTTAATTGAGAAACCCAAGCCCCCCACCACCACCTCCAACCAAATTCCAAGAGAGTTTTCAAAGAAGCAAGCTATAAATAGCTCCCATAATGGGAAGCTGTAATCCGATACGATTTATTTCTCTCTGTGATGGGCTGACCTTCATAGCCACCCCAGGCTCTGTTTTGTCATGAAATATCACCAATCCATTTGGTAGCGGAAATAAATTGCACCTCCAGTGTTCAGGCCTGCCCGATCCCCTCGCCTAACACGTGTCTGAATGGACAGAAACCGTCTCCAAATAGAGGCGGGTTCCTTTCTCACTGTCCTCTGCCAGGCCTCCAGAGGATTGCTCCTTAAATCAACCTCACATGGCCAACTTCTTCTCGAACGTTGGCCCATCCCAGCAAGCTGTATCCCTTATACTTTGGAGCAGTGGTGAAATCCACCTACTTTCGCTACTGATTCGGGAATGGGAGCATGCGGGAGTATGCGCGCTGCGCATAGGATCACCTCTTCTGTGCATGCACAGAACCTTCCACGCATGTGCAGATGGGAATGGGACGTAATGACATCCCGGCGGGTGGGTGGAGCGTCCTCCTGCTGCCGGCGCTACCAGTTCGGCAAACCAGATAGAACCATGGGGGGTTTTCACTGCTGCTTTAGAGGCACCAAGTCGTATGGAAATATCTGCATATTGGACGTTAACGCGATTGAACGGGTCCAGAGGTATTTCACGAGAAGAGTCCTCCACTCCTCTGCTCACAATAGAATCCCTTATGCCACCAGGCTTGTAATTTTGGCCTTGGACAAACTGGAACTGCGCCACATGCGGTCTGACCTAAGCATAGTACATAAAATTGTCTACTACAACGTCCTACCTGTCAATGACTACTTCAGCTTCAACTGCAATAATACACGGGCAAACAATCGATACAAACTCAAGGTAAACTGCTCCAAACTCGGTTGCAGAAAATACGACTTCAGCAACAGAGTGGTCAATGCCTGGAATGCACTACCTGACTCTGTTGTTACTTCTTCAAACCCCCATAGCTTCAACCTTCAACTGTCTACCGTGGACCTCATCCCATTCCTAAGAGGTCCGTAAAGGGGGCGTACATAAGCACACCAGCGTGCCTACCGTCTCTGTCTTATTGTCCCCATTTATCTGTACTTACTTCGTTTATGTTTATACCTAGAACTCAAGGCATCAGCACTTCAAGCTGCACTCGCTCCAGTGCTGACATAAGGAGGAGAGAGGGGGCATCTGGCAAGAGGACGTTTGACTTTTCACCTACTTATTTTCCCTGGAGATGATATCCCGTAGGAGGTGGGATGGGAGGGGGGAAATTCCTTTGAGCTGGAGTAGTAGATCAGGGGCAGAGTGACTTGGAAGATGGCCAATGAGACCAGAGGAGTGGGGAAAGGAAAGGGAGGGTTTGGGGCCAGGAAGTCAGTGTTGGCTGCGACGGAGTCGGAGTTCGATTGTTGTGCTTAATAAACGAGAGATTTTCATCAAAGACTATTTGTTTGAAATGCAATTTGTTTGAGACGACCTTGAAACCTAACACAAGGATGAGATCCGACTAGATCAGAACAGATCTGGCGAACCGGTAGGGATGATTTGAATCAGTTTGCCGAACCAGTAAAAATCACCCCGGTTGCCTTTACACATAAACTAGAAACTAGAAACGGATATAAAATAAAAATAAATGTTTATTTTATAAACTATGTTATTATTTTATAAACTGATATAAAATAAATTTTTATCAAATAAAAATTATAATCTATAAACTGATGTATAGTTCATACATACAGTGTATACAAGAATCTAGTCAATTAATGGACAGCACTAAATTGTTAGTAGATAAGAGCCAACGGAATTCAAGAGGGGTTGGATTTAGAAGATTTGTGGGAACGTAACGATTCTAGGCTGATTGCTCTCTTGACACTGCCCTCAGTTCTCCTGTCCTTCTGCTACCTGCTTGAAGGAATTTTACCCAGTTCCCTCCTTGCAAAACACCTTCAGTACAGAGATTGCTTTTTAAGTCCTATTTATGCTGAAATATTGCAAATTCACAAAAAGATTCGCCAACTTTTAAGCCCCACTGTAGGCTCCTTTGAAAAGGACAAGCGGAGGCACAGTTGCAACCAATTATTCACGCTGAGCGACAAATGATTCATTGACATCAAAGTTACTTGATTTTTCCCCCTTGTAAAGTCCCTAAACAGTCACTTAAAGCCTCATCAATCTGCACAGTAAAAGATGCGGAATAAAACAAACAAACAAACCTATTTTATTGTTATTTCTGTCAGGAGGGGCGGGGGAAAAAAAAAGAAATGAAGGAAAGAAGGAAGGAACTGATTTAAGAGCCTTGCGATTTGGTAATTGCTAGGAGGTTTTACTTTATTTTATTATTTTTTTAAAAAATATCCTGACAATAAACATAAAATTTTAAAACTGTATTAAAAAATCATTTCCAATCCTTATGCCTTAACAGTCGGGATTGAATAATGGGTAGCTTCTTTGCTCTCTCTCTCTCTCTCTCTCTCTTTTCCTTTATGCATATAAAATGCACTCTCTTGTCATCTTACGAAACTGTCAGAAATAAATTCATCCAGGAAACAAAAAAAATAAAGATCATATAATTAAAAGGCAGTTCTTTTCTCTTCCGAGCTCGCTTGGAATTACTTGTTTGTCAGCTCGCTCTCCCCACCCGTGCCACCCTCTTCCCTTTACGTTGCCAAATTGCTGCATTTTCAAACAACTCTCTTTGTAGTTACAGGAGGGATTCCTTGAGGAGCCAAACTTTCTCTTCCAGTCAATCAATTCCTCCCTTAGGTGCCATGCCGTTCTTTTGCAGCAAAACCTCTTAATTCTCCACCAACGACAACACTCGAGAGAAGCTTCCAGAAATTGTTAAAAAGGAAACTGATTAATCTGACACAGAACCTAAAATGTACCTTAAGGAATTAACTTGAAATCTTCTGGATCTGCCAGCCTGGTGAAGTTATACTAGAATAGAATAGAATAGAATAGAATAGAATAGAATAGAATAGAATAGAATAGAATAGAATAGAATAGAATAGAATAGAATAACGAGAGTTGGAAGTTGAGCTTGGAGATCTTCTATTCCAATCGCCTGCTCAGTGATGGCTAATCTTTTTGCCGTCGCATGCCAAAAGCGGGGGGAGCGGGAGATCACATGTGCATGTGACTGCACCATAATTCAATGCGCCCCGCTCCTCTGCTCAACCCCCCCTGTCCTACCCGCGCTTTTGGCACGCGATGGCACGGTGGGCTCAATAGGCCCATTTTTTGCTCTCTCCAGGCTCCAGAGCCTTTCTAGGAGCCTGGGGAGGGCAAAAAAGGCCTTCCCCAACATTCCAGAAGCCCTCCGGAGGTCGGAAACAGCCTGTTTCCTGACTTCCGGTGGCCCAGAAGGCCCAAAAATCAGCTGGCTGGCATGCACATGTGCGCCGGAGATGAGCTAGTGCAATGCTCGGGTGCCCACTGATATGGCTCCATGTTCCTCCTGTGGCACGCATGCCATAGGTTCGCCCTCCTGGCCCTATACCATTTGAGACAAATGGTTGTCCAATCTCTTCTAAATAACTTCCAGTGTGGGAGCATTCACAACTTCTGGAGGCAACCTGTTCCGCTGATGAACCTGGACAAGAGTTTTACTGTAAGGCAGAATTTTGCAAGTTTGGAAGCTGAGAATACAGAGAGAGAGAGAGAGAGAGAGAGAGAGAGAGAGAGAGAGAGAGAGAGAGAGAGAGAGAGAGAGAGGGATGGCCTTTGATTTTCAGAGCACTAGGGAGGGTCTCTTCGAGATCCGTCCCACATTGTCAGACCTGCCACAATTTAAAACTCTAACTTTTTCCATGTATGGTGGTTTACAAAAACGGTTAAATTAAATTACACATTGCCAAATAGAACTGAAGCCTGAACTGTTTCTTCTGGGGATCATTAAGGGAAAATATCATAAAAAGATTAAATATTTGATCATTTATATCAGTACAACAGCGAGAATTGTACTTGCCCAGGCCTGGAAAATATCCACTACACTGACAGATCATGTAATAATCCGGAAAATTTTTGAGTGTGCAGAAATGGACAAACTTACTATAGAATTAAATAACAAGGAATACTTGGAATATTATACCACCTGGGAAAAACTGGTATCAATGGATAGGAAAAAAAAATAGGAAATATATAGATCAAAATAAGACATAAATTGTGTTTATATATATTTGATCAAGAAGGAATATCTGAGAATATATGAATAAAGTTAAGATTTGTGTTGGAACGACACAAATCTGTTGGAACGATATTGAATTGTACAACTATCATGGTCCAGGGGTGAAATCCAGCAGGTTCTGGAGAACCAGTAGCGGAAATTTTGAGTAGTTCGGAGAACCGGCAAAAATCACTTCTAGCTGGTCTCAGAGTGGGGTGGGAATGGAAATTTTGCAATATCCTTCTCCCAAGAGTATGGAGAGAATGGGGATTTTGCAGTATCCTTCCCCTAGAGTGAGGTGGGAATGGAGATTTTGAAGTATCCTTCCCATACCACACCCACCAAGCCACACCACACCACGCCCACCAAACCACGTCCACAGAACCGGTAGTAAAAAAATTTGGATTTCACCATTGTCATGGACGTATTTTTGTTACAATATACTTGTATTAGTATTTGAATATTTTAAATTTTAATAAAGGCTTTTTAAAAAATTAAATAATAAATTAATTAATTAATTAACTAATTCATTCATTCATTCATTCATTCATTCATTCATTCATTCATTCATTCATTCATTCATTCTAAGTAGAAACAATCCTTGGCTCCATTTGTTGAGAAAGGTATCGTTTATTAGAGATCAAGTATATTGCAGTGATGCAAAAGCCAGAACTGAGAATCACGCGCCAAAATCCCTAAGTTCTACTTCTCCTCCCTTAACTGTCTCTTACTGCCACACCCTAGTGTAAGCAGTGGGATTCAGGCAAGACGTTTTCATAAAGATTAATCCAAGGGCAGTTTGGTATGCAGCTCCCTCCTCCTTCCAATCGGGTGGCCTTGAGGCAGCTCCTTGAGAAGGCACAGCCCTTACTTTCGTTTCCCCAAGTGTTCCCCCTTTCATTCCCTCTCCCCACAGTTCATGGCAGTCTGTCAACGCGTAGCTCAGAAGAAGCTTCTTGGATGAGAAGAGAAACGTCTTCAAAGCAGGGGTGAAATCCAAAATTTTTCCCTACCGGTTCTGTGGGCGTGGCTTGGTGGGCGTGATGTGGCTTGGTGGGCATGGCAGGGGAAGGATACTGCAAAATCTCCATTCCCTCCCCACTCTGGAGCCAGCCAGAGGTGGTATTTGCCAGTTCTCCGAACTACTCAAAGTTTCCGCTACCGGTTCTCCAGAACCTGTCAGAACCTGCTGGATTTCACCCCTGCTTCAAGGGGAAAATGAAGTCCAGTTGTCTTTGGAAAAAAAACACTTTTGGGACAGCTATGGCCCGGACGACTAAGAATCTCCATAGACACCGAGATTACTTTCAGGATGATCCTAACTAGCTCAACTTCCTTTTATCCTTCCCTGCCCATAAAGGGAAGAGCTATTTCAGCAGTGCGGATTCTTTTAATGAATTGTCCCAACCGCATCTTCCGTGATGATGAGAAATTGTAAATTTCACCAGGGCTGGGTTGAGTTTGACTGAAAAAGGAGGGCACGGTTTTCCCTCCCCCTCTTCTCCTTTTTTTGAAAGACTGCAAGTAATAATGGTTTATTGATCTGTTTGTTAAGTTATTGGAGCCTTAATGGAGGTAATAAACCAGTGGGCTATATTGTGGCAGGGTGACAACCAGCTCGAGAAGACTAATTAAAATGAGAATTTCTCCAAGGACAACCCGCAGAAGGGGATAAGAAAGGCCATCGGAGCTGTCTGCTTTAAGATTGCATAAGGCAAACTGGATATTACGTGATTTTGAGAGTCAAAATCCACCCCACCCATTTTGGGGAGGGGGAAATAAAATAGGGTTAGCACCCTTTTCTAAATTCCATCTCAACTTCTGGCCTTGGAAAGAAGGCAGCTATTTAAGAAATGAGAGACTTGCCCTGATTAATGTCTTCTTCTGGCACCACCAATATGACAGATGCCCTTCCAGAAGGCAGGAATCAGTGTGGCATATGGACTGGCAATTCCCATTGTGCCTGGGGCAATATAGACTAATTACAATTATGCCCAGGTTTCTCCCCGTGTAGGAATTGCAGTGTGCTAAACAGCATCTCCTTAACACGTTTTGTAGAGCTTCAAATATCAAAAGCTTGTTAGGGCAGCATCCTCAATCTGGAGCCTTCCATGCTTCTTGCTTGATCTTCCCAAATCCACCATCATGATTAGACACCGAGTCATCTGGAGAACTTCAGAAGGGGGGATCCTTTGTAAGAGAGACACCACCCTAAAGTTCTGAGCGAGTGTTGTGGCCCGTCAGTGGTCTGTGCAGCTAGTAGCTGATTCCGACAGCGAGGAGGCTGGTGTGGTGCTGCGCCAGCAGCCTGTGCAGCTGGCACTCGAGTCGGACAATGAGGAGGCTGGAGAAGATGTGGTGCCAGAGGTGGGGATTCAGCCAGGGCCTTCAGAAGCTTCCATGGGTGAAGAGGAAGAAGAGGAGGAGCCTCTTCTCGATGCACGGGCGCGCAGAGCTGCCAAAAGGCAGCAGTGGCTCCTCAGGAGGAGGTCTCCTCGAGAGTAAGGCTTGGGGCTAATTGGCCCCTTCCTTAGCCTATTTAAGGATGGACGACGACTGAGGCAATTTGCAGGGAACAACTTTGTTCACTCTCCTTCGCGTCTTGATCTTAGTTCTTTTATCAGTGTCCTGCAAATTGCTTCTGGGCTTTCTGCCAATCCTAGTAAGATTACGATTATTTATTCTTTGGATTCTTGTAGGCTGTTTAGGAAGTTAATTAACAGCCTTTGTTTGAAAAAGACTGATTTAATTTAGTAAACTAAGGTTTGTACAGACTTTGTGTGTGCTGCATTCTTTGGGGTCCGTAGCTGGGGCAGAACAGTGAGCTCTGTCTTATGACTAAAATAGCCCTCCGTTGATACGTTGAGGTTCAGATTTCCTTAACGCAACCGAGCAGATAAGTCCTACCAATCTAGATAAGAATCCTGTTGTTGAAAATTGTGTTGGGCTGGATGACTCTTCCACAAAGCATGCCTTCAAATAGGGATTGCTACCAAAAGCTCTTCGAACGGTCTCTTGACGTTCCTTTGGGTAGAAGATCTTCTGACCACTGTTCCCCCAAAGACCACTGAACCCCCAAGAATGCACTCCCCCAAAAACAACAGAGTTGAAAGGCACCTTGGAGGTCTTCCAGGCCAACTCTCTAATATCTGAAAACCTGAAGATCATTTCAATCAATCAATCAACCAGAATAGAGCTGGAAGTCAAGTCCAACTCCCTGCTCAAGCCGGAGAACCTACACCATTTCAGACGAGTGACTTCCAGTCTCTTCTTAAAAGCCTCCAGTAATGAAGCACCCACAACTTCTGATAACCCTCAGCTGCAAATATTGAGGGACATGGTGCATTGTATATCGTATACTGCAACAGTCGTAAGTGCGAAAAACAGTCATAAATTCCCTTTTTTCCAGTGCCATTCTAACGTCAAGCGGTCACTAAATGAACTGTCGTAAGTTGAGGACCACCTGAATAGCTCTCTCTGTTTGACAGCTTAGGGTGGGCAGGATTTTCTGTTGGGCTGAGTTTATCCTTCTCATCCTGTATTGCTTTTCTCTGAAGACGTTTTGCTTCTCCTCCAAGAAGCTTCTTCAGCTTGACTGGATGGGGATAGAAGGGAATGAAAGGATTGATACTCCTTGCTGGTCATTTGCAACCTTTTAAAGGGTCCTTGAGGCCCCTTGGTGGTTTGTTTATGTCTTCAGGATCAGCTGAGGAATGCAATTGGGTGTGGAGCCTTCTTGGAACCGATGAAAGGACTGCGTTTGTAGCCTGGAGATATATGCATTTTAAAATGTTTGCTTGTGTATGTGCCCATTTTAAAATACTGCTTGGAAGATTATCTAAGTGCGTTTTTAGCTTGCTACGGAGGATGGCGTTGTATCCCTCCCGTTCTGTTGAGGGAGGGCTGTTCCATTCTGAAGCTAAAGAAGCTTCTTAGATGAGTAGCCTTCAATGTCTTCAAAGAATAACCAGGAAGTCCAGTTACTTCTTAAAAAAGCACCTTTGGGACTGAGAGTCTTCATAGACGATTTTCATCCTGAAGAGTAACCGTGTCCTATAGCCTCCATATAGTACCTCTCTTAATGAGGACTCCCTGTTCTTACATTCTTGGTGGGATCCAATTTGCTTGGCTTGGGGGAAAAAGAAAAAGAAGAAGGGTGTGTATGTGTGGAAATAACCCTACTGGGTAAAATTTCAAATAATAATGCATATAATGACTTTATAATTTTCAAGGCTTGTTAATACCTGCTAAACTCGCCCGACTTCAATAGCTCCCCAGTCATGATTTGAAAAGTTCATGCTCCATTAAAAACAGTTATTTAATACAATAATCATTCAATTAAAAACCTTTTGAAGCAGCTGCCAGGCCTTATTTGTATCAATACCATATTTTAATTGTTAAAAGAGGGATAAAGACTTACCAACTGTGATTGTCAAGAAAGGTTATGGTAGAATTAGCCGGTCAGATGATAGGATTCCCAAGAGACAGGAGAGAGGGAGAAAGAGAGGGGAAAAAAAACCCTATATTGAATGAATGGCTTGGAACCAAAAACTGTAGAGAGGGGAAAATATTGACTCCCGTTTCAGATACTGTACGTGAGGTATATTCGGTATAACGGCCCTTACAGGCAATTCTCAACTTACAACCATTGGTTTAGTGACTATTTGACGTTACAACAGCACTGGTTGATACCTGGGACTTGGTTGATACCTAGGACACTGGCAGCAATCCGTATCAACTATTAGCACCAGTCAATTGTATTTGTGACACATTTTTAAGTGTTCAGTTGACTGAGTTTCATGTTTAATGAATAAAAATTTTATAATAATTATAATTATAATAGCAGCCGCTTATTCAGCTGAAGCAGTGGTGGGATTCAAATAATTTAACAACCGGTTCTCTGCCCTAATGATTTTTTCCAACAATCAATTCACCAAACTGCTCAGAAAGTTAACAACCGGTTCTCCTGAAGTGGAGAATCCCATCACTGAGCTGAAGGAACAGGGATGTGACAAACTTCTGATAAGAGACCCTCCCAAGTTTCCTGGGCTGTAAAAGCGGGGGGGGGGGGAGGAAGAAGTCTACAGATAGTCCTCAGCTTACAACAGTTAGTTTAGTGACGGTTTGAAGTTAGAACAGCACTGGAAAAAGTGGCCCGCAAAAGTTGAGGGAGTTAGCAGAGATGGTTAAATTGACTGGTTTGATGAAAGAAAATAAACTTATGTACTTTTTCTACTTGGAAACCGATTCTGGACTTTATGCTTGAAGTGGAAAAAATTGAAACTTTTTGATTTGGGGTTTTATCGATTAGTTAGATTTGTTGATATCAAAATAGCTAGTTTATATGACTATGTAAAAGTAAAAAGTTAAGGTTGGATGTTACTGTCTTATTTTACTGCACCAAAGGGAGTTGGGAGTCAACGCCTTTTCTTTCTTTTCCCCTTCTTTTCTGCACTCTTCTCTTCCCCTTCCCCCCCTTATTTTTACTACTATTTGTTTATCTTTTCTTTTGTGTTTTATATTATAAACTTTTCTTTAAGAAAAGAAAAGGCACTGCAAAAAGTTGCTAGAGAATCTGTTAGTCATTGCCTTGAACTTCAAAATCTAGTCCTCCTCCCGAAGGTGTCATGTTCTTCTCGGATCCATATGACTTTGTGACATATTTTCAGGAAATTAGTATCGCACGACAACAAGATCTTATCATGTTTGTGGTGGTGCTTAATCTACTGAGTTATTATTGATCATGTTTTAATATTATTATAATGAGATATTTCTTGTTCATATTCTTAGCAGCTGAAATTAACAGTGAATTAAAGTCATGCTGAAGTCACACCCTCCCTGGATTGTGATGCTGTTTGCAGAGGGTAAGAATTTTTAAAGGGTTAAAACACCCTCCTCCTCCTCCTCTTCTTCTTCCCCCTTCTCCTTCCCTTTCTTCTTCTTCCTCTTCCTCTTCCTCTTCCTCTTCTTCTTCTTCTTCTTCTTGTCCTCCTCCTCCTCCTCCTCCTCTTCTTCTTCTTCTCCACCTCCTCCTCTTCTCCTTCTCCTTTCCCTTCTCCTTCCCTTTCTTCCTCTCCTCCTCCTCCTCCTCCTCTTCTTCTCCTCCTCCTCCTCCTCCTCTTCTCCTTCCCCCTTCTCCTTCCCTTTCTTCTTCTTCTTCTTCTTCTTCTTGTCCTCCTCCTCCTCCTCTTCTTCTTCTTCACCTCCTCCTCTTCTCCTTCTCCTTTCCCTTCTCCTTCCCTTTCTTCCTCTCCTCCTCCTCCTCTTCTTCTTCTCCTCCTCCTCTTCTCCTTCCCCCTTCTCCTTCCCTTTCTTCTTCTTCCCTTTCTTCTTCTTCCCTTTCTTCTTCTTCTTCTCCTCCTCCTCCTCCTCCTCCTCCTCCTCCTCCTCCTCCTCCTCTTCTTCTTCTCCTCCTCTTCTCCTTCCCCCTTCTCCTTCCCTTTCTTCTTCTTCTTCTTCTTCTCCTCCTCCTCCTCCTCCTCCTCCTCCTCCACCTTGCCAGAAACAGACTGGCAAGAACAACGCATACAGTTACCTCTCAGTAGTTTCTTTATCCTTGTTCACCTACAGACAGAATCTTGCCACAGTAAAGCAACAATCTGCATAACTATGGATATACTCCATGAACTGCTAGGGAGGGACTGACTTTTGCCCCCTTCCTGCCTACCAGACATTCCAAGCTTCCTGCTGTTTGTCCTCCAGGAAGGAGCCCTTCTCTCACTCCTGGGAATCCAGAGTACATTCCACCACAATTTGTGCCTTAGGCAGGAATTGAACTCACGGCCTCCCAGCTTGGTGCCTTAAACCCCAACACCAAACCAGCTCACTCCATTTCTTTCACTGGATCGTTTCATTGGCTAAATTAGTAGTAACACCACCTGAAATTTCTCCTGCACACAGAGTCGGTAGTTCCCGAATGAGATACATGCCTTTCTCTTAATGTTCCTCAAATTCCTTTTCAAATATGTGTTTTGATTTAGAGATCCATTTCTGTTTTAGAAATATTTCCAGAAGAAAATGTTACTTTGATGAAAACACTACGGAATTCATTGGCGGGGTTTCGTTGGGTTTTTTTTTCTTCTTTTTTTCCATGGCCGGCTAGCCGGTTTCTTTCATCCCTAATTCTGCCACAGACGTTGTTACATGGTGACTTCAGATTTTTGCCAGCCTTTTTTTTTTTTTCCCGAACAAGTTCAGGGCAACTCAACATCTTCATCAAGGATGAAAAGGGATTGATTCTTTGGGAAGAAGATCAGCGAGGTCTCCACAATGGACTGCAACTTTCCTGGAATAATAATTAAGTCCTCCCCTCCCTTTTTCAGTAACGATGGTAGAATTTCAATTAGACCGAACTGTATAATAGATTTTTCTCTGCCTCCCCTCTTGTGCGTTCCAAGGGAAGTTATATACATTGCATTTTTTGAGCCCTATAAAATATTTGTAATGGGCAGGATTTTTTTTTCCTAAATTGGGTCTGACAGGGCTAGAGAGTGAGGGAATATTTATGGGGAGGAACTCAGGTAAGCAGATACCCCCCACCCTAAAAAAAAACAGAGGAAAAAGATGATAGACAGTTGAAGCCTACCACAAGGCTAGAGACGAGACAGAATTTAATGCTGTTTTGTTGATTTAATTGAATAGACCTGCCACCAAGGTCTGGCATGTCTCAATAAAGGTCTGCGGTTAAAAACATTACAAAAAAAAAATCATAAAGCTTGAGTTAAAGAAGGGAAATGTCAGAAGAGAGCGAGGCAAAAATATTAGAAGCAAAGAGATTCAACCGATCAACAGATTTCATTCTTTCTTTTTTGGCGTTGGTTTTGATTTTAATACATTTATGTTTTAACACGTACATCTAGCTCAGTGGCTAAGACGCTGAGCTTGTCGATCGAAAGGTCGGCAGTTCAGCGGTTCGAATCCCTAGTGCCGCATGACGGGGTGAGCTCCCGTGACTTGTCCCAGCTTCTGCCAACCTAGCAGTTCGAAAGCAGGTAAAAAATGCAAGTAGAAAAATAGGGACCACCTTTGGTGGGAAGGGAACAGCATTCCATGCGCCTTTGGCGTTGAGTCTTGCCGGCCACGTTATTCTTTTTTTTTCCTTTTTAAATGTTTTTATTATGCATTTTCCTTTATAATACATCACATTTTCCATTTTACAACAGTCCATCTCTTTCCGTCACTTTCCTTCTCCTTCCGTTTTCTTCCTTCTCCTCTTCTCCCTTCCCTCTCCTTCCCTCTCCTTCTCCTCTCCCTTCCCTACTTCCTTCTCCTCTCCTTTCCTCTCCTTCTCTCCCCTCTCCTCTTCTCCACTTCCCTCTCCTTCTCTCTCCTTCCCTCTCCTCTCCTCCCCTCCCCTCTCCTTCTTTTCCCTCTCCTCTTCTCTTATTAAAATAGTTTTATTTTACCTTTTACACAAAATTAAAGCCTAGCATCCCCACCATTAGCTCTCCCTCCTCCCTCCCCCCCGCCCCATTTCCCAGAGACACATTGCAAGACATCTTCAGCAGCTGTTGTTTTGCAAAACAACAAACAAACAATGGTCTACGTGGGTGGTATAAAAACAGGTCAGTGTTGTCCAATGCATTTCCTGCGGGGACCCAGTGTCATCCCTTCGAGTATATTTTATGGATAGGGCCATCTTCATCCGTCTTGGCCGAGGCGTTCGGCTAAGCGGTGCGTTAAGAGTTTTTTGCAGTTAGAAAACATGGTTGGTGTACTTTCGTTCTGACATTTAAATGCATTTTTCAAATGCAAGGAGATGAATGGCAGGTCCCGTCCCACCGACCTGCTCAACTTCACAAGACCATCATAAGTTTCCTGGCGGATCAGTTGGGTAGCCGGACTACCCTCCACCCTGTTCCTTGCCAACCGAGGCTGTGAAAATATTCAATTTGGAGACGCAATTGGGTAGGCAATTGAATCCAATTCCCCCCAACTGATTTTCCAGATGAAAGCCACAATTTAGCTCTGGTTGAATACCTCTGAATCAATTTGGATTGATTCAAGCCGTTGTTTGTTTGTTTGTTTGTGTTTTTATTCAGTTTTGGTTTTTTTTGCACAGAGGAAAGCATTCTTAACATCAAGCACAAGCCGGCCCAATTTAGACATCAGATTAAATTGGATCGATTAGCCGAATTGGATTGGATTGGATCTGATTCACATGGACAGGATAACTAGCTGCATTAAGGAAGCCCACCCTAAGCAGCAACTCAAGAGGCAGAAGCTTGGGAAGGGGTATTCAAACCAAAGAGTCCCTTCTCTATTGAGATCACTATAAATGGGGTGTAAATTTACTTTCATGTTTCCAGGATTTTGTCTTTACCACAGACTGACACTAAAGGGGCAGGAGGAGGAGGGGGAGGAGGAGGAGGAGGAGGAGGAGGAGGAGGAGGAGGAGGAGGAGGAGGAGGAGGAGGAGGAGGAGAATGACGACTGTGGGCTCCTTGGTCTCCCTGAAGTTGGTGGTTTCTTGCAGAGGTTTCATGACCCAGCTAGGTAACATCATCAGTGCTAGAAGGGGGAGGAGGAGAAGGAGGAAAGTGGGGTCCTTGGTGCTCTCTGAAGTTGGTTGTTTTCATGACCCAAACTAGGCAACATCATCAATGCTAGAAGGCGATGGGGGCAGAGGGGGCAGAGAGGGAGAAGGAAAAAGAGAAGAAGGAGAAGGAACAAGAGGGCTGTGAGGACCTTGGTGCTCTCTGAGCTTGGTGGTTTTCTTGCATATTCAATACTCAATCAGAATAGAGCTGGAAGGGACCCTGGAGGTCTTCTAGTCCAACCCCCTGCTTGGGTAGGAAACCCTACACCACTTCAGACAAGTGGTTGTCCAGTCTCTTCTTAAAAGCCTCCAGTGATGGATCACCCATGTCTTCTAGAGGTAAACCGTTTCACTGGTGAACTGTCCTCACTGTTAGGAAGTTTCATGACCCAACTAAACATCATCAGGCCGGAAGGAAGTGAAGTTGGCGAGGAGGAGGTGGAGGAGGAGGTGGAGGAGGAGGAGGAGGAGAGGAAGAAAGGGGAGGAGAAGGAGAAGAGAAGAGGAGGAGGAGGAGGAGAGGAAGAAGAAGAAGAAGAAGAAGAAGAAGAAGAAGAAGAAGAAGAAGAAGAAGAAGAAGAAGAAGAAGAAGAAGAAGAAGAAGAAGAAGAAGAAGAAGAAATAATTATGAAAGAAATCCTAGCAAATCAGCTCTATCCTCCTTCTCCAACCTGGAGGAGGAGGGGGGAGGAGGAAGAGGAGGAGGAGGAGTGGGAGGAGGAATTCTGTGTGGGTCCTTGGTGCTCTCTGAGCTTGGTTGTTTTTTTTTGCAAATATTTCATTACCCAATTAGGTAACAGCTTTAGTGCTAGAAGGAAGTAGGGTATGGGGGAGGAGGAGGAGGAATATTGTGTGGTCCTTGGTGTTCTCTGAGCTCGATTGTTTTTTTGCAAACGTTTCATTACCCAACTAGGTAACTTCATCAGTGCAGCAAAGAAATGGGTTTTGCTCTCTGTTTATATCCAGTCCCTTCCAGCACTGATGAGGGCTATTCTCTTGAGGTCTCCAGAAGTAAGTTGAATGAGACTTCTGATCATCTAGTCATGGGTGGCGGGATCCCGTGTTGGGAGACACGGCTTCCCCTACTCTTTCAGGATTCTGACAACCCTGGTCAACACGTCTGCATTTGTGACAGC
Organism: Masticophis lateralis; assembly: GCA_030761175.1. NCBI lineage: Eukaryota > Metazoa > Chordata > Lepidosauria > Squamata > Colubridae > Masticophis > Masticophis lateralis. Next base: position 10,108,544 of record JAUDYJ010000015.1, read on the forward strand.
TTTCCTAGGCACCGCCAAGGGCTCCGAGACTCCATTCTAGGAAGCACAGCTGGTTGACAAAGGACACAGCCATCCAGATTACTCCCAGCCTGTGCCATCTGGATCTGCTTAGAATTATGGCTTCACAACATCTGGAGGGTTATGTATTCTCCTCCCCGGAAGGCTACCCGAAAGCTGGCGCTCACATATATTTTAAAGCAATGCTCCTCCACGGGAAATTAAAAACACAAGCTGAGAATTTGCAAGCAAAGTAGGAGAACGGTCCATTAATGCCTGCTAGACAGAGCACGGTCGTTAAGTGTGGAACTTATTAATTATTAAATAATAATAATAACAACAACAACGCCATGACCGCATTGCTAAGATCATTCAGTGGAAATTGTGCCAGAAGTTTCGATTTGAGTACAGCAAAAACCACTGGGAACATCAGGTTGAGAAGTACCAGGACTTGCAAATTGAAGTTGAGAGACTGTGGAAAAAGAAATCTTGTGTTGTCCCGATTGTAATTGGAGCCCTCGGAGCAATACCCAAAGAGCTACCCCGCTATTTAGAAATTCTAATTTGCCAGACTTGAATATTTTGACTCTACAAAAGCCACCTTACTCGGAACAGCTTACATCCTCCAACGATACCAGTTCCTAGGTCCTTGGTTAGGACTCGAACTGCTGAGCTATTAATCAGCCTCAAAGCTGTGAATCTCACTATAGATTAAATAACAACAACAACAACAATAATGTACTTGGTTGATACCTTGGCAGCAACCCGTATCAACCATTAGCACCAATCAATAGTATTTGTGATGCATTTTTGAATGTTCAGTTGACTGAGTTTCATGTTTAATGAATAAAGTAAATAATAATAATAATATATGATGATGATGACGATCATAATTTGGAACACAACACGCCAGATATCACAGTTGTCGATAACCAGAACGTACAAATTATTGACATCACGACACCAGGAGATGCCAGAATCAAAGAAAAAGAACTGGGGGGAAAAAAAATCACAAAATATCGCAACCTGGCTATTGAAACTAGGCGATTAGGGATGAAACATGCCACAGTGATCCCTATTGTCATCGGGACATTTGGTACAAGAATTTCACAAAACACATCAAGAAATTGCAGCTTCCTGCAATAACACCAGCGGAACTGCAAAAATACTGCGCTACTCGGAACATCATATATTTTAAGAAGATACTTGGTTGATCCCTAGGATGCTGGCAGCAACCCGTGTCAACTATTAGCACCAGTCAATCGCATTTGTGACACATTTTAAATGTTCGGTTGACTGAGTTTCATGCTTAATGAATAAAAGAGATAATAATAATAATAATAATAATAATAATAATAATAATAACAACAACAACAACAACAACAACAACAACAACAACAAAGCGCAGCTGGAGTGAATTGGCATTTAAATAAATATTAAGTGCTGGAAACTCCATTATGGGCTGGCTAAAGAGCTTTTCTTCGAATGGATTATATGCCTCAAGTTTGCTTCGCTGGTCTACCATTTTCTTTTCATTAGCTCCCTCGTTTCCCACCCCCCACCCCCAGGGTTGGCTCCCGGGGAGAGGGGGGGGGTTGAAACTATTTGGGTTTGTACATTACTGGAGGCTTCAGTTGCTGTGGAGGTATAACACAGATCATCCATCATACGCGCCTGAGCAGTCTTGGCCACGCCAAGTCGTGGTGGTTAGAATAACAGATGAAATTAAAGACCTACTTTCCCCTCCACTCTTTCTCTTGTCCCCCCCCCCCCCATTTTATTTTTTTTTAAAAGAGGGAGGAGGAAGAGGAGGAGAAGAAGGACGAGGAGGAGGAGGGGGGAGGAGAAGAAGAAGAAGAAGAAGAGGAGGAGGAGAAGGAGGAGGAGGAGGAGAAGGAGGAACAAGAGAAGAAGAAGGAGGAGGAGGAGGAGGGAGGAGGAGGAGGAGGAGGAGGAGGAGGAGGAGGAGGAGGAATTGGAGGAGGAGGAGGGATTGTACATCTCAAAGTCATGAAGCGGTGCTGTCCATCTCTAACAAAGGGATTAAAAGGATGCCCTCCCCTTTCTCACACTAATGACTTCAGAGCCAATTAATGTGAAAAGTCAGGGTTCATTTTCTGAAAGGGAAGAGGGAGAAACAGTGTGACCAGGGGGTTGGCTGGATGGAGGATGACGGGGTCAAAAGAAGAAAGAAAAGAAAAGAAAAGAAAAGAAAAGAAAAGAAAAGAAAAGAAAAGAAAAGAAAAGAAAAGAAAAGAAAGAGAAAGAAAGAAAGAAAGAAAGAGGAGGAGGGAGGAAGAGAGGGAGGGAGGAAGGTAGGAAGGAAGAAAGAAAAAGAAAGAAAGAAAGAAAGAAAGAAAGAAAGAGGAAGGGAGGGAGGGAGGAAAAAAGAAAGGAAGGAAGAAGGAAGGAAGGAAGGAAGGAAGGAAGGAAAGAAAGAAAAAAGAAAGAAAGAAAGAAAGAAAGAAAAAAGAAAGAAAGAAAGAAAGAAAGAAAGAAAGAAGAAAGAAAGAAAGAAAGAAGAAAGAAAGAAAGAAAGAACACCTCCCTTTAAATCAATTCTGCTATGGAGAGATATCCTGCGAAGTTCTAGCTGGAAGTCCATGCCTCTTATTCTATTGGTAACCACTTGCTTAGCTAACCATGGTTCTCAAGGTGTAGTCTACAGACCTCAGGGTACCAAGTGTCCCCATGGCAATGACATCACAGAGGGTTATGATTTAAAACTTGAGTTAAGCCTAGGGCCCGTGGCCCCAAACGACATTGAAAAAAGGGGGTCCATGGTGAAGAAAGCATAGAGGCCCTCAATGTCTTTAACAATCCCGCCCACATCCGTCTATCATAATCCAGGCAGCCAATTGTGGCTCTAAAAAAATTAAATCGAGGCATTCCATGCTCGGGATTGGCTAGCATTGCAGTGATGTCACGGAAGCCTAGCCTATCCTGTTCTCTCTCTCCACCTCCTATTTGCAAAGTGGGGGGGGGAGCCAAAAGGAGAGATGGAGAAAAAGAGATTTAGGACTTCAGAGCCGGCACTAATTGTACGAAGGGTTAAGCTCAGCCTTCACCGGATTACGCACTAACTACTTAGCCGGAGGTGATACGGGCAGGCGGGAGGTTTGTCACGGGCCATTGACTTCCTGTCAAAAAACATGCCGCAACCATTAATTGTCATATGACATGTTCAAAGAAGGGGAAAGAAGGTGAAAAAGAAAAAGGGAAAAAGGGAGAAAGAAAGGGAGAAAGGGAGAAAGAGGGGAAAAAAATGGAATGCCAACCAGGCACGCTCACCTGCTGGAGTCTCCTTGATCCTTTACCCAGGTGGAGGAGAGGATGGAAAGAAATGGAGAGGATGGGTTTCAGTGGCTTTCCCATTCCTAACAGAATAAAATTGGAAAAAAACCCAGCGTGGTAGATTTGGAAGCAGCGTTGTAGGTCAAATAGTCAATGGTGCAAAAAACCCCCAATAACAACCCCCCAAAAAACACTCAAGCCAAAGAGAGAATTGGATGGTCTTATTTTAAACTTTCCTTCCTTCCTTCCTTCCTTCCTTCCTTCCTTCCTTCCTTCCTATTATTTATTTCAGGCTCAACAAAATATAAGACAGGGTCTTATTTTCGGGGAAACACAGTGTCTATCCTATCATCCATCTATCTATCTATCTATCTATCTATCTATCTATCTATCTATCTATCATCTATCATCTATCTATCTATCTATCTATCTATCTATCTATCTATCTATCTATCTATCTATC
>JAUDYJ010000015.1:10112397-10392397 GCA_030761175.1 Masticophis lateralis
ATGAATTTCGAACATTTAATAAAGTTTCTTCCACTTGCTTACGGATGTTAGGATGGTCACATTTCGTGAAATCATCTTCCTAACCTCACACAAGACCCAAGACACAAGGGGAGGGAGGAGGAGGAGGAGGAGAAGGAAGAGGAGGAACAGGAGGAGCAGGAGCAGGAGGAGGAGGAGGAGGAGGAGGAGAAGGAAGAGGAGGAACAGGAGGAGCAGGAGGAGGAGGAGGAGGAGGAGGAGGAGGAGGAGGAGGAGGAGGAGGAGGAGGAGGAAGAGGAGGAGGAGGAGAAGGAGGAGAAGGAGGAGAAGTAGAATAAGAAAGGGAAAGAGGAGGAAGAGGAGAAGAAGAAGAAGAAGAAGAAGAAGAAGAAGAAGAAGAAGAAGAAGAAGAAGAAGAAGAAGGAAGAGAAGAAGAAGAAGAAGAAGACCACCTAGCAAAATCAGCTCTATCCTCCTTCTCCAACCTGGAGGAGGAGGAGGAGGAGGAGGAGGAGGAGGAGGAGGAGGAGGAGGAGGAGGAGGAGGAGGAGGAGGAGGAGGGGAAGAGGAGGAGGAGGAGGAGGAGGAGGAGGAGGAGGAAGAAGAAGAAGAAGAAGAAGAAGAAGAAGAAGAAGAAGAAGAAGAAGAAGAAGAAGAAGAAGAAGAAGAAGAAGAAGAGTTTGATATTCAAACAGGCAATCAAATATTGCCACAATCATTGGCAAAATCAGCAGGCTGTTGTTATATATCTAGAAAGATAGCAAAGTCCAAGATTGTTTCAAATGCCCCTTAAGTAACAAATCCCTTTTTTCGGTCAAAAGTGATGGATGCTGAAATAATGAGAGATGCGGGTCATTTTAGAAAGCTCAGAATAGATATCTTAAAAGTCCGCTTCCCAACAAGTTTGAAAACTACGATGCGTGAAAGATGGATAAAAAGATGAGAATCGAAAGAGGGGAGTGAAGGAAGTGGTGGAATTACCAAAAAAAACCCCACAAAACTCTGAAGGAACACAAAGATCAATGTGGTAGAAAAGTATTCACTTTTTTTTTAATTGCCAACTACAATGTCATCAGGTTTTTCTCTCTCTTTCTCTCTATCCTTGATGAACTTCAAAGTCTGTTAATGACTCTCTATTAAAAAGAGAGAGAGAGAGAGAGGGAAGGAGAGAGAGAGAGACAGAGAGAAGATACGAGGGAGAGAAACCAAGTTGAGCCAAGGAGATGATTAAAAGACTTTATTAAATGCAACCTTGTAGGATTTCTTCACATGAAGGCAAGCACCATTATGGAAACTTATCCTTATAAATGACACTCTGGTTTTGTGAATGCGCGGGACCTGATTGGAGTGGCAAGTACTGAGTGATACCGCAAACCTGTTAATAACATGAAAATTAGAAGAGGCTCATGCAAAGAAGAGAGATTAATTTAGCCCGGGAACATCTCACACAAATTGCAAAGTTGTGAATATGTTCTTGAGATAATGAGCCTTCCGAACTATCAAACCGCTTGTCATTTTCTGTAATTAATGTTAAGGAAGACTCCTTCCTGATGGTTCGTATTACTCATATACCAAGAAAATTTCTTCAGAGAAATAATTTACATTTATTATCATCGGTCTGTTTGTGTGCTTTATTTCGTGGTGGAGTAATTTATGGCAGCCCCGTTTCACTCGCCTTGATTAGTCACTTGTCCGCCTGAAATGTAATTTTTATTTTTTATTTTATTTATTTATTTTTGGCATGCCCACTCGCTCTCCCTCTCCCTGCCTCTCTCTCTCTCTCTCCCCTCTCTCTCTTTCCCTCCCTCTCTTCCTCTCTTCCTCTCTCTCTCCCTCTCTCTCCCCCCCCCATGCACACAGACAATTTCCCTGGATTTAACCACTGTCTTTAGCTCTTCATTTCCCCCCCCCCCCAGATTCATTTGTCCCTGCCCACATTTTTGAACAATACATCTCAGATTCAAGTACCCTGTTCCCCCCCAAAATAAGACCTCCCTGATAATAAGCCCAATCAGGCTTTTGAGTTGCATGGCAATAAGGCCAGGCACTTATTTGAGGGTTCAAAAAAATATAAGACAGGGTCTTATTTTCGGGGAAACATGGTATCTATCTACTGTCTATCTTCTTTCTATCTATCTATCTATCTATCTATCTATCTATCTATCTATCTATCTATCTATCTATCTACCTACCTACCTACCCACCTACCTACCTACCTACCTACCTACCTACCTACCCTGTCTCCCCCAAAATAAGACACCCTCTAATAATAAGCCCAATTGGGCTTTTGACTTGTATGGCAATAAGGCCAAGTGCTTATTTCAGGGTTCAAAAAAATATAAGACAGAGTCTTATTTTCAAGGAAACACAGTAATTCATCTCAACTGAATAACAGAATTGGAAGGGACCTTGAAGATCTTCTAGTCCAACCCCCTGCTCCGGCAGGAGACCAATTTCGCATTCCAGACAAATGGCTGTCCATTCTCTTCTTAAAAGCCTCCAGAGATGGAGGACCCACAATTTCTGGTGGCAAGCCATTCCACTGATTAATTGTTCTTTCTGTTAGAAAGTTCTAGGTTGCTTCTCTCCTTGGTTAGTTTTCATTCATTACTTCTTGTCCTGCCTTCAGGGTGCTCTGAAGAATAGCTTGACTCCCTCTTCTTTGTGGCAGCCCCTGAGATATCAGAACACTGCTATCAAGTCTCCCCAAATCTTTCTTTTCCTTGAACTAGCCATACCCAGTTCCAGCAACTGTTCTTCATGTTTTAGCCTTCAGCCCCCTAATCATCATGGTTGCTCTTCTCTGTACTCTTTCTAGAATCTCAACATTTTTTAAAAAATCATGGTGACCAAAATTGATTGCAGTATTCCAAGCGTGGTCTTACCAAGACATGGAGAGAGGGAGAGGGGGAGAGAGAGAGAGAAGAAGAGAGAGAGAGAAGGAGAGAGAGAGAGAAGGAGAGAGAGAGAAGGAGAGAGAGGAGAGAGAGAGAAGGAGAGAGAGAGAAAGAGATAGAGAAGGAGACAGAGAGAGAAGGAGAGAGATGAGAGAGAGAAGGAGAGAGAGAGAAGGAGAGAGGGAAGGAAAGAGAGAGAGAAGGAGAGTAGAGAGCGAGAAGGAGATAGAGAGAGAGAAGGAGAGAGAAAAACCACAGCTCTCAACAGCTTCATCTTTCTCCTTGTTGTCAGCTTTATATTTATTGTGATTACATTTATTCTTTTTATAACCTTCTCGTAAGCCATCCTGAGAGCTTTATCATATTGTGGGCATAAAAAGAGAGAGAGAGAGAGAGAGAGAGAGGGAGAGAGAGATTTAAAATAAAAATAAATAGGAAACATCACCCAAACTAACAGCCCTGGCTTCTACCGGATGAGTAAACCACATTTCAAAATCTGTCAGGAGGAGAAAATTAAAAGTGGCCTGTTTTCATCTAGATTTCGAGGATGAGGACAGCTGCCAAGGGGCCAGCCTGGAGCATGGGTGGACCAATCTGTTGCCCATCATCTGTAGAAGATCAATCTAATTTCACCGGGCCCTTGAACTAATTTCCAAAGCCTTCTCGCAAGCAACGATGTAGGCATCAGGGAAGGTTAAACAATTGAAGTGTCCCCAGCCTCTGAGCCCTGATTCAATTTTGGGCTGTGTGCAGCTGCTTCCCATTACGTATTTGGTTGTCTTGGACCCTCTGTATCAAACATGCAGGTACTTCAAGCAGACTTTCCCCCCCGATATACGCCTGAGCCCATATGGTAAGGAATTTATGTTGCCTTACCTCAAAGAGCTACGTCAAGAGATCATTGGAAAGCCACCTCAAGATAGCCGGGGCCACGTTGTTGTTTCTTACTATAGGTGAAACACTGATATGGTTTTAAAAACTAGAACTGAACTCATGGTGAGGAGGAGAGGGAAGGGGGGAGGAGGGGAAGGAGAAGGAGAAGGGGATATGGAAAGAGGAAGAGGAGGAGAAAGAAGAGGAGGAGAAGGAGATAAGGAAAGGGGGAGGAGGAGGAGGAGGAGAAAGAAGAGGAGGAGAAGGAGATAAGGAAAAGGGGAGGAGGAGGAGAAAGAAGAGGAGGAGAAGCAGATAAGGAAAGGGGGAGGAGGAGGAGAAAGAAGAGGAGGAGAAGGAGATAAGGAAAGGAGAAGGAGGAGGAGAAAGAAGATAAAGAAAGGAGGAGGAGGAGAAAGAAGAGAAGGAGATAAGGAAAAGGGGAGGAGGAGGAGAAAGAAGAGGAGGAGAAGGAGATAAGGAAAGGAGGAGGAGGTGGAAGGAGATAAGGAAAGGGGAAGGAGGAGGAGAAAGAAGAGGAGGAGAAGCAGATAAGGAAAGGGGGAGGAGGAGGAGAAAGAAGAGGAGGAGAAGGAGATAAGGAAAGGAGGAGGAGGAGGAGAAAGAAGATAAAGAAAGGAGGAGGAGGAGAAAGAAGAGAAGGAGATAAGGAAAAGGGGAGGAGGAGGAGAAAGAAGAGGAGGAGAAGGAGATAAGGAAAGGGGAAGGAGGAGGAGAAAGAAGAGGAGGAGAAGCAGATAAGGAAAGGGGGAGGAGGAGGAGAAAGAAGAGGAGGAGAAGGAGATAAGGAAAGGGGAAGGAGGAGGAGAAAGAAGATAAAGAAAGGAGGAGGAGGAGAAAGAAGAGAAGGAGATAAGGAAAAGGGGAGGAGGAGGAGAAAGAAGAGGAGGAGAAGGAGATAAGGAAAGGGGAAGGAGGAGGAGAAAGAAGAGGAGGAGAAGCAGATAAGGAAAGGGGGAGGAGGAGGAGAAAGAAGAGGAGGAGAAGGAGATAAGGAAAGGAGAAGGAGGAGGAGAAAGAAGATAAAGAAAGGAGGAGGAGGAGAAAGAAGAGAAGGAGATAAGGAAAAGGGGAGGAGGAGGAGAAAGAAGAGGAGGAGAAGGAGATAAGGAAAGGGGAAGGAGGAGGAGAAAGAAGAGGAGGAGAAGCAGATAAGGAAAGGGGGAGGAGGAGGAGAAAGAAGAGGAGGAGAAGGAGATAAGGAAAGGAGAAGGAGGAGGAGAAAGAAGATAAAGAAAGGAGGAGGAGGAGAAAGAAGAGAAGGAGATAAGGAAAAGGGGAGGAGGAGGAGAAAGAAGAGGAGGAGAAGGAGATAAGGAAAGGGGAAGGAGGAGGAGAAAGAAGAGGAGGAGAAGCAGATAAGGAAAGGGGGAGGAGGAGGAGAAAGAAGAGGAGGAGAAGGAGATAAGGAAAGGGGAAGGAGGAGGAGAAAGAAGAGGAGGAGAAGGAGATAAGGAAAAGGGGAGGAGGAGGAGAAAGAAGAGGAGGTGGAAGGAGATAAGGAAAAGGGGAGGAGGAGGAGAAAGAAGAGGAGGTGGAAGGAGATAAGGAAAAGGGGAGGAGGAGGAGAAAGAAGAGGAGAAGGAGATAATGAAAGGAGGAGGCGGGGAGGAGGAGGAGGAGGAGATGATGACAACTTGGGATATCTGAAAAATAAAGAGACTCTGTTACCCTCCTTTTTCATAGCTGGCAATGAAGTCAAGTCAAGAATGCCAGAAAGGATCTAAAAAAACGTGGAACAGGGGAACTAAAATAATCTCAGAGAATGAGAAAGGCAGAGCTCTCTTTAGGCCACTTCATCTAATTTTATACCTGTGATTTTATTTCTGTCCCCCAAGAACTTTTGTATTTCTTCTCTGCTAAATTTCACACTCTTATTTTCAGCCTATTTTCTTTAACCAATCAAATTCTTTTTGAGTCTTACTTCTGCCTCCTAGGTATCACGCCCAATTTGTGTCAGATTATCCCTAAGTAAAAAGTCAAGTTAAAAGGCTGATGGAATCAAATCAAGTGTATAGCTTCCGTCTTGCCAACCCCCAGATATTTCTGAAAACGTAATACAACATCCCCGAGTGGGAAGGGATTTGTCCAAGCAAAGCCAGGGAAACTGAAACAGTGGGAGGTCTGCTCATCTGCCTCCTTTCGAGAGACGGCCATCTTACTCTTTTAACAAAATGTCAAGTCAAGTTGGAAAATAACCACTTGATTCATCAGATCAGTCCTCAATCATCGCAGGGAAAGTTGCTAAATTCTAGCTGTTTCTCTACATGGGGGCAAAATCTTGCTAGATTTCAAGGGTTCCCCATGACTTCATGGACATCTGTAAAGTCATAAGGTCCATCACTTTGTGGATGGACATTTCAGACAAGATATAGGGCAGGTGTCAGCAACCTGTGGCTCCTTGGGCTCTCTACTGTGGCTCCCTGTTAAGTGATCCCACCACTGGCTGGGCCCGCCCCTTGCCTTCTCCTCCCAGTCACTCCTTGCCTGGCCTGAGAAGGTAAGGGCGACGGCGGAGGATGGAGAAGTGGCTGGAGCAGAGACAGAGAGATACAGAGAGAGAAGTGGGGAGAGAGGGAGGAGGGAGGGAGCGAGAGCTGTCAAAAGGTTTTTGTGATTCCCGATGTTTTTTAACAACTGGTTCTCTGCCTTAATGACCGGCTGGGTAGGCGTGGCTATGGGGGAGTCATGTGATTGGTGGAAGTGAGTGACGTCGAGTTGGACATGCCCACCCAGGTTTTGTGGCTCCCGGTGTTTTCTTTTCTGTGGGAAACGGGTCCCAATGGCTCTTTTGAGTGTTTAAGGTTGCAGACCCCTGCTCTAGTCTTTCGGTTAAGCATCCAAACTCTCTGCTCCTTGTTGCTGTATTTGCAACCTCCAAGGCCTTAAAAGCAATTATGTTTGTTTGGGAATATATTAACAACACTGACATTTGCATTAATGTTACTTATTAGGGAGTCAATCTCTCTCTCCTCTCTCTCTCTCTCTCTCTCTCTCTCTCTTTCTCTCTCTCTCCCTCTCTTCCAAATCGACACCTTTTTAAACCATCAGAACTGCTGGATTGTCCCTGTTTTGATAGCCTTTCCTGGAACGACTCATAAATAACCTTTATTTTGTTATAATTCCTGCCCTGTCAGGAGCTATAAACAACCTGGCTAGGCTGAAATTAGGATGAAGGCCAGCCAATCGGCACAAACCTTCGCGGATGGCTCACGAGGAAGGAAGGGATGTAAATAGACCCACCATACACGCAGCCTTTCGAAGGAGAATTTGTGGCTCGGGATGTCAGTCCACGCACACTTCAGTTCGGGGCGTCTCGTTGCTTTAACCGCCCTTCCATTGTATTTCCTCCTCTCTTTCTAACCCCCCCCCCAACCCCTCTATAACGTTTTTTTCATACACTGCATCTCAGAGCACTTTACAAGGCAATTAATTACCTGCAGTGGAGTGATGGAATGAAGGCAGATATGACGGCCATTATGCACTGAGCAACATTGGCTCTCAAAGCATTTACATCCATGGCATTTAATTTGTGATGGCTTTATGGAGAGAGGGAGAGGAGAGGGGAGGAAAGGGAGAAAAAAAACCCCTGGTTTTCTAGCAACTCTCTTTGTTGGTTCGGCCCATTCCTCTTCATTCCGACCCTCCTATTCCACTCCTTGAACTTAGAGGTTAACAGAGTTGTAGGTCATCTAGTCCATACCTAGATATTTTTTGCATGCTCACAGCCACGGCAAATGGACAGCAGCAAACAGGCCACGGCAAATGGGTCGCGGTGGCGGTGAACGGGCCACGGCGAACGAGCTGTGCCGAACGGGCCAGATGAATACCGGATGGATGCTGGGAAGCAGGGGCAATTTTTTTTCTTGTTTTCCTCCCCCCAAAAAAGGTAGGTTCATCTTATAGTCTGGAGCGTCTTATACTCCAAAAAATATGGTATCTCCTTGTTTATCTGGGATAACCCCAGAGAATGTCTGCATGGAACTTATTACCTTTATTTTCTTGAAGGTCTTCCAGAATGCTCAAAAAGTACGACAGGCCCAAATCCTGTTACTTTGAACACTGATAACAAAATATAAATAGTAAACAGTTCTAGAGTCTTTCTTCACACAACCGATCAAGACGAACCGTTCCGGTTAAAGGCAGAGGAGAAAAATCAAAGAATCCACCAGGTATCAAAAGATACAAAGGACCTTATTGAGTTCACCAACTCTTAAGTCAAGGTTCAGAACCACAGACAGTTCCATATAAAGCTAGGTTTTACTTTGACAGGAGTCCCTTTTGCCAAATTAAAACAGACTCTGCTTATTCTCAAATTGGTTTATTATAGCCACTGCCATCACTCAGAGGTAGTTAATAATGGCACCGTGGAGGAGATAGAGTTGAAAAAGCTTGCAGTGGCGTTGATAAACCTATCAATGGATTCAATATCAACATTTTGACCCAGACTTAGCAAAAGCAAAAAACAGACTCCTTGTCGGCCCGAAAACCCCCTCTTTATTTACCTCCTGTGAATTAATGGCATTCACCCACCGAAAAGTCCAAGCAAGAGTCCTGCAAGGAATTAAATACAGTAACAGACCTTATCAGTTCCTTGCGATAATTGCCAGGCCGTGAGCTCCCAGCCGAAAGGCTGCAAATTAAGTTCTGGCAAGCAGTCTTTGTGGCATGAAACACAATGAGCAAAATCTCCAGAAATACGAACGGTTGTCTCCTACGATGACCACTCCCCCTTTCCTTCTATTTATTCCCCAGCCAGGGAGGGGCCATTCAGCGCCGAAGTGTGCTTTGCTTCCCGAGTCGACTCCTTGTCCTCCGTTGTTCTCCTCTCCTAACAGCTCTGTGCATACATGCATCTGGAACAGGCCCCAGCTGTTCTTCCTCCTCTTCACTCATCTCAGCAGCTCCAAAGGCAGCTGCCTCTCTGGTGGCTGGGAAATGTCAGATAACCCTGGTTCTTTCTCTGCATCCAACACAGAGCGTCCATCAGAGCCTTCCCCAGACTCCGGAACTGGCCCAAGTTCCTCCCACCCTCCTCATTGTCCGAGTCTACTGCCAGCTGGCGGGCCACAACAATCAAGCATCTTTGCCTGTTCTCTTCTCCCCCCAAAACTGCTGCCACATCAAACCTAGGCCACCTGGATTAGAATGGTCCATGATAAATGGCCCGGCACGAGGGCATCCTGGAGTTATTATTTCACCAGCTAGGTCACCCTAGAAAATGCCAGCTGTTCTCCCATCTATCTCAGCAGATGACAATCTGGCTGCATAAACTGATTGACGCCACTAGCCTCAATATACCGAAGCAGAATAAAACCTGTCGGCGAGCAATAAAACTATTCCAGCTGCTAGTAATGGTTTGTGAGGACAAGGACATAACTCATCCACGTGGTACATGAAAATATCAACTGGGCCTCTGTGTGCATTGCAGGTGTAAATAAAGGGGAAACAGGAGAGCTTTTCCTTTCCAGGGGACAGTCACAGATCTATGGGTTGAGATGCCGGCAACCACAGGCCAGCATCTTCTTCTATTTGTCTCCTTATTTCTGCCCACTACCCACATTTGTGCTTGGTGACTTTTTCCCCCGTTCCTTTGTCCAACATGTGACCTGATAAAAAGATTTATGGGAAAGCAGGTGAAGAGCCAAAGGTCACCAGCTTTAGGAAGAAAGATTCTTCAATGGATCAAGCTTTCAAATAGCAGCAGTGTAGCTAACAAGGATCAACGGAAGATGATCCTTCCAGGCAGAGGGTGGAGTGCAATAAGTAATCAGTAAGCCTCGTGGTGCGACCGGAACAAACTGAAACTGAACACACTTAAAACCGCAGAAATGATGGAGGACTTCAGGAGAAACCCTTCCATACTTCCACCTCTCGCAATACTAGGCAACACAGTATCAACAGTAGAGACCTTCAAATTTCTAGGTTCTACCATATCGCAAGATCTAAAATGGACACCCAACATGAGGACCCAGTTTGTGGGGGCAATAAGCTGACTTTGTATAAATATACAAAAGTATGAAGGCTATTGCTTAACGCATTGTAAGCTGCCCTGAGTCTCCAGAGAAGGGCGGCATATAAATCATTTTTTAAAAAAAAAAAACATCAAAAACATCATCAAAAAAGCACAACAAAGAATGTTCTCTCTCCGCCAACTCAGGAAGCTCAAACTGCCCAAGGAGCTGCTGATCCAGTTCTACAGAGGAATGATTGAGTCTGTCATCTGCACCTCCATAACTGTCTGGTTTGGCTCTGCAACCCAACAAGACAGACACGGACTTCGGAGGATGATTAGAACTGCAGAAAAAACAATGGCTACCAACCTGCCTTCCATGGAGGACCTGTCTACTGCATGAGTCAAAAAGAGGGCTGGGAAAATATCTACAGACCCTTCGCATCCTGGACATAAACTGTTTCAACTCCTACTCTCAAAACGACTCCATCGAGTACTGCACACCAGAACAACGAGACACAAGAACAGTTTTTTCCCGAATGCCATCTCTCTCCTAAACAAATAATTCCCTCAACACTGTCAGATTATTCACTAAGTCTGCATTACTATTAATCTTCTCATCGTTCCCATCAACCTTCTCCTTCCACTTATGATTGTATGACTGTAACTTTGTTGCTTGTATCCTTATGAATTATATTGACTCTTTCCTAATATGATTTGATTGCTTATTTATACCCTATGACTATCATTAAGTGTTGTACCTTATGATTCTTGACGAACATATCTTGTCTTTTATGTACACTGCGAGTATATGCACCAAAGACAAATTCCTTGTGTGTCCAATCACACTTGGCCAAGAGAGAATTCTATTCTATTCTAATCAGCCTAGAATCATTAACATTGCCACAAACAGTCTAAATCCGATCCCTACTGAATTCCGTTGGCTCTTATCTAACATCCATATTTAGTGCTGCCTTTAGTGACTGAATTCTCATGAACAGACATGACCAATAAACCCCCTAACTGAAACTTAATGTATGGTTCTAATTCTTTCTACATGAGAACTTTATTTAGTCCAAACAGAAAATGCCTGGCCTTGAAGGATCCGATGGTCATTAGATTGGATGAAGACTCACTGAAAGTTGTGTCGTCTCTTTAAAAATACTAAATAAACCTTTCAACCGGTTTGATATCCTCCGGGTGATTTGGATGGGAGATTTCCCACTCTTGATGGTCTCTAAATTACACTGAAAAAAACAAACAAACCCTCACTTCCACTTTACAACGAAGTGTCCTGGATTACATTGTTAAATTCGGCAAACTAAAGCAAGAATAAGCCCAAACTATCCTAAGGAAAGGGACGTGGTGGCTCAGTGGTTAAGACGCTAGGCTTGTCTTTCGAAAAGTCGGTAGTTCAGCGGTTCGAATCCCTAGTGCTGCGTAACAGGGTGAGCTCCCGTGACTTGTCCCAGCTTCTGCCAACCTAGCAGTTCAAAAGCACTTAAAAAATGCTAGTAGAAAAATAGGGACCATCCTTGGTGGGAAGGGAACAGCATTCTGTGCATCTTTGGCATTGAGTCATGCCAGCCACAGGACCACGGAGACGTCTTCGGACAGTGCTGGCTCTTCGGCTTTGAAACAGAGATGAGCACTGCCCCTAGAGTCAGGAATGACTAGCACATATGTGCAAGGGGAATCTTTACCTTTACCTTTATCTTAAGGAAGGAAGAAAGGGAATCAGAATGTTTGCAGATGAGTATGATAAATTTCAAGAGTCTAGTGACCTTAAAAAGAAATTAAAGCGTTCATAATGACAGTCTCAAAGAATCCGGGTTAGAAGATAGACCACCATGGATTCCATCTCTCTCTCTCTCTCTCTCTCTCACACACACACACACACACACTTGTTTGAGTGCAAGTCTCTCCTTGACTTCCATTCCTGTTCCTGACTAGGTGGCTCAGTGGCTAAGATGCTGAGCTTGCCAATCAGAAAGGTCGGCAGTTCGGCGGTTCAAATCCCTAGTACAGGTCTCCTGTGTGAGCAAGGGGTCGGACTAGATGACCTCCACTGTCCCTTCCAATTCCGTTACTGCTTTTTCCTACAAGGCATACATCTTAACGCGACATGCTCAAGGAGAACCGATTGAGATTCAGTCTCAGATGTGACCCAAAGAACGTCTTGATTAATTCTTTCAATCCCCCGGTCTCTCTTGCTGGTGCTTCTCTGAATCCCAGAAACGCACTCATGCCTATTTGAAATCCCCCAACGTAGCCGTGAGTTTTGAGCCAGAGTTGTTTAACACTGTTGTGAGCCGCCCAGAGTTGTTTAAGATGGGCAGCCGTATAAATCTTAGAAATAAATAAATAAGTAAATAAATAAATAGTTCTCTTACTAACTGATGGCTCCTCTCATTGAGGTCATCAATCAAACCGAGAATGTTAAAAAAGAAACTATAGATCATATTTGCTGAAGGAATGAGGGGGGGGGGAAGGAAGAGGAGGAGGAGGAAAGGAGGAGGGAGGGAGAGGATGAGAAGGAGGAAGGAAGGAAGAACCATACAAAGATGTCATACAAAGATGTGGTGGATATTAGGTTCTTTCTCCAGCAAAGTATAAAATAGAGGAGAAGTCAAAAGAGAAGGAGGACGAGGAGAAGAAGGAAAATATGGAGAAAAAGGGGAAGGGGAAGGAAGAGGAGGAGGAAGAAGATATGGAGAAGAAGGGGAAGCGGGAAGAGGAAGAGAAGGAGGAGAAGGAAGATGGAGAAGAAGGAGAAGGGGAAGGAAGATATGGAGGAGGAGGAGGAGGAGGAGGAGGAGGAGGAGGAGGAAATAGGGGAAGGGGAAGGAAAATGAGATATTGAAAGGGGAAGGATGAAATGAAGGAAAAAGAGGAGAAGGAGAAGGGAAAGGAAGATGAAGAGGAGGAGGCAGAAAATATGGAGAAGAAGGGGAAGGGGGAAGAGGAAGAGGAGGAGAAGAAGGAAGATATGGAGAAGAAGGAGAAGTGGAAGGAAGATATGGAGGAGGAGGAGAAGGAGGAGGAGGAAGAACTAAGGGAAGAGGAATGAAAATGAGATATTGAAAGGGGAAGGATGAAATGAAGGAAAAAGAGAAGATATGGGGAGGAGGAGGACGGAAGGACAGAAGGAGAAGTACACAAGGACAGAAGAATAGAATGGGAGAATGGGAAGGAGGAGAAGAGGAAGCTTCACGAGAACACAACAGGAAGACTAAAGCTAAGCTCAGTTCCCCATAGCTTTCTTTCCCTATAACTCAACTTATATTCATCAGAGGCATATATTTAAATCATCGCTTACTTCGTTTTTGTGTCTGAAATTTATTAGCCTACTACTTAAATGTTTTATTCATTAGGCCATGTAAATAATGCATGCATGTTTCCATGGTAATTTAACCCCTTCTCGCCAAGGGGATTCGCTGGGTTTTTGTGCGGTGCGCTTCCTCTATTATTTGCTGGGACCAAGACTGGAGCAATCTTGGGGGGGAGGGGGGAGGGGGGGAAATGAGGTCCAGGATGCGCCTCCTTTCCCCCACTTTTAAGCGACCTCATTCCAGAACCAAGTTTCCTTTGACAAAGACAAACACAGCCAGAGCGCTATCCGATGGGAAGGCAACGCTTCTGAGCTGGGATTCAAAAAAGAGCAAATATCATGAACAGAATTGCATGAATGGTGAAGCAGCATGCGGCTTTATTACAAATGCACCATAGCGGTAGATGTTTTTACTAGCAGAGGTGACGCCAAGGCTGAAGAACATACCTGGAACAATTGTTCTCCACACTTTTGTGTCAGCAAGTTAAACCCATGCGGGATTTCCAGCAAAGCTGGCAGAAACTAAAAAAAAAAGATCACAGCAAATCGGATTGTTCTATGGACAGATCTAGGATCAAGGGAAATAGGATGTGGGGATGATTTAGGAGAGGAGAGAAAGAGATGCTGCCTAGGGAACCATCAGATCAAAGGTGGAGGAGCCCACAGCTGCATAACGGGCAGGATAAGAACCTCGGAAAAGGTCTTCTCTAACTTCACAGGCTGTTAGAAACAGACGGCGAGAGATTTTATACTTTCAGGCTGGCAAATTCTGAAGGGATGTGGTGGCTCAGTGGATGAGACGCTGAGCTTGTCGATCGAGAGGTTCAAATCCCTAGCGCTGCGTAAACAGCTCCCATTTATTTGTCCCAGCTTCTGCTAACCTAGCAGTTCGAAAGCACGTTAAAAAATGCAAGTAGAAAAATAGGGACCCCCTTTGGTGGGAAGGGAACAGCGTTCCGTGTGCCTTTGGCGTTGAGTCATGCCGGCCACATGACCACGGAGACGTCTTCGGACAGCGCTGGCTCTTCGGCTTTGAAACAGAGATGAGCACCGCCCCCTAGAGTCGGGAACGACTAGCACACATGTGCGAAGGGGAACCTTTACCTTTATCCTTACAATAAAGTAAAATTACTTATCATGCCTCTTGTCTGGTCGTCCAACAACAATCTTGCAAGAAACCAAGAAAGACATGCTCAGGTTCCAATATCTCAGGGGCTGCCACAAAGGGAAGAATGGGTCCACCTATTCTGCAAAGCACCTGAGGGCAGGACAAGAAGCAATGGGTGGAAACTAATCAAGGAGAGAAGCAACTTAGAACTAGGGAGAAATTCCCTGACCGTGAGAACAATTAATCAGTGGAACAGCTTGCTTCTAGAAGTTGTGAATGCTCCAACACTGGAAGTTTTTAAGAAGAGATTGGATAACCATTTGTCTGGAATGGAATAGGGTTTCCTGCTTGGACAAGGGGCTGGACTAGAAGACCTCCAAGGCCCCTTCCAACTCTGCTATTCTGTTATTCTAAGCTGTCTCCTTTCATTGTTCCTCACCTGTAGAGAAATCTTGCCCAACAAAGCAAACTATTACAGATATATTCGGAGAACTTCTAAGGAGGGAACCATCTTCGCTCTCTTTCTCCCACACAAAGTATCTAAATTTCTCTTTTTCTTGGTCTTCTGGAATGCAGTCCCTCCCTCCTGGGAATCTAGGCTACATTCCACCCCACACGTGATAAAGCTTAAATAGGCATGCATTTCAACATTGCTGTATTTTCCTTCCTACCAGCCAGGACCCGACACAGGGATGCTTAGCCGACGATTAAGAATCTTACAAACATTTCTAGCCTCTGATTCTGGAGACAGAATTTGTACGAGATGACCAGGCTGAGCCCAAATCATTTTACAAGTCCTTTGCGCACCTGCAAGAGATCTAAGTCCAGCTCACCTTGAATGCCTTTCTTATCTCCCGCTCCTTTCCCCTTAACGGTCAGTTGGCCATATTCTTGTCGCGAGAGTAAGCTTGCAATACGTCTTTATACTCGTGTCCTGATTTCCCAGACAGAATTTCTTTCTCCACCATTGAAAAAAGAAAATGCCGTTTCTGAATCTTGTGCTCGAGACAGAGGGGAAAAATAAGAAGTTTTGATTTTTGGGATTTCCTGATTAGACGTGGGGGGGGGGGGATCCCCCTCTGCTAGACATGACTAGTCTGCATTGAGTATGTAAAATAGTTGAGGTTGTGACCTTATTCCACTGCACCCAAGAGTCAGAAGTTAATGTATCCCTTTCCCTTTATCCCACACTTCTCTCTTTCCCCTCTTCCCGCTATTTTCAGTTTCATTTGTGTTCTACGCTTTAATCAAGTCCAATAAAATTATTACAGGGAAGAAAATGAATGCCGCCTTCTACAAGCAAATGCAAGCAAGGTGTTTGGAGGGTTTCAGTGTGTGTGTGGTTTTTTTTTAAGGGGGGGGGGGAAGAAGGAAAAAGAGAGAGGAGAGCCACAACACCATGGATCTTTGCAGAGTCGATCAATCAGCAACTACTGTGCAGACAAGAGTCGGAGAAATACAGATGCAAAAAAATCTACAGAGGCTTGTATATCTGTCCAATCCTGTTTCCACTTGGTGATGAATAGCAAGAGAGAGGCTCAGGCAGAGCGCTGGGCTTTGACTTAATTTGAACCTGGTGCAGCAGAGGAAGAGACAAAAGGGAGGAGAGGGGGAGAAACTGAATGGCCAGGTAACTTATAGCGCCTCCCTTAACGCCGAGTAGGCAGATGATGGATCAACGGTGAGCAAACGGCATTAAAATCCCCTGATTCTTTTTTTTTTTGCAACATTCACAGTCTCTCTCTCTCTCTCTCTCTCTCTCTCTCTCTCTCTCTCCTCTTCTCCTCTATTCTCTCTCTCTCTTCTATTCTCTCTCTCTTTTCTATTTATTCTCTCTCTTCTTCTGTTTTTCTCTCTTCTATTTTCTCTCCTATTCTCCTCTCTTCTTTTTTCTCTCTCTCTTTCTCCTCTTTATCTTCTCCTCCTCCTCCTCTCTCCTCTTCTCTCTTCTCTCTCTTTTCTATTCTCTCTCCTCTCTCTTCTTCTTTTCTCTCTTTTTCTCCTCTTTCTCTCTCTTCTTTTTTTGTTTCTCTCTCTTCTTTCTCTCTATCTTCTATTCTCTCTCCTTCTCCTCCTCCTCCTCCTTCTTTTCCTCCTCCTCCTCCTCCTCCTCTCTGTCTCTCTCTCTCTCTTCCTCCCGCCCTCCCAAAAATCACATTGCCGGCATTCATGGTATGATTTTCACCAATGCAAACTCTAAAGCAGGCCTTTTGAATCTCCAATTAAAGCAGGAAAGAAAAAAAAAAGACAATGGAGAGAGACACAACCTCACACTCCAGGAAAGGAAAATAAAAAGTTCTTAAATGCCAGCCCTCTTCCACTAAATCATTGTGGTATTGTCACGTTTGTTGCGATTCTCGCAAACTGGATTTTTGTTGAAAAGGATTAAACTCAGCTTCAAGTCCCCAATTGATTTATCTCTCTGAGAGATTGTGATCAACTCATCCAAAGGCTTGGGTAGAAATACAGAATAGCACAGTGGAAAGGACCTTGGAGGTCTTCTAGTCCAACCCCCTGTTGGAGCAGGAAACCCATATTATTTTGGACAAATGTTGTGCCCAATGTCTCCTTGAAAATGTCCACTGTTGGAGCATCCACAACTTCTGGAGGGAAGTTCCATTGGTCAATTGTTCTCACTGTCAGAAAATTTCTCCTTAGTTCTAGGTTGCTTCTCTCCTTGAGTTTATACCCATTGCTTCTTCTCCTGCCTTCTGGTGTTGTACAGAATGAATAGAGTCCCCTCTTCTTTGTGACAACCCCTCCAATATTGGACGACTGGTAGATCAATGCAATGTTCTAACTCCTCCTTAACTAACCTGAGTTAACTCTGAGTCACTTCCTGAAAATTGCAAACCATGCTAATTTTTATTGCCTGGGAAAGTGTGTGGTTTTTTTTTTCCAACCTCAGTTTGTTGTTGTTAGTTGTGAAGTCGTGTCTGACCCATCACAACCCCATGGACAACGTTCCTCCAGGCCTTCCTGTCCTCTACCATCCTCCAGAGTCCATTGAAGCTCATGCCGACTGCTTCAGTGACTCCATCCAGCCACCTCGTTCTCTGCCATCCCCTTCTTCTTTTTCCTCCATCGTTCCCAGCATTAGGCTCTTCTCCAGGGAGTCCTTCCTTCTCAGTAGATGGCCAAAGCATTTGAGTTTCCTCTTCAGGATCTGACCTTCTAAAGAGCAGTCAGGGTTGATCTCCTCTAGGACTGGCCGGTTGGATGGCCTTGCAGTCCAAGGGACTCGCAGGAGTCTTCTCCAGCACCAGAGTTCAAAGGCCTCCATTCTTTGGCGCTCAGTCTTCCTTATAGTCCAACTTTCACAGCCATCCATTGCAACTGGGAAAACCATCGCCTTGACTATATGCACTTTTGTTGGCAGGATGATGTCTCTGCTTTTTTATACGCTGTCTAGATTTGCCATACAACATCTTACGGCAAGGCCAAACTTGCCTGTTAAGCTCGGCTTACCTGTCTGTAAAATGGGCCCATGTATGGCTAAGCACGGTGGCATCTCCTAATGTCTCATTTTCAACGTCCAGCAGGCAGGCCATCCATCAGTGTCGGTACTAATCGTCAACTTCTGAAGTTAGATTTACTTCCCTTAAAAATCAGGTACCCGACTGTGTTATGTAGACGGTTACCCTCTGAGCATGCCAATTGAGGAGGGCTCCCATCAAACCTGCTCCCCGTTTCGCACAACTCCCTAGTGATGCAGGACCTTTTGTCAGGCCCATATGAAATTAAGTGAAATAAAAATCGTATTAAAAATTATTACTGTCTAACAGCCATTAGTCTGCACGATGCTGTCACATCTTGATGGATTTCTCACTTAGTGCAATGAATGTTCTAATGACAGTGATAAAATCACTTAGAAAAAAAAATATATAATAAACTATTAACCCTCTCTGGCAATGCTTGTTTCTCCCCCGGCTCTTACTTCAAACCCACCAGCCATCTCCAAACTGAGTCCAAATGTCCTCCCCCCCACCCCAAATATTGGATGACATAGGGAACTGGAAAAAAAGAGAACTTTAGAAGAGAAGTTTACCCCTCTGAGTATAATTCAAGATGCTTGAAAGCCTTGATCCCAAACCTGCTTTTCCAAAAGATAACTGGACGTTATCTGTTTTTCTCTGAAGACATTTCTCTTCTCATCCAAGAAAGCAGTGGTGAAATCTAAATATTTTTTTCCTACCGGTTCTGTGGGCGTGGCTTGGTGGGCGTGGCTTGGTGGGTCATGTGACTGGGGGGGATCAAAAGACAGAAACTCACTAATAATGTCCTGCGGGAGAAGGGCTAGACTAGATGACCTCCAGGTCCCTTCCAGCCCTGGATTATCCTCTGAAGCTGTGTCTAGTGCTGGGTTTGTAGTCCTTCCTTCCTCTCCTTTGTCCCTCCCTCCCTCCCTCCCTCCTTCCAGTGGTGGGATTCAGCCAGTTCGCACCATTTTGGGAGAACCAGTTGTTAACTTTCTGAGCAGTTTGGCAAACTGGTTGTTGGAAGAAATCATTAGGGCAGAGACCTGGTTGTTAAATTACTTGAATCCCACCAATGCCTCCTTCCCACCTTCTTTCTTTCTTTCTTTCTTTCTTTCTTTCTTTCTTTCTTTCTTTCTTTCTTTCTCTTTCTTTCTTTCTTTCTTTCTTTTTCTTTCTTTCTTCCTTCCTTCCTTCCTTCCTTCCTTCCTTCCTTCCTTCCTTCCTTCCTTCCGTTTTGTTCTTTCTTTCTTTCTTTCTTTCTTTCTTTCTTTCTTTCTTTCTTTCTTTCTTTCTCTCTCTCTCTCTCTCCCTTTCTTCCTTCCTTCCTTTCGTTTTGTTCTTTCATTCTTTCATTCTTTCTTTCCCTCTCTTTCTTTCTCTCTCTCCCTTTCTTTCTTTTGTTCTTTCATTCTTTCTTTCTCTCTCTTTCTTTCTCTCTCTTTCTTTCAAAAATGCCCCCCCACCCCTGCGTTTTTGGCCTACACCCCCCGTTTTTGGCTTCAGGGCAGCTCTGCGCATGTGCGCACTAGGAACAGGCTCCTCCTGTTCCTCTGCCTCTCTGCTATCCGACTCTGGAGACTCTAGAGTCCGCGCATAACTTAGAGGCAGAGATGGCCCTGGCCCATCTCTGCCTCCGACACAGAGCCCTCGTCTGAGCCTTCCCCAGACTCCAGGACTGGTCCATGTTCCTCCCCATTCTCCTCACTGTCCGACTCCACTGCCAGCTCTGCAGGATGCTGGCAGACCACAGCATCTCCTGCCTTGAGCAGGAGGTTGGACTAGATGACCCCCAAGGTCCTTTTCAACCTTTTCATTCTACGGTATGCGGTTTTCTCAACTGTGTCTCCCTGCCTGGTGGTAGAGATCCACATCAAACCATGGGTTCTTTGGTCGAAGATTATGCTCCCTGCAATCTGATTTTTGGCACACGAAGGTACTCCGGTAGACAAGTGTCATTTTCCGACTGGGAAGCGCGCCGGAAGCTTTGATGAAAAACTTTCGCAGACGAAGAGAAGGTTGAGTGGGTTAGACACGACGGCAGGATTTTACGCGAGATGACACCAGTTTAACAGAAGCAATATCCACCCCTTGGCTTAACCCAATCAGGAGAGCCAGAGGTGCAAAGAAGGAACGGCAATTTGATTGCCACCGAACTTGGCGATCGCTTGTCAAATAGGAGCACGGATGTGGCAGTTACTTTAGGCCTGTTTGTAATCTTTTGAGGCGGGTTTGTCAAGAAGGCCCCGGTGATATTCGTAAGAGTGCAGGGAGGCACGCCGGCAGTGTCACACACAATTAATGTCCCTCGGTAGCAACTCCATTAGTCTTATGAAGTGAGTCCACAAACATGCATACTAATGGGCAGCTGCCTGTGGGGTACCCAGGCTGAAGTTTCAAGCGAGCTCCGGAACAGGCACCCTAAAAAGCTGAGCTTTCAGCTTACTAAGGAAGGGAAAGGGCTCGTTTTCATATGCAGGTAGGTCTTGACTTACAGTCATTTGTCTTTCCTTCCTTCTTTCTTTCTTTCCTTCCTTCCCTTTCCTTTCCCTTTCCTTTCTTCCCTCCATCTTTTCTTCCTTCCTTCCTTCCCTCCTTCCTTTCTTCACTCCTTCCTTCCTTTCCTCTCTCCTTCCTTTCTTCCCGCCCTCCCTCCTTCCTTCCCTCCTTCCTTCCTTCCTTCCCTCCCTCCTTCCTTTCTTCACTCCTTCCTTCCTTTCCTGTCTCCTTCCTTTCTTCCCGCCCTCCCTCCTTCCTTCCCTCCCTCCTTCCTTCTTTCCCTCCTCCCTTCCTTCCTTCACCTCTTCCTTCCTTCCATCTTTCCTTCCTTCCCTCCCTCCTTCCTTCTTTCCTTCCTTCCTTTCCTCCTCCCTTCCTTCCATCCCTCCTTTCTTCCTTCCTTCGTTGTTTCCTTCCTTTCTTTACTCCTCTCTCCCTCCCTCCCTCTTTCTTTCTTTCTTTCTTTCTCTCCTTCTTTCATCTATCTATCTATCTATCTATCTATCTATCTATCTATCTATCTATCTATCTATCTATCATCTATCTCAAACACATCCAAAACCTTCCCGCTCTCCTATTTTTCCCCATAACAACAACTCAATGTTGTGGATTGGGCTGAGAGGCGACTGGCCTAAAGTCACCCAGCCGCCTTCCATGCCTAAAGCGGGAGTATAATTCACGGTCTCCTGGTGACTGATCCAAAATCAACCAACGACCGTATGATTCATTTAACAACCACAGTTGCAAAAAAAAAAAAAGGTCATAAAATTGGACACACCATTCTTCATCCACAATGGTTCTGGGACTCATATCCTACAATCCTCCAAAACAACATTATCTGCTCAGATTTAGAAAATGTGTCTCCATCGTCAATCAGAATTACTTCCCCTCTGAGTTTTGGACTGCCCTGACTCTACAAATCTTGAAATCATCATTAATAAGTTAGCTTTTGATCCAAATTTTGGAGTAGGCTAGGGCATAATAGGTGATCTGCCTCAGCTGAGGCATGTTAATGGACAACCAATTAAATATGAGCCAACAGTATGTGGTGGCAGCCAGAAAAGTCAATGGAATCCTAACTTGCATTAACAGAGGGATACAATCAAGATCAAGGGAGGTACTAACACTACTCTATAAAGGCTTAATAAGGCCACACCTAGAGTCCTACATCCAGTTTTGGTCACCACACTATAAAAAAGATGTTGAGACTCTAGAAAAAGTTCAGAGAAGAGCAACCAGGATGATGAGGGGACTGGAAGATGAAACATTCAATGAATGGTTGCAGGAACTGGGCATGGCTAGTCTAGTGAAGAGAAGGACCAGGGGAGACACGATAGCAATATTCCAATATCTGAGGGGCTGCCATAGAGAAGAGGGGGTCAAGCTATTTTGATTGCAGGAACTGGGCATGGCTGGTCTAGTGAAGAGAAGGACGAGGGGAGACATGATAGCAATATTCCAATATTTGAGGGGCTGCCACAGAGAGGAGGAAGAGGGTCAAGCTATTTTCCAAAGCACCCAAAGGGCCAGACAAGGAATAATGGATGGAAACTGATCAAGGGGACATTCAACCTGGAAATAAGGAGAAATTTCCTGACAGTGAGAACAATCAACCCATGGAACAGAGGTTGTCTTCAGAAGTTATGGGAGCTTCATCCCTGGAAGCTTTCCAGAAGAAAGCTGGACTGTCATGGGTCAGAAATGGCGTAGGGTCTCCTTTTTTGGGTGGGTGGGTCAGAGTAGATGACCTACAAGGTCCTTTCCAACTCTTGTTAATCCGTATCTGCTATCAAATCCGCTTTAGGGATTCTATCGGTTTTAATTATACACGGCCCAGAGTCCGGCTGATCTCAGCAGCCTTTAGGAATCTAAATTTGAAAAAAACGAACAGGCCGGGTGAGCCTTCCGTCGTGTTTGCCCACTTTCTCACCCAAGAGAAGAAGGCGCTTAGGAAGTTTCCGAGCCTGCAGAGCCAGCTTGGTTTTCAGCTTCTCTAAGAAGGGGACATAAACCAAACTGAATCGAGCAGACCCCGGAGGGGAAAACACTGGTTGGTTGAAGAAATATAGCTATGGGTAAAATTACATGTTCACAAAGCCCCCAAGGCTGGAAGAAATAAAAAGCATTTTAAATGAAGTATAGGAGTCACACTCTTCCGTCATTACCAATAAATAAATCTCGAGCAATTCCTTTCTCCCCCCCTTCGCCCCCCCCTCACCCACCCCCAGCCCTTGTAAACACGGGTAGCATTTGCTTCTGCGCCGTTTCCAAACTGCACATTCTCATCAGAAAAAGCGGGTCCGTTCGTTGGGGCAGGAGAGAGAGGGAGAGGGAGAAGAAGCCGGGAAAAAACAGAGCAAGGAACCCAGTGGTGAAATCTGAATTTTTTTTTACTACCGGTTCTGTGGGCGTGGCTTGGTGGGCGAGGCAGGGGAAGGATATTGCAAAATCCCCATTCCCTCCCCACTCCAGGGGAAGGATACTGCAAAATCCCCATTCCCTCCCCACTCCAGGGGAAGGATACTGCAAAATCCCCATTCCCTCCCCACTCCAGGGGGAAGAATACTGTAAAACCTCCATTCCCTCCCCACTCCAGGGGAAGGATACTGCAAAATTCCCATTCCCTCCCCACTCCTGGGGGAAGGATACTGCAAAATTTTCATTCCCAGCCAGTCCAGGGGAAGGATACTGCAAAATCCCCATTCCCTCCCCACTCCTGGGGGAAGGATACTGTAAAATCTCCATTCCCTCCCCACTCAAGGGGAAGGATACTGTAAAACCTCCATTCCCAGCCACTCCAGGGGAAGGATACTGCAAAATCCCCATTCCCTCCCCACTCCAGGGGAAGGATACTGTAAAACCTCCATTCCCAGCCACTCCAGGGGAAGGATACTGCAAAATCCCCATTCCCTCCCCACTCCAGGGGAAGGATACTGCAAAATCTCCATTCCCTTCCCTCTCTAGGGCCAGCCAGAGGTGGTATTTGCCGGTTCTCCAAACTACTCAAAATTTCCGCTGTTATTCCATTTCTGTTTAGATTCTTGTGCACTTCGACTGCCAATCTGGAACTTGGTCAGTTCCTTTCTAAAACTTAGCAAGACTTGAATCCGTCTGAGTTGAAAAAGCGAGAGGGGAAAAGGTGTTCGGGTTTTTTGTGGGGTTTTTTGTCCGTATTTCCTTAGAGCTTCTCTGCGGCGGTTGCCCTGTTTGTGGCTTGCGTGCTTCACAAACACACTCATGGCACCTAAGCAACACAACTCTCCCCCCTAAGTCGCCTCCCCATACTCTGCTAGGTCATTTATATGTGGCTAATTAAAACAGTGAGGTTTTCCTCTTGATTATTTACTGTTTGCCAAGTTCATTATTTGCTCACCCATAAATCAACACCGCTAGCTAAAGGCAAATGTTTTCTGTGCTGCATTTTTAAGTCTTCAATTAAGAGGTGCGGGTGGGGGTTGGGGTTGAGGGGAGGAGGAGAGTTGCCACATCTCCGGTGCATCCCCAAAAGAGATGCTCCGGTGCTGAATATTTGACAATGCCAAACCTTCCTAGACTCCTTTGATGTTCTTCGTGCATTACTTGGAGGAGAGGGGGATTTGATATCGTCGCAGTAGTTTGCCTACGTAAAAGAACGAAATCACGTAAAATATTAGCACCACTTTGTAAAGCCTTAGTAAGGCCGCCCCTGGAATACTGCACTCCGTTTTGGGCCCCACAACTACAAAAAAGAGGTTGAGACTTTGAGGGGTAGGGGGAAGTGCAGAGAAGAGCAACGAAGATGATGAAAGGCCTAGAGACTAATATGTGTGAAGGATTTGGGTATAGCCAGTCTGGAGAAAAGAAGGACTAGGGGTGACATGATAACAGTATTTGAAGGGCTGCCCCAAAGAAGAGGGAGACAAGCTCTTCTCCAAAGCCCCTGAGGGCAGGACAAGAAGCCACGGGTGGAAACTAATCAAGGAGAGAAGCAACCTAGAACTAAGGAGAAATTTCCTGACAGTTAGAACAATTAATCAGTGGAAAAACTTGCCTCCAGAAGTTGTGAATGCTCCAACATTGGAAGTTTTTAAGAAGATGTTGGATAACCATTTGTCTGAAGTGGTGCAGGGTTTCCTGCCTAAGCAGGGGGTTGGACTAGAAGACCTCCAAGGTCCCTCCCAACTCTGTTATTCTATTCTATTCTATTCTATTCTATTCTATTCTATTCTATTCTATTCTATTCTATTCTATTCTATTCTACTCTATTCTATTCTATTCTATTCTATTCTATTCTATTCCATTCCACTCCACTCCACTCCACTCCACTCCACTCTACCCTACTCTTAAGTCCTATTCTATTCTGTTCAATTCTATCCTTAATTCAATTCTACTCTACTCTACTCTACTCTACTCTACCGTACCCTACCGTACCCTACCCTACCCTACCCTACCTTATCTTATTCTTATTCTTATTCTTTTCACTTAAGAACTGTCTTATTTAAGATGCTGGAAAATATTCCCATATGCTGGTTTTGGACTTCCAAAGGGATTTTGAAGAAACATATGGGGCTTTACTGCTTTACTGCGGAAAGAATTTTTCCCTTTGCAGCATAAATGTTGGGCTGAATTGTGGTCACAAAATGAAGACTTATCTGTAGCATAACTAGGAACTGTGAGATCTTTGGGGTTCGGGTTTAAAGGGTTACTGTCTTCTCCTGCACTCTTGGTATAAACTGCTGCCAGAAGATGCTAAAAATGTCCTCTTTGCTGGGACAGTAGGGAATAAATTGTAATGGGAAAATTACTGGGCACCAGTGTGAAATGCAAATCCATGCGATTTGCCAAGAAATCCAGGCTAGTCTTTAACTATTATATTAAGCATCTGTCGTGCCTGCCATTTATGGATCAGATAACATTATCCTCTTGAGGTCTTTGATTTTATTACCTTCTAGGGACAGAGCCAAACAAGTGTGCTTATTGATTTTCACATTAAATATATTAGTAATAAAACAACATCTCGGCAAACCAATTGGAAAATCAATATTAATTGGAACCAAAATATCAGGAGGGGGTTGAATTACAATTAAACAGCGTGGCTTTCCAGGGTCACTTTATCACATTAGAGATTGAGATCTGATCTTGGTTGGTTTCCACCAGTGGTGAAATCTAAATATTTTTACTACCGGTTCTGTGGGCGTGGCTTGGTGGGTGTGGTAGGGGAAGGATACTGCAAAATCCCCATTCCCTCCCCACTCCAGGGGAAGGATACTGCAAAATCCCCATTCCCTCCCCACTTCAGGGGGAAGGATATTGCAAAATCTCCATTCCCTCCACACTCCAGGGGGAAGGATATTGCAAAATCTCCATTCCCAGCCCACTCTGGGGCCAGCCAGAGGTGGTATTTGCCGGTTCTCCGAACTACTCAAAATTTCCGCTACCGGTTTGGCAGAACCTGTCAGAACCTGCTGGTTCCCACCATATACCTAACTTGGTCAATCACGCAAGCAGACTTTTGGCTGAACCCACTTAAATTCCCTTGCAGATCTCAGATTTCCTGATTGGCCCCCAAATGAGACGTCTTGCCAAGGATCCACCTTGCTAGAAGGAACCATTTGGTGTCCAGTTTGACCTCTTGTCTACTTGAACCAAGGTGGTACTCAACTGCTTTGGCCTGGTTCGCTCGAATCGGTAGCTGAAATCACGGGTGGGCGATTTTTATCACAGGGAAGCTTAACTGACCCTAAAAATACCACTTTCTAATGCCTTGGTAAGGCCACACTTGGAATACTGCATCTTGGTTGCCACGATGTAAAAAGGATGTGGACACTCTAGAAAGAGTGCACAGAAGAGCAACAAAGATGATTAGAGGACTGGAGGCTAAAACATATGAAGAACGGTTGCAGGAACTGGGTCTGTCTAGTTTAATGGAAAGAAGGACTAGGGGAGACATGATAGCAGTCTTCCAATATCTCAGGGGCTGCCCCAAAGAAGAGGCAGTCAAGCTCTTCTCCAAAGCACCTGAGGGTAGAAAAAGAAGCAATGGGTGGAAACTCATCAAGCAGAGAAGCAACTTAGAACTAAGGAGAAATTTTCTGACAATTAATCAGCGGAACTCCTTGCCTCCAGAAGTTGTGAATGCTCCAACACTGGAAGTTTTTAAGAAGAGGTTGGATAGCCATTTGTCTGAAGTGGTGTAGGGTTTCCTGCCTAAGCAGGGGGTTGGACTAGAAGACCTCCAAGGTCCCTTCCAACTCTGTTATTCTATATTCTAAAAAGATCCCCCTTCCAGACATGATAAGTCTGTTACAAATCGGCCACTGTCTACAAACGTATCTCAGAAATTATTGGGCAAACAATCCTGAATAATTAATAGCACTGAGAAGAAGGGGGGGAAAATAGACAGTGAGCTGCAGAAACAATGGCAATCTGTTCCTGGGAAGAAAGGAGAGGAACAGCTCTTGAAAAGAGGAATAAATATTTTAGTTGGAATATTTATCCGCGTCTCGGTTTTAAGGCTCTCAAAACAAAGTGAAGCTGATGCTTTTTAATATTAAGCCAGTTTCTCCCTTGCTCCCCAAACATTCCCCTTCCTTTTTCCTTCCTTTGGAAATTCAAGGGTCTTGAATTTCCCCCACCCCCACCCACAAATGTTTAATTCAGTGCCATTCTATTTCATTTATTTATTTATTTCGCTCCAGGGCTCAGAAAAATAATATATATAAATATAAAAAGAGAAGTCATTAAAGATTTGCAGCTTTGATAAATAATTAGAAGGGGCCATTGTGCTTTAAAAGCATATTCAGGGCAAAAAGTGCATTCATAAATAAAATGTATGTTTTTTTAAAAAAAATTAAAAGGGTTTTTCAAAAGCATCTCTGGTTTTTAATACCGTGACAGCTTTTCTACCGGAAAGAGAGAAAGGAGAAGAAAGTTTAGGAGGAAAAAAAACAAAAATTAAACACTGGCTGGCCTTATTTTCCTTCTAAAGTTTTGGATTTTAGTCATTGAGCAGTAAATATCATCTGTTGATGACCTAATGAAGGGTTTTTTTTTTTTTTTTTGCAAAATAAAGACCAGATTTCCAGACTGCTAATTTAGGTAAAGGTAAAGATTCCCCTTGTACATATGTGCTAATTGTTCCCAACTCTAGGGGGCGGTGCTCATCTCCGTTTCAAAGCCGAAGAGCCAGCGCTGTCCGAAGACGCCTCCGTGGTCGTGTGGCCGGCATGACTCAATGCCAAAGGCGCACGGAACACTGTTCCCTTCCCACCAAAGATGGTCCCTATTTTTCTACTTGGATTTTTTACCTGCTTTTGAACTGCTAGGTTGGCAGAAGCTGGGACAAGGAACGGGAGCTCACCCCGTTATGTGGCACTAGGGATTCGAACCGCTGAACTGCCGACCTTTCGATTGACAAGCTCAGCGTCTTAGCCACTGAGCCACCATGTCTCCTAAAATCCACAGCTGATTTAGAAGATGACAAATGGTTAAGGAATTCACACCAACCATTCGGGAAACAGAAACTAAGATAACCAACAAGTTACCTTCTTACCAAGGGTCAACGTTCAGCTGATTTTTAAAAATGAATTTACAGGGAACTGTAAGGCCTTGGTGTCCATTCAAAAAAAAAAAAAAAACCACAACAACCCATGATACACATGTGAGCGATTGTGAACTGGCGGTATGTGTAAATTCATTATCTAATATGGCAGAGATAAATGGCGCATGCAGATTGGGCACCCAGAGTTGTGAAATAGAGTACAGATGCTATTAAAAAAAAAATACTAATGTCTGCAAAAGAAGAAGGTAAATGGCCAAAATGAAATATATCACTTCTAGTTTCCAAAATATCTGAAGGTAGGACAAGAGGCACACGGAAGCTCCAACTGGTCCAGAATGCAGCTGCGCGGGTGATATTGGGAGTGACATGGCGCTCACATGTGACACCACTCCTACGCGAGCTGCACTGGCTTCCAGTGGTC
Source organism: Masticophis lateralis (assembly GCA_030761175.1). Taxonomy (NCBI): domain Eukaryota; kingdom Metazoa; phylum Chordata; class Lepidosauria; order Squamata; family Colubridae; genus Masticophis; species Masticophis lateralis. The sequence goes on from JAUDYJ010000015.1 coordinate 10,140,496, forward strand.
TTCCGGGTGCGCTTCAAGGTGTTGGTTCTTACCTTCAAACTCCTCCATGGCTTAGGACCTGGGTATCTACGAGACCACCTTCTGCAACCGATAACCTCCCACCAACCAGTACGCTCCCACAGGGTAGGCCTTCTCAGGGTGCCATCACTAAAGCAATGCCGACTAGTGGTTCCCAGAGAAAGAGCCTTTTCTGTTGGGGCACCTACCCTTTGGAACAGGTTACCCCCAGGGATACGAATGATCCCAGATCTTCGTACTTTCCGTCGTGCACTTAAGACCTTTCTTTTTCACCAAGCCGGTCTGGCATAAATCTTTTCTAATTTTGTAAATCTTTATGCTGAAGATTCTTAACTGTCGAGCCAAACTGGCTTAATTATTTATATTCACATTCTATATGTATGTCATTTTAACTGTTCACCGCCCTGAGTCCTTCGGGAGAAGGGCGGTATAGAAATTGAATAAATAAATAAATAAAAATAAATAAGAGGCAACGGATGGAAACTAATCAAGGAGAGAAGTAACCTAGAATTAAGGAGACATTTCCTGACAGTGAGAACAATTAACCAGTGGAAATCCTTGCCTCCAGAAGCTGTGGGTGCCCCATTAGTGGAGGTAATACTCTCCCTGCTTTTGGTTGGCCGACTTCCGGTAGAACCGGAAGGCCAATTTTTCGCTCTTCCCAGGCTCCAGAGCCTTTCTAGGAGCCTGGGGAGGACGAAAATGGCCTTCCCCACACTCCTGGAGTGCCTCCAGGGGCTGGAAACACAGGGTATAGGGTCTATTTGGATTAGAAAATTGCCAAGGTCTCCCCCAACTCTGTTGCTCTGTTATTTACTTCCACAGTGTTGCTTTCCTTACCAAAATAATGCATGCACCCAATTCAGCAATGCTATACAATATGTATTCCCACGCTGCAACCACTCTAGTCTGCTACAAAATGCTGGATCTTTTACTGTCTATGCAATTATATATTTGTTTTAAAATATGTACTGTTTTGGCTTTGAAATCCACTAAAAACCTTGTTCTGAAAACTGTACGTGGGGTGCCAGGTTTATCTCCTGCCTTTATATTTGATCAAAGATTTGCCTTGGAAATTTAACGGGCAGAAGGAATAATCATTACCAACACAACAGCCAGATAAAAGAAATCTGATTCCAGGGCAGAGTAGTAATTTGAAGAAGCATCTTGGACAAGACCATCCTTAGTTTTGGCCAAGATGGATGGAAGAGGGAAGCACAGAATTGCAAGATTCTGCTACTGTAACTTATAACAAAGCAGCATTAGAACTCATAACTCTGGCGTTTTAGTCTGGTCTACCTTGAAGGTCAAGGGACGCGGTGGCTCAGCGGCTAAGACGCTGAGCTTGTCGATTGAAAAGTCAGCAGTTCAGCAGTTCGAATCCCTAGCGATCCCTAGCGTAACAGGGTGAGCTCCCGTGACTTGTCCCAGCTTCTGCCAACCTAGCAGTTCGAAAGCACGTAAAAAATGCCAGTAGAAAAATAGGGACCACCTTTGGTGGGAATGTAACAGCGTTCCATGTGCCTTTGGCATTGAGTCATGCTGGCCACGTGACCACAGAGACGTCTTTGGACAGCACTGGTTCTTCTGCTTTGAAATGGAGATGAGCATCGCCCCCGAGAGTGGGGAACAACTAGCACATATGTGTGAGGGGAACTTTTACCTTTACTACCTTGAAGATCGGTCTATCTGTCTACCTTACCTACCTACCTACCTACCTACCTACCTACCTACCTACCTACCTCCTATCATCTCTATCTATGTCTCTATCTGTCATCTATCTATCTGTCTGTCTGTCTATATCTATCATCTATCCATCCATATCTATCTGTCTGTCTGTCTATCTATCTATCTATCTATCTATCTATCTATCTATCTATCTATCTATCTATCTATCTATCTATCTAGCTAGCTAGCTAGCTAGCTAGCTAGCTAGCTCTCATCACCTGCCTACCTACCTACCTACCTACCTACCTACCTATATGTCCATCCATCTACCCACCTTTGGAAGAAAAATAACTTTGAGGATCAGGAGGAAGAACTGAAACCCAAGCAACAGACAGATAAAAGAAAACAGATAAAAGGGCGTTTCCTATGGGATATATTTAAAATTTCACAAAAATATATATACGGAGAATTTGGAAATAGCTGTAAGAAATCCTCCCATGGGAAAGTGCTGTTGATTAGGGAGGGGAAAACCCATATAAGAAGGAACTTTGAAGGTTGATTAGAAGGAATCAGAGAGAACTAAAGATTACAATTAAAGGAGGAAGCCCATTAATACAATGGAGCAATATTCAAATGTCTTTATATGGCTTTTTTTCTTTTATTATATTTTCCCCTCCTTCCTTTGCTTTTTAAAGCTTTTCATATTCTTCTTTGCATTTGTTTGTTTTTTAATGTTTTTGTACTTAATTAAACATTTTTATTATTTTACAAAAATGTATTAAGCTATTATATATATATATACACACACACACAAACACATATATACATAGCACACAGCAGAGAATGGAGCAGCCATTACATCACCCTTTCTGACATTTGACCATATTAGAACGGAGGAGAAATGAAAGTATTGTGGGGGCTGAAGTTGAAACGATGATAGAAAGTGGATTTCACTGGGGCAAGACGGCAGCTCTAACTGGGGAGGCTGCAGTCCACTTTACGATCACAGTCAAGCCCAGAATTTCTGTCGCTAAGCGAGAAGGTTGTTAAGCGAGTTCTGCCCCCGTTGTACCACCTTTCTTGCGTCGTTGTATGACGATCCACCGCTGTTCGGTGAATCACTTCACCAGTCAGATAGAGATACAGATATAAGATATAGTCAAGTTAGTCACATGGCTATTAAATGAATCCGGCTTTTCCCATCGACTTTGCTGATTAGAAGTTCGCAAAAGAGGATCACGTGACACTCTCTCCTCGGGACGCTGCGACTGTCATAAAGGTGAGTCAGCTGCCAAGCATCTGAATTGTGATCATGTGACATGCAAAGGTCATAAGTGTGAAAAAAACTTTGGATGGTCCCCGAATGAATGATCGCGAGTTGAAGTCTATTCCCAGCATATGGGAACATTTACCAGCACTGGGTGTATATATAGCTAAGAGCCTTGGTGGAGCAGTGTACTAAAGCGCTGTTAAAGAGCACTTAGCTGCCAGCTGCCTGCAATTACTGCGAGTTCGAATCTCACCAGGCTCAACGTTGACTCAACCTTCCATCCTTCCAAGGTAGGTAAAATGAGGACCCGGATTGTGGGGGAAATAAACTGACTTTGTATAAAAAAGAACACCACTTGGAGGTGGGGGGCAAAAGCCCTACTAAGCAGGTATATACAAAAGTATGAAGGCTATTGCTTAACGCATTGTAAGCCGCCCTGAGTCTCCGGAGAAGGCGCAGGAAGGACTCACAAAGGGGTGACTTTTGCAGGACCAGCTACTGACCGACTGGTCTTTCTCTCCGGGGTTTGTCGTGGAAATCGATCCCGAAAGAGAAGCAGGTGAAATGTTTACCAAAATTGTCCTTCAAGGCCCAGGGGGTGGGGGGATGGGGGTGGGGATGGGGGGGAGAGCGAGCTGCCTCTCCTTTTCCGTGTCGCTTCCTTGTTGTAAATAATGCAGAAAATGAGTAGCTTCTAAAGGGTCTCCGGTGGGAGTCAGAAGCCTTGTTTTAATTATATGAAAACAGCATGGGTGCTTAGGCAGATGTTTGTGCTAATTGTTTTGAAAGCAGACCCTCTTGGCTCAAAACAGGCTCATTTATTTTGACTCCGTCTTTTCACTTCCCTCCCCACCTCTTCCTTCCAGGTTCCCCCCACCCACCCCCCAAATGCCCGTTGGGAGGCTTGGCTTGGGCGTTAATGAGTGTTTTCCTCATTTTGGGAGCGGTTCCTGTTTCCAGAAACGTCTTGAATTCTCCTGACCATACGTGGTCTCAGCATACCAGATCTACGATCCTGGAATAGCTTCATACCAAATAATGGTAATCCTTGACTTATGACCCCAACTGAAGCTGAAATTACTTTAATAAGAACTTAAGCGGGCCTTCCACCACAGTGGTTTCAGCACCATGGACAGCTCCTGCTTACCAACTTGCTTGGACAACTTAATAGGCACCCTTCAAAGCAGGGGTGAAATCCAGCAGGTTCTGGCGAATCAGTAGTGGAAATTTTGAGTAGTTCAGAGAACCGGCAAATACCATCTCTGGCTAGCCCCAGAGTGGAGTGGGAATGGAGATTTTGCAATATCTTTCCCCCTGGAATGGGGATTTTGCAGTATCCTTCTCCTGGAGCAGGGTGTGGGAATGGAGATTTTGCAGTATCCTTCCCCTGCTACACCCACCATGCCACACCCACCAAGGCACATCACGCCCACCAAGCCACATCCACAGAACCGGTAGTAAAAAAATTTGGATTTCACCACTGCTTCAAAGAGTCTATGATAATTCTCCCGGGCCAACTCACCACCCCCAACTTGTCATGGCCAACTTGCTATGGCCAACTCACCATGGGCAACTTGCCATGGCCAACTCACCACAGCCAACTCGCCAAGGCCAATTTGCCATGGCCAACTTGCCTTAGCCAATTCACTATGGCCATTTCACCACAGCTAACTTGCTGCAAGACAATTTGCTGCGGGACAAGAGTTACTCTAATATCAAAGAAAATAGTGAAATAGAATCATTACTAAAGAAAGGATGCAAAAAGAGGGACAGAACAAAATCTGAAAGGCAAAAAATAAAATATTTTTAAATTTATTTTAAATGATTGAATAGAATTGTCAAATCGTCCCTCAGTGAGATGCTCCACAGCGAGTAGTCCTGCAATGATTTGGCTGTAGTGAGTTGGCCATGGTGAGTTGGCCATGGCGAGTTGGCCACGGTGAGTTGGCCATAGTGAGCACCCTTGATTAGAAAACATCAGTGTCGATTTGTCAGTTGCCCCCATCTCATTTCATTCTCATCACAGCCAGACAAGGTAGAGCAGGCCATGAGGCACAGATTGAATCTATTGAGCAGCAGGTAACTTCTAAAGTAGAAACTTGGACATAACTCCTTTATTATTCAACCAGAGGTCTTTTGCAACACAGCAGAAGTCAAGACTTGCAATGAACAGTGGAGTTTAGCTAGGCTAGTTTAGCAGCAATCCAACACTCTGGAGGATGGTTCTCCAGTGAATGCCTCTTTGAAGCCTGCCAATTGTTAGGAAACTGCTAGCAGGCAGGAAGGACAGGTCAAGTGAGGGCCTAGCTTGGAGTCTTTGTTCCAAGCTGGAAGGAGAGGTCAAGCAAGGAATCCTTGTTTCAGACTGGGAGGAGGGGTCAAGCAAGGGCACTAGCTTGGAGTCCTTGCATAGCCACAAGCAACATAAGTGTGAGCTCTTCCCCCCAGGATCCATGAAGCCTTTCTGGTCATTCCCAGGAGAAAGCAAGCACTCTCAGAAGATTCTTGTAACGTAAGTGTTAGGCAATAAAGTTACAGCCTTTCATTGTTCACAAGTGGCTCTGGTTGCTTGCATCTGATATCACTTGGAGATACTATTATCCCTCCGTCCAACAGTAGAGCCAGCCCCAGACTTTATTTAAAGCATCATCAGAAGGATTACCCCGTAGCCATGTGGGCCAGATAGCTCCGTCGGTGTCGAGAAACTCCAAGAAGGAGGGAGAAAGAAGGGAAGCATTGATAGATTCTTTGGCAAAACGCGAAGAAGATGCATCCATCCACCACCGTCAAGTCGCATTGAACGTTTCCCCCAACTGGAATCACTCACTGACATGGACAAGGAGAAGAGAGAACATTGGGGAGGGGAGGGGGTTGGAAAGAGGGGGGAGGGAGAGAGAGAGAGAGGGAGAGGGAGAGGGAGAGAGAGAGAGAGCAAAAGAGGAAGGAGAAGAATGGCAGGAGAGCTGCGAATGATGAGGAATGAAAAGAGACAGGACGGGATGGGAAGAGGTGATGGATTGTGAGCCCATCAATTTCTGAAGGCCAAGTGCAGCCGAGTCAGTGAAAATTTACATTATTAATCTCTTGTAATAATCTATGACTCAAGCAGGCTGAGAAAATAGCAGGGCTGTGGATTGACCAACCTATATAAATAACGACTCCTCGCTCAATTTAATTGCACTCTTGTGAAAATGCTCTTCTTGTATCTTTCTAATTACTTTAGTTTCATTAGGTCTAGCAGAAGAGCGGGAAGACGGGGAGGGTGGGGGTGCTGAAGAAAATCCATCGAGCTCCTGCAAAGAATGAAAAATTCATATTCTAGCTCTGCTGTTCTTTTTCCTCTCTCTCTCTCTCTCTCTCTCTCTCTCTCTCTTTCTCCCTCTCCTCTCCTCTCCCTCCCTCCCTCCCTCTCTCTCTCTCTCTCTCTCTTTTTTGTTCGGTGAAATATTTAAATGTTAATAACCATTCAATTCCTGACACGCGAGCTCACCAGCACCGAGTTAAACAGAAAATCTATTTAATCTAAAGAATCTCATTAAGCGGGGAAAAAAAAAAAGAAAGAGAGAGAGAGAGAGAGTGCTTGTAGTGTGTCAATAGCAGGAGGGGACTGAAAACGACACATCGATGTGAATATATCGTCTGGGGGTGGGGTGGGGAGGGGGGGCGAAGGAGGAAGAAAAGAGCTTTAGAAAATTCTATAATTTAATTTATCGTGCGCGAAGCAACAGAAAAAAAAAAACATAAAAGCCACTTGCTTCGGAGCATCCATCTGAATGGATAATGATTAAACGTTGCCCATTGTACTGCAGCTGGCTTGTATTATCAGGCCGGCAAGGGAAGGGAAAGGGAGAAGAAGAAAGGGGAAAAAAAAGAAAAGAAAGAAAGAAAGAAAGAAAGAAAGAAAGAAAGAAAGAAAGAAAGAAAGAAAGAAAGAAAGAAAGAAAGAAAGAAAGAAAGACACACACCCCAAACACAAACCCTCAGAATTTTTGACTCCTTTCCAAATATTAGCTCTTTTTAAAGCCATTAAAAGATTATCACTGATTTAACCAAATGTCTGAAGCATTAGGAGAGGCCTGTTCGCCAATTCCCGGGAACGCCGTTTTCTCCCGCCTGCCTCCCTATTATCTCATCCACCCAGCAGTATTTAATTTCATTCCCATGAATATGCAATGAATTTAATTTTGAACACTATTTTCATCTGCTCCTGTAATCACAAAAAATGCTGGTGTAATTAGTTTCTAATTACTTGCTTTAATTGTTGTAGTAATCATTTTAATTGCCCAAATGCAGAGGCTTCAGACGCTAAGAGGAACATAATCTGCCCGTACCTCCTACCTAGTCTGATTTTTTTTTTTTCTTTTTGACATGGGCAACCTTTAGCAAAGCCTAGAAGGATCTCTCAGGGACGCCGGTCGGGATGCCAAACCATGCATCCTCCCTGCTCTTCGCTCCCAACGATTGTCACCCCTACCATTGCCTGTTTCCCTCCCCCCCCCGCTTCTCCCTCCCAAAAAGCCATTAAGTTAAAATATACAGTTATTGTACCTTCCTGGGATCGGAGCCACGAAAATGCTTATTGCTTCTGCTCGTAGCCCTGATCTAGCAGATGGCAAATCGTGAAATTTTATGAAATTATTACGCCGGCGAGGTATTTTGAAAAGGAGCAGCTGTGCAGGAGCTGGGACCCTATAAACACACACAGGTGTTGCCGTCTCCCCTCCTGCCAGCCGCAACATTAAAAAAAATTAAATTATAAACAAACAGGCAAATGTTGTAATCTCTCTCCCCGACATATTCCTTCTAGGGAAATTGCTTAAACTAAGCAAAGAATCCAATTTTAATTTGCATAAAATATTTATCAAGGCCTGCCTGCAAATTTTGCCAGAGCTGCTCCTCCTGCGAGAGGGAGAGGGCTGGTGAGAGTTAGGGGGGTGGAGGGGAGAGGAGAGGGATGCCAAGATGGAAATTGCTAAGACATACAGAGGTGCAGCAGAGAAATGTGAGAGAATGGCCGGTGGCCAAACCTTGGAAGATGACTTTAGCCTGGTATATATGAGTAAGAACAGGTAATAAAAGAATGACGGTTGCAAAATATTTCCCTTCCCGTATGGATCTCTGCAGTTCTCTCTCTCTCTCTCTCTCTGTGTATACATGAATATTTGTGTGTGTCTCTGTTATGTTGTCTGTGTGTGTACACATGTGTACAGGTTTGCGTGGGAATGGACGAGAGGGTGCAAAATTTCTCCGTTTTCTGCTTGTAGCAGTTAGCAAGGTTTAAAAGTTAAAATACCTCCCCAAAAAAGATTTGTTTTCCGGATGTATTGGCTTCTGCGGAAACCGAACGAGGCACTTAAAACCGCCGCTTTTAAGCGTGTTTTATTTTTATTTTTTTTTTAATTTCGCAGCAAGCGTTTCAGAATGAAAGAATACGGCAGGGATGGGAAGGGAAGGAGAGGATGAAGAAGGGGAGGGAAATGGGAGGGGAGGGAGGAGAGAATGAAGAAGGGAAGGATAGGGAAGGGAAGGGAGGAGAGGAGAGAATGAAGAAGGGAAGGATAGGGAAGGGATAAAGAAGGGAAGGGAGGAGAGGATGAAGAAGGGGAGGGAAATGGAAGGGGAGGGGAGGGAGGAGAGAATGAAGAAGGGAAGGGAAGGATAGGGAAGGGATAAAGAAGGGAAGGGAAGGGAGGAGAGAATGAAGAAGGGAAAGGAAGGATAAGGAAGGGAAAGGAAGGGAAAGGATGAAGAGACAATGAGAAACCATTCCCAATGTATTGGGCAACAGCAGGTTTGACTATATTCACCCAACACATTAAACCTGGTTAGTTTTAATCTTAGACTGTCTGTAACTTAGCACACTGGAAAAAAAGAAGAAGATATGATCATGGGATCCTTGTCAATAGCCCCATGCTTGGAATATCTGATATTTTGTCATCGAAACAACCCACCCACCCAACCAAACCAAACACTAAATTAATTTTAATAGATGGGCAAAAACAAAAGAACAGTTTGTTGGTATCCATAATAAAAAAAATCAGGGGTCCATGGACCACAGGTTGAGAACCACTGATCGGTCTGTCTGTCTGTCTGCCTATCTAGTTATCGATCGATCAATCAATCTATCATCTATCTGTCTGCCTATCATCGAACTTTCATCTATCTATCTATCTATCTATCTATCTATCTATCTATCTATCTATCTATCTATCTATCTATATCATCTATCTATATCTATGTCTATCTAGATCTATCTATCATCTATCTTTTATCTATCTATATCTATCTATCTATCTATCTATCTATCTATCTATCTATCTATCTATCTATCTATCTATATCTATCATCTATCTATATGTCTATCATCTATCCTTCATCTATCTGTTTGCCTATCATCTAACTTTCATCTATCTATCTATCTATCTATCTATCTATCTATCTATCTATCTATCTATTGATCATCTATCCCTATCTATCTTTCATCTCTCTCTCTCTCTCTCCCCTACCCAGCTACCCTACCTATCATCAAAATGTGCCCCAAATGTTCTCACAAGGGTGGGGGGGAAATAAAGAAAGAAGAAGTTGTAAAGAGAAGTGAAGCAACCGATCAAAGTCACTTCTCCTTGAAAACAATGAGGCGCGTTGCATTTTTAAGGAGCTAAGCTTCTTAAAAGCTTTTTAAACATCACATCTGAACTTCACCTTTGGCTTCACGCTGGGTCATACCCTCAGCTCTCCGGCTTTTTACGTAGCCACAAATGTCTGTACTGCTTTTGAAAACTTTTCCCTCCCCATCCCCCCCACTTCCGTGGAGAATTAAGTGCCAGGAATTCTACTATTTAACTAGTCTGTTTGCCTCCCTTATCTACCCCTAAAGCACAAGGGAAGAGAATTATAATTGACTCAGAGCCGAGAGATTGATGAGGTCCTAACAGGCGCAAGGACTTCTAATAGGGTTGCCTCCACCTCACTGACCACACATCTAATATGCAAAGATGCAAATTGCCACTGGCATCCTCAGGGTTGGCGTTAAGACTACATTTTAGCCCGTGGCCCAGAAAGGGTGTGGGTTGAGCTACCTGCGATGGTGGCTTTCTCCTGCAATGAATCGATGTTTCTCCACACACTTCCCTCTCCACGAAATCCAGCACTAGAACCAAAGCTACCGTGAATTCTTCTGAGTCAGTTTTGCCATTTGTCAGAAATGGTATAGGATCTCTTGCTTGAGCGGGGTTTTTTATTTTTTTATTTAAAAAGGTCCCTTCCAACTCTTGTTAATCTGTTAAATTTAATAGCAATAGCACTTAGATTTACAGTATATACCGCTTCACGGTGCTTTGCAGCCCTCTCTAAGCGATTTGACAGAGTCGGCCTCTTGCCCCCCCCAACAATCTGGATCCTCGTTTGACCTACCTCGGAAGGATGGAAGGCCGAGTCGACCTTGAGCCTGGTGAGATTCGATCTGCCAAACTGCTGGGAATCGGCGATCAGCAGAAGTAGCCTGCAGTACTGCACTCTTAACCACTGCGCCATTGCAGCTCTTATAATACCACTTTATAAGGCCTTGGTAAGGCCACACTTGGAATGCTGCATTCAGTTTTGGTCGCCACGATGTAAAAATGATGTGGACTCTAGAAAACGTGCAGAGAAGAACAACAAAGAGGATTAGGGGACTGAAGGATAAAACATAGGAAGAACGGTTGCAGGGTCTGTCTAGTTTAATAAAAAGAAGGTCTAGGGGAGACATGATAGCAGTATTCCAATATCTGAGGGGCTGCCCCAAAGAAGAGGGAGTCAAGCTATTCTCCAAAGCAGGGCAGGACAAGAAGCAACTGATGGAAACTAATCAAGGAGAGAAGCAACTTAGAACTAAGGAGAAACTTCCTGACAGTGAGAACAATGAATCAGTGGAACAACCTGCCTCCAGAAGTTGTGAATGCTCCAACACTGGAAGCTTTTAAGAAAAGATTGGATAACCATTTGTCTGGAATGGAATAGGGTCTTCTGCTTCACCTTTGGGAAAACAACAATGACCTGGATGATTGAGAATCTCCAGGGACAAGTCATCAGTCACGTTTTTTTCAGTGTTGCTGTAGCTTGGAATGGTTGCTGAATGAATTCTTGTACGCGGAGGACTACCTGCTGTGGGGATCACACAAAACGCACATTTTCCCCCACAGGGAAGAACGAGAAGAAGGGAGCACTTCCGCCATGTTGGATGGGCTCTGTTCTGCCCCAGCTCCAGATTCCCAAGGATTGTGACACACACCAATGGTCCTTATCAGTTATAACGTACCAAGAATAAACAAAGTCCGGCAAAGGTTGGCAACCAGCCCAGAAAACAAGATACAATAAGACACTCACTCTCCAAAATGCTCTGTAATAATTACACGTTGTTTCCAGCCAGAAATTACTAACTGCGTGCGACTTAAATAGGCTAAGGGAGTGGCCAATTATCCTCCTCCTGAGTAGCCACTCCTACCTTTTGGCAGCCCTGCGTGCTCGAGCATTGAGGAGAGGCTCCTCCACTTTGCTCTCTCCACTTGAAGGAGCCTCTGGAGGTTCTGAAGGCCCTGGTTGAGTCTCTGCCTCTGGCACCACATCCTCTTCAGCCTCCTCACTGTCCGACACGAGCGCCGGCTGCGCAGGCTGTTAGCGCAACCCCACACCAGCCTCCTCGTTGTCGGGATCAGCCATAATTTGTGCAGGCCGCTGGAAGGCCACAACAGGCTCAGGAGACACTCAAGAACCCCAGCGAAGAGAAGCTTAGAGGACAGAACAGTCCGACATAAAAGAATGTTTTTAAACAACTGTGTCAATTGTTGCTCCTTTTTCCCCCGACAACATGAAAGCCGTTTGCATCCCGCTCTCATTCTTTCTGTCTTCCCCCCGCCGTTGTTTTGAAATTCTTCTCCCTCCTTGTTGTTCATTTGTTATTCTCTTTGTGAGAATATCTTTTTGAACGCGTGCACCCACACGCGCAAGTTCACACACACACACACACACACAAAGATCCCTCCATTTTTCTGCAAAAAAAAAAAAAATCCAATCACACCAGATTAGCATATATCTCTTTGATCTCGTTTAAAAAGGGCTCCCAGAACAAAGTTTTCTCTTCCAAACTATCTATGTTGCCGGGATGGCGTGGGTTAGCTTTGTTACGGTTCTTATTTTTGAAAGAAAATGAAAACGGTACACGCCGAGAGAGAAAAAAGCACTCCATAAAACTAAACGTCAGTTGCAGAAGTTCGCCATTGAAGCACAGTGGGTGTCAAACCAAGGACGGCACCAGATTCATTCCAGAGATTTAAAACTGGGTCAACCTTTCCTCCTTCTCCAATAATTTTGCTATTTTTATTTATCTGTTAAATTTATATGCTGCCTATCTCCCTATCAATCATATGAAGCATATGCACCAAAGACAAATTCCTTGTGTGTCCAATCACACTTGGCCAATAAAGAATTCTATTCTATTCTATTCTATTCTATTCTATTCTATTCTATTCTATTCTATTCTATTCTATTCTATTCTATTCTATTCTATTCTATTCTACTCTACTCTACTCTACTCTACTCTACTCTACTCTACTCTACTCTACTTTATGAGGGGTTTTAAATTTGGGAAAGCCAAAATTTGATTTAATTATGTTTTAGATTATTTTAACTTTTATATTGCTTGTATTTTAATGTTTGGCTGTTCACCGCCCTGAGTCTGTCAGGAGAAGGGCGGTATACAAATTTAATAAACTAAATTAAACTAAACTAAACTAAACTAAACTAAACTAAACTAAACTAAACTAAACTAAACTAAACTAAACTAAACTAAACTAAACTAAACTAAACTAAACTAAACTAAACTACTCCACTCCACTCCACTCCACTCCACTCCACTCCACTCCATTCCTATTCTATTCCATTCCATTCCATTCCACTCCACTCCACTCCACCCCACCCCACCCCATTAAATGAATGGCTGCAATTGTTAAGTTAGTAACATAGTTGTTAAGTGAATTAAGTAGGTTAATCACATGGTCCAATCAAAGCACCGTCCCAACTGGAGATTGCTCCCAGTCACATTGGTCCAGGTGCAAGGCAAGATGTCCTTGACTCTCCGAGAAAGGAATGTTATTTTAACTACATATCTCCTCCGCTCCATACAATCCCCCCTTCCCAGTTTGCCACAGCACTAAATGTGGGCAGGCCTAATGATCCAATGCAAAGATGGCTTCCAGGCTTGACAAGGGGAATGACAGGACATTTGCAGCCATCAGAAATACGAGCCAGTTGCCAAGGGTCCGAATTTTAATCCCGCGACCATGAGGCTTATATGAAAAACGGCCCTAAGTCACTATTTTCAGTGCAAACAGTCATTAAGCGAACCGTTGGCTACCTGTATGATGAAAAACACTGACACAGGGAGCAAGCTGACTCCATGACTCAACACCTTATCCATGGTTATGGAGTAGACTTTAGCCACCGTTCCTTAGACGATGAGGTTCCAACTTAACATGCCTCTGGTCATAACTAGCATCATCAACCCTTTTCAATACTGTCCACTCAGCAGTTCTGAGAAGGTCCCACCTCCATTTGCACCATTCAGGTGATGCCCGAAGGCTCAGATAAACCTCCAAGTGGCCTCGACGACTCTCAGAAAGAGCGCTAACGACCAGAGGACTGCAAGGAATATCAAGCGTTCCATCCTCCACCCTTCCCTCGGAACGGAAGAAGCTTCTCGGGTGAGAAGCGAAACGTCTTCAAAGGAAAAAATAAAGGATGCCCAATTGCCTTTTGGGAAAAAAGCACCTTGGGGTACTGCAAAGGGCGCCAGCGCCCGATTCCCATTGGGGGAATGCCTTCCAGGCCCCCCCTTCAATTCCCCCCCCCAACAATCGTCAGTAGCCTTTTGTACCAGATCGTTTTCTAATGAGCCCGACAAAGTGATAACAATTAATGAGGAAGTAAAAGCGTTTATTTCCGAGCCCCCTAATTAACATTATCCCAAGCCTTCTCTCCATGCTCTTTTGATGTCATAAAACATGCGGGAGCTGTAAACGAGTTGTTTGCACATTAACACAGCCGTGGCCCCGCGCCCCTCCCCCGACACCTAGGCATTAAAAACCGAACCACAACGGTGGCGGGGGAGCGAAAGGCCACCACTTTTACTCGCAAACAAAACAAGGCAAATTACAAATTACAGGTGTGTCAGCCGTAAACGCAGGGCATTGTTCTGGAGATGCCGAGCACCGTGCGGTGACCGTACATGACAACGACAACGACAGCAGCAACAAAAAAAAAAAAAAAAAAACAAGCAACAAGGCCGAGGCGCACAGAGACACGGGGCCCTGTGAACGGTTTTTTTAAGGCACAACCAGAGATCAGAGCTGAAAGGGAAACGCCGGACAAAGCTGACAAATCCACCTGCACAAAATCTGTATTTGAAAACATCCGACGTCTTCGGGTGTCGACGGAGTTCTAGAATTGGTTTGCCACCCAACAGCCGTCCCCTTCCCCACTCCCTCCCTTTCCCCAGAAGGAGAAATGAAATAAACTCTCAAGGGAGAAGACTGCAGTTGGCCTCCAAACGGATTCAAGGCCCGAGCAATTCAGATCATTGGTTGTTGGACCCACGTGCGCAGAGCTGAAATCAGCTACTTTATTGCTCTATGTCTATTTTACAGGAATCTTCTCCGACTGGTAGCTTGCCTCTTGGGAAAGACTAGATAAAGTCCAACGGCACTCAAGGAGGGTCAAACTTGGCCCAGTTGTGTTTACCTAACGATTCCAGGCTAATTCCCTGTTTGACTCCTCCCCCCCTCCTGACTGGGATGGTTGCTCTTCAACAGTTGGGTGCAAACCATCAGATGCAGTTTGGCAAATCAAATTGATTCGGTTCCATCATTCAACTTAGCTTTCCGATCTATGAGGAACTACCGTATTTTTCAGAGTATAAGACACACTTCCCCCCCTCACACCTAAAAGGGGGTGAAAATTTGGGTGCATCTTATACATTGAATGTAGCCCTGCCCATCTGCCATCCCCCAACCTTTGGCTTCTGCCTCCCAGCATTTTACCTCCTTGCAACAAACAGCAAACAGCCCATTTCAGCTTCAGCGCAACCTGATTAGCACAAGCAGCTGATTGTTGGTTAGATTGGCCTCCCGACCCTCAGCTGTTTCAGGCTGCAGGGATTGCCATTGCCTATTGCCGGATGGGCCTCCGCTGTTTGCTGCAAGGAGGCAAATTGCTGGGAGGCAGATTTTTTTTTCTTGTGCTAATCAGGCTGTGCTGAAAGTGAAAATGAAACTGTTGCTGGGTTGTTTGCTGGGAGGCAGAGGCAGATTTTTTTTTCTTGTTTTCCTCCCCAGAAAAGGTAGGTGCGTCTTATAGTCTGGAGCGTCTTATACTCTGAAAAATATGGTATTAGCTTTCCAATCTATTTTGCACATAATCCTTCTGAACCAAGGAATTGATTTTAAAACCGATCGGATTCAACTTGAAGATTCGATTAGGGTCATCTCTGAATCACAACCCTGAATTAAAACCTCACCCCTAAGAAGAAGAGAAAATGAGCCATATTTTAAACATGTCAGTGGAAGAGATAGCCTTATGACATGTTGAAATAAGAACTGGGTCAGCTTTTGAGAGTAGATCAAGAGGAAAACTCCATAAAAGTGGTCCAAAATCTATATACGGTCCAGTATTCCCCCCCCCCTCCCCAAATTAGCCATAGGCATCATTTCACTAAATCTAGATGTAGTCCTATAATCCATAACGGGGCCCATTTTTTTCCCCCCAACAAAAGACTTTTCAGATTGCAATTTACCATCTCAAAGCAATTTACAGTTGGCAATATTATTAACTGGCATTATATTTCATATCTTTTCCCATTAACCTCTTGACCGATACTCGCCAGCTCGTTCTGGCTTGCGTGTAACTGCGTTTCTAATATAGCCCCAGCCAACTTCTTTGGAATGCTGCGTTCTCGTGATATGGATTTTATTTGATCCCAAAGCCCCACCCTTAGAATATAGAATAATACAGGTGGAAGGGACCTTGGAGGTCTTCTAGTCCAACCCCTGCTCGAACAAGAGACCCTATACCATTTCACACAAATGGTTGTCCAGTTTCTTCTTAAAGACCTCCAGGGATGGAGCACCCACAACTTCTGGAGGCCAGTTGTTCCGCTGATTAATTGTTCTCACTGTCAGGAAATTTCTCCTTAATTCCAGGTTGCTTCTCTCCGTGATTAGTTTCCATCTGTTGCTTCTTGTCCTGCCCTCTGGTGCTTTGGAGAATAGTTTCACCCCCACGTCTTTGTAGGAGCCCCTCAAATATTGGAACTCTGCTATCAGGTCTCCCCTAGTCCTTAAAAACACCTTAGCATTGTTCTTATCCAGACTGGTATCACTTTTTCCCTTCCTCTGACCCATGCTTTGCCATGGAGGCAACCCAATGGGTTTTCATTATTATTTACTTGTCAAACTTATTTGCCGCCCAATTGTCCAGTTCAAGGCGACTCTGGGAGGCTTGCAGCAAGCTGAAAACGCACATTTAACTATTATAAATATAGAAACATATTTTTTGTTGTTGTTAGTCGCGAAGTTGTGTCCGACCTATTGCGACCCCATGGACAACATTCCTCCAGGCCTTCCTGTCCTCTGTCATCCTCTGGAGTCCATTTAAGATCACACCAACTACTTCAGTGACTCCATCCATCCATCTATCATCCATCTATCCATCTATCTATCTATCCATCCATCCATCCATCCATCTATCTAATCCATCCATCATCTATCTATCTATCTATCTATCTATCTATCTATCTATCTATCTATCTATCTATCTATCTATCTATCTATCTATCTATCTATCTATCTATCTATCATCTATCTAGATCTGAGCCGTGGTGGCACAGTGGTTAGAATGCAGTATTGCATGCTGACTCTTCCAACTGCCAGCAGTTCGATTCTCACCAGCTCAAGGTGGACTCAGCTTTCCATCCTTCCGAGGTCAATAAAATGAGGACCCAGATTGTTGGAAGCAATAGGCTGATTCTGTACACAGCTTAGAGAGGGCTGTAAAGCACTATGAAGTGGTATATAAGTCTAAGTACTGTTGCTATTGCTATTGCTATTGCTTGCTCCATCCATCTATCTATCTCTCTATCAGCTTAGAGGGGGCTGTAAAGCATTATGAAGTGGTATATAAGCCTGTGCTATCATCATTATCACCCCCACTCAGAGGTCCTTGGCAGCCTAGTCAGAGTAGCCCCTCTTTTTCAACCCCAGGTCTCTTTCTCAGCCACCCTCCAACAGGTGATGTCTCCAGCCTCCTGACTCAACCTTCTGGAGTTGAATGAGGGAGTAGAACACATAAACAACTGTCCCTTGAGCAGACTCCTTTATGTGGTTACAGACACACAAATCCTAAGAACCAAATTAAGGAGAGACTTCAACCTTTTCTGGGACTGGACTGTATCAGCGCCTAAGTGAATAAACAGACCCGACTCACTGCAGCCCCAGACGTAGATGTCACATGCATCACACAGAGAGATAATAAAGTTACGTCTGGACTCTACTGTGGCAGATCGATGCTGATGAAAAGAGCCCCTCCATTCCAACAAAATTCCACCTCCTCCAGAACATCAGAGCTTGCTCCTTGATAGGCTCAATGTCAACATGCTGGGATGTTTTCATATTACGCCTGAAGATCCATTGATTTGTTTCTCACTTTTCTTTTTCTTTTATCCTTTCCCTGAAATGGGGAGGGAATGAAGATTTTGCAATATCCTTCCCCTGGAGTGGGGTGGGAATGAAGATTTTGCAATATCCTTCCCCTGGAGTGGGGTGGGAATGGAGATTTTACAATATCCTTCCCCCAGGAGTGGGGAGGGAATGGAAATTTTGCAGTATCCTTCCCCTGACACACCCACCAAGCCACACCCTACCAAGCCACACCCACAGAACCAGTAGTAAAAAAAAATTGGATTTCACCACTGGCCCCCGGCATAGCAAAGGTGGGACTTTGAGCTAGATTGAGGCTTAAACCAACAGAATATTCTGGTGGATTTTGAATTGCGTTGTCATTCCAACTGGCAGCCAACTTCCTTTTCTCCCCTCAACATGCTCAAACGAATAAATGCGGTTTAAAACACAGGATGAGAACATTAAGGGGGTGACCCTTTAACGTTCCAGGGATCGTAAAAGGAAGACCCCAAGCCTATTAAAGCTGAGCGTGGTGAAACATGACTCTGAATCATTTTACCACAAGGATGTTACAGTCCGGCTTTCTGGGTTATTCATGAGGGCAGCTGTTCCGAGTCAATTCAGTGTCAACTCTGGAATGCAAATGATGAGTTTGCAAGAGTCCTCCAAAACCCAACCAGATTTCTGCATTCCCATAAAATCTGTTGGGCGGGCAGTGATGAATGGATCTCTACATCTGCATTCCAGGGTTGGGATTCAACCTTTTTTTACTACCAGTTCTGTGGATGTGGCTTGGTGGGTGTGGCATGGCTTGGTGGGTGTGGCAGAGGAAGGATACTGTAAAATCTCCATTCCCACCTGACTCCAGGGGAAGGATACTGCAAAATCCCCATTCCCTCCCCACTCCAAGGGAAGGATACTGCAAAATCCCCATTCCCTCCCCACTCCGGGGAAAGGATACTGCAAAATCCCCATTCCCTCCCCACTCCAGGGGAAGGATACTGCAAAATCCCCATTCAGTGGCTAAGACACGGAGCTTGTCAATCAGAAAGGTAGGGAGTTCAGTGGTTCGAATCCCTAGTACAGGGGGTGTGAACACGATCCCGGTAGTAAACTGGTAGTAAAGGTAAGTAAAACCCACCTCTGGCTTGGATGTGTGTGATGGGAATGCAGCAGGGGTGGTATTCAGCAGGTTCTGCCCAGTTCTGGAGAATCGGTAGCGGAAGTTTTGAGTAGTTCGGAGAACTAGTAAATACCACCTCTGACTGGCCCCGCCCCCATCTATTCTCTGCCTCCCGAGTATCAGCTGATTGGGAGGAAATGGGGATTTTGCAATAATCTTCCCCTGGAGTGGGGTGGGAATGGAGATTTTACAGTATCTTTCCCCTGGAGTGGGGAGGGAATTGTTTAATAACTGCCTCACTTAGCAACAGAAATGTTGGGCCCAACGGTGGTCATAAATTGAGGACTACCTGTATAAAAATTGAATAAAAAGTGCGCCCAAACTCCATCCAGTACTGAATCCACTGAATACATCAAATCAGTCTGAAAACTTAAAGGAAGGGGGTAATTTTAAGGGGGGTGTCGAAGGCCATTCTCTCAAAATCGGAGGGCCTGAAATGAAGGAGTCGATGGGATAACCCCCAAACCTTAAATTTAGTGAACATTTAACAATACACACTAAGTAGGAATCCTGCTCTATGTACTCTTATCCTCGTATTAAACATTTCATTGTGATGACAGCTTTAATGCGGTGATCCTTGGACCAGTTCCAGATGTGATCTAACAACCGAACGGCGCACAGATATGTATACAATCGTCTGCAAATGACAAAATGTGTTTATGGGAATTTCTTAGCGAGATTGCAAACATGCCCTCTTCCTGAACTTTAACTTCCCCAAATAAGAGGCATCGGGGGTATGTTTTACCCAGTATCCCCAGTCTACTGTCCCAGTAACCAGTGCCTTCTTACAAACCCAATCTGTCAGCTGGGGTCTTTTTACAGCCTTGTGCCGACTACAAGCTGATGAGTGAATTCGGTTGAAGGTTATTGAAAACATAACGAAAGCTCTTCCTGATTTCATTAAATACAAATGTGAGTGGGGTCATCAGTTTTTATAGATGCCTGTAAAGCATTCCTCTTCCTCAAATAGGCTATCAAATCACCAAAGGATTCTTTCTAGCAAGGCCTGCCATAAAACCAGGGAGTTTTCTTCTTTTTTAAAAGACCCGTCTCGACATTATAATAAAAATAGCTCTCAGTTAATACCGGATGTAATTCTCCTTCAATAACATAACTGGATTTTTTTTTTACTCCCTCATATGCCTCTTTCTTTCCTTCCTTTCACCTCCTCCTCGCTGTCAGAAAGTCATTGGATAATGCAGATCAGTAGACCACAGAGAATCAGTGGCCGGCATGTCAAGAAGTAGTATCTAGAGGAAGGGGAAAGGGTAGAGGAAGGGAAAGGGGAAGGGGTAGGGGTATTTATTTTTATTTATTTATTTATTAAATTTATATACCACCCTACTCCCAGACGGGACTCAGGGCAGTGAACAGCCAAAATAAGATACAATAAATACAAAAGCTAAAAATCATTTAAAACAAATTAAATAATTTGGCTCAAACAGTTTAAAAATCCAATTGTAAAAAATTTTAAACCCAATATAATAGGGGAAGGAGAAGGGGTAGGGGTAGGAGAAGGGGTAGGGGTAGGGGTAGGGGAAGGGAAGACTGTCCAAATCCACCCCAGAAAAATTCGCTTGCATGCTAAGTTTTGGAGAACATAGAGTAGAGTAGGAATAGAATAGAATAGAATAGAATAGAATAGAATAGAATAGAATAGAATAGAATAGAATAGAATAGAATAGAATAGAATAGAATAGAATAGAATAGAATAGAATTTTTTTATTGGCCAAGTGTGATTGGACACACAAGGAATTTGTCTTTGGTGCATATGCTCTCACTGTACATAAAAGAAAAGATACGTTCATCAAGAATCATAAAGTACAACACTTAATGATAGTCATAGGGTACAAGTAAGCAATCAAATCATACTAGGAAACAATAAATATAAATCGTAAGGATACCAGCAACAAAGTTACAATTGTACAGTCATAAGTGGGAGGAGATGGATGATAGGAGTGATGAGAAGATTAATAGTAGTACAGACTTAGTAACTAGTTTGACAGTGTTGAGGGAATTATTTGTTTAGCAGAGCGATGGCGTTTGGGAAAAAAAATGTCCTTGTGTCTAGCTGTCTTGGTGTGCAGTGCTCTGTAGCGTCGTTTTGAGGGTAGGAGTTGAAACAGTTGATGTCCAGGATGCGAGGGGTCTGTAGATATTTTCCCAGCCCTCTTTTTGACTCATGCAGTATACAGGTCCTCCATGAAGGCAGGTTGGTAGCCATTGTTTTTTTCTGTAGTTCTAATTATCCTCTGAAGTCTGCGTCTCTCTTGTTGGGTTGCAGAACCAAACCAGACAGTTGTAGAGGTGCAGATGACAGACATCAAAGTTGTTTCATGAAGTCATAAAGTGTACCAGAATAACAGAGTTAGGAGGGACCTTGGAGGTAACCCCCCTGCCCATAATAGGACACCTTATATTATTCTGGATAAATGGCTGTCCTGTCTCCTCTTAAAAACCTCCAGTGATGGAGCATCCACAACTTTTGAAGGCCAGCTATTCCACAGATTCATCATCTTCACTGTCAGGAAATTTCTCCTTATTTCCAGGTTGGTTTTTGCTTTGGTATGTCTCCATCTGTTGCTTCTCACCTGACAGAACTTGATTTACCCAACTTACACGACAAGAATTTTCTTCTTGTAGTAATACCATGGAGTTTGGGGGGCTTAGGAAGAGCAAGCTGGAGGAGAACTTCACCTCTGACTTTTAGGAGACTGAAATTGTTTGTTGGAGGTCATCCAAAGTGCTGATCACCCTGCCAACAAAAGTGCGTATAGTCAAGGCGATGGTTTTCCCAGTTGCAATGGATGGCTGTGAAAGTTGGACCATAAGGAAGGCTGAGTGCCAAAGAATGGAGGCCTTTGAACACTGGTGCTGGAGAAGGCTCCTGCGAGTTCCTTGGACTACAAGGCGATCCAACCGGTCAGTCCTAGAGGAGATCAACCCTGGCTGCTCTTTAGAAGGCCAGATCCTGAAGAGGAAACTCAAATCCTTTGGCCACCTAATGAGAAGGAAGGAAGGACTCCCTGGAGAAGAGCCTAATGATGGAGGGCAAAAGAAGAAGGGGACAGCAGAGAATGAGTGGCTGGATGGAGTCACTGAAGCAGTCGGCGTGAGCTTCAATGGACTCCAGAGGATGGTAGAGGACAGGAAGGCCTGGAGGAATGTGGTCCATGGGGTTGCGATGGGTCTTCTTGACTAACAACAAAGAACAACAAAGTGCTGATCTGCCCATCGTAAATACCGAATCAATTTTCATCCCCCTTTTCTCCCAGCCTGGATCCTTCTCTGAACTTTACGTGGTTCCTTACCCCGAATGACAGGGGAAAAGAATGACAATATCCAGCTTGGTTGGCATGTACTTATAGAACATAGCACTTAAGATGAAATCCTTTAAAGCAAAGATGATACGACGCAGCAGAAATTTTCCTGGAAGTGCCGCAGCACTAATTTTTTTTTTTTTCCCTGTTCTTTGCCGAGGAATTTCTTCATCAAGAGTGTTCACCGCCGCCTCTCAGAATGAATGAGGCAATTAAAGAGATGTCAGGGCTTTAAAATTCCAGAAACTGTATTAATTTGAAAGCTTTACTTGAACGGGGGTGGAGGAGGGATGCTTTCCCCGGCCCTTCTCTAAGAATAAAGGAGAGAAAGTACCAGATCAGACCATGGAATCATCCCAGTAGATCTAAATGTCTGTGGAGATTCCCAGTCAACCGGATCATGGTTGTCTCAAAGGTGCTTTTTCAAAAGGCAAGTGGACTTCAGGTGGTTGTTGTTGTTTTAACACGTCAGAGGGAGAGAACAAAAAGAAGTGGTATCTGACAAAGGACATCTTAACGTCAAGAACAGTGGGTGGGTGAATAAAGATGAAAAAAAATAAAAGAATAGAGAGGAATAAAGATGGGGAAGGGGAGAGAGAAAGAGAGAGAGAGAGAGAGACGAGAGAAAGAGTAGAGGGAGAGAGAGAAAGAAAGAAGAGAGAGAGGGAGAGGGAGGGGAAGAGTGAGGGAGGGAGGGAGAAAAAAGAGGGAGGGAGGGAGAGAAAGAGTAGAGAGAGTGAGAGAAAGAGGAGAGACGGAGGGAAAGGAGCCTTGGTGGAACAGCGGACTAAAGTGCCGTTAAAGTAGCACTTAGCTGCCAGCTGCCTGCAATTACTGTGAGTTCAAATCTCACCAGGCTCAAGGTTGACTCAGCCTTCCATCCTTTTGAGGTAGGTAAAATGAGGACCTGGATTGTGGGGGCAATAAGATGACTTTGTATAAAAAAGAACAGCACTTGGGGAGGGGGGCGAAAGCCCTACTAAGCAGGTATATACAAAAGTATGAAGGCTATTGCTTAACGCATTGCAAGCCGCCCTGAGTTTCCGGAGAAGGGCGGCATATAAATCGAACCAATAAATAAATAAATAAATAAAGAGAGAGGGAGGGAGGGAGGGAGAGAGAGTGAGAGAATGAGAGAGAGGAGGGAGGAACAGAGAAGAAGAAAGAAAGAGAATCAGAGAGAAGAAAGAGGAGAGAGAGAGTAAGAGAGAGAGGGAGGAAGAGAGAGAGTGAGAGAGTGAGCTAAGCAGAGAGAGGGAGAGAGAGAGAGAAAGAGGAGAGGGAGAGAGAGTGGGAGGGAGGGGGATGGAGTGGGAGAGAGAGAGAGAGAGAGAGAGAGAGAGAGAGAGAGAGAGAGAGAAAGAGAGAGAGAAATTTGGCTCTCAAGAAAGGAAGAAATTCACAAACAGGAGATTAAGTTAAGCAAATCTTAGGTGTTTTTCATAACCCTGATCAGGCAGGCGGGCAGGAGAGAATGCGCAGGAGACATGCGCAGTCCGACAGATGCTGATATTCTATCACAGGAGACATGTATTGACTAGCGATCTGAACAAGTCACTCACTCATGGCTGGGCGGCCTGATTGAGTTGCCTGCAGCGAGTAAATGAGTCTTCCATCCACTTCGGGTCGAAATGAACTGCAATCTTTTCAGACCTCGTTGTTGGGCAAATGAGAGATTTCAAACCCCCGGAGGACTCTATATGAATTTAGCAGGGAGCCACAGCAACTCAGAAAGTTCCAATACATCAGGGCCAGGAAGGAGGGAGCCAACTCTGTGTTTGTGCGTGTGTGTGTCTGTGCGCACATGAGAGAGAGGAGGGGGAGACAAAGAGAGAGAGAATCACAGATATATGAGAAAGAGAGAGAAAGAAAGGAGAGAGAGAGAGAGGAGAGAGAGAATCACAGACATAAGAGAGAGAGAGAAGAGAGAGAAAGAGAGAGACAGGAGAGAGACAGAGAAAATCACAGACATATGAGAGAGAGAGAAAGAGAGGAGAGAGAAAGGAGAGAGACAGAGAATCCCAGACATATGAGAGAGAGAGAAAAAGAGGAGGAAGAAAGAGAGAGGAAAGAGAGAAAAAGAGGGGGGAAAGAGAAAGAGAGAGAGAGGAAAGAGAGAGAATCATAGACATATGAGAGAAAGAGAGAGAGAGAGGAGAGAGAGAAAAGAGAGAACGAGAGAGAGGAAAGAAGGAGAGAGAGAGAGAGAAGAGGGAAAGCGAAGAGAGAGGAGAGAGAGAGGAGAGAGAGAATCATAGTCATTTGAGAGAGAAAGAGAGAGAGGAGAGAGAGAAATAGAGAAGGAGAGATAGGAAAGAGAAAGAGAGAGAGAGAGAGAGAAGAGGGAAAGAGAGAGGAAAGAGAACGAAAGAGAGGAGAGAGAGAGAGAGAGAGAGAATGGATTAAAAGAAGGCTTGGAGAAGAAAACATACCAAGTTGATCTTCCTTTTTCACCCTCAAGGGAAATCCCTCTGCCATTGATTTCATGTTGCTTGGCTCACTCATTGTCAGTTTTTCCAGGCCTTCAATCACCCCCTATTCCACCCCCCCCACCCCCACCCCCCACAAAAACACATTTGATAGCTGACAAAACGTCCTGCCCTTTTGCGTGGCCAAAGAGTTCTCTGACATGCGTGTTAAAAGGAAACCACCATTGGTGGTTGGTGATGAGTATGGAAATAAGCCAAGGCTCAAACCACACAACTCCACAGTTGAATTTGGCTTAATAGCTGGACTGCAAAGAAGACCAAAGACTGTATGAAGAGGGACGATTTCAGATTACTCCAAAAATATTCTTTTTTTTAAAAAAAAGGGAGGGGGATATGACTGAGGTCTTTACTTTACACTTAAGAAATTAAAGGGTTGTGGCAGGAGTTGGTGGGATTGTTTCCCGAAAAACAAGGTTAATAATCAGCAGCAGTGATTCTTTCTCTGTAGAAATACTTTCTGGAACATCTCAGAGGTTGAGTAACAATGTCCTTTGATTAAATGCTAGACATTTTATGGGGTGGGGGGGGGGTGGGAATAAATGAAAAGGTAGCTGCTAAATTGAGGGGAATATCCAAATCAAGGAAAGGGATTTCATTGTCTTAAAATGAAATCACGCTCGCTGGCTCCTTTCCGAAGCAAGGTGGAAAGTCATCCCTGGATCTTCTCCTCTATCGTGAGGTCTCTTGGTCTTTGACAAGAAAGGAGCTCAATCAAAATCATGTTCTCTCAACCCTTGAGAAGAATAGAGTAGAGTAGGGTAGGGTAGGGTAGGGTAGGGTAGGGTAGGGTAGGGTAGGGTAGGGTAGGGTAGGGTAGGGTAGAGTAGAATAGAATAGAATAGAATAGAATAGAATAGAATAGAATAGAATAGAATAGAATAGAATAGAATAGAATAGAATAGAATAGAATAGAATAGAATTCTTTATTGGCCAAGTGTGATTGGATACACAAGGAATTCGTCTTTGGTGCATACGCTCTCATTTTTTGTTGTGCTTTTTTGATGATGTTTTTGATGTTAGGTGTCCATTTTAGGTTGTGAGATATGGTAGAACCTAGAAATTCGAAGGTCTCTACTGTTGATACTGTGTTGTCTAGTACTGTGAAAGGTGGTAGTATGGGAGGGTTTCTCCTAAAGTCCACCACCATTTCTACGGTTTTGAGTGTGTTCAGTTCCAGATTGTTCTGGTCGCATCATGAAGACCACTCTACCAAAGTCAAGTTGTCTGAGTCACTGAAAAGAAGACACCATGACCAAAATGAGAAGCCCTTGAGAAGAAGGCATGTTCTATCAAAATCAGGCCTCACCTTTGTTTAACAGTTCCAGCTCAACGCTGCAGCTCACAGCTCTCCCTTGCCTTTCCTACAACACCCCCCCCCTTTTTTTTTTGAAAATCATCTGTGTGTGGTGCCTGGGAGCTATGGATACCGATCAAGAAGAAGGATTTGTCCCTTTGGCAGTCGGGGAGGTGGCATAAAGGGGGAAATGAGCTGGCCCCTCTCTTCAGCTCTTTCCTCGGTCTCTCACCTCATTAGGCGAGTGAGGCATTTGTAAGCCTTTCCCCCACAATCTACTCTGAACAAGTGAGAAGGCCACACAGCTGAGGGGAAGGAGGGAGGGAGGGAGGGAGAGCCGAGTATTGGAAAGCTAGCCGGATTTCCAGACTTATTTTTCAACGTTAAGGGAGAAGGGAGCAGGCTGTTGCTAGGAGAAACTCAGGAAATCCCCTCCCACCACTTCCATTGGATGCTGGTGGGCTAGACAGCTGTTGATGGATGGTCTCCTCCACCAACATGGGCTCCATCGAAGTGGCTTGCCAACGCCTTCCTCAACCAAGTTGTATCAACGGTTCCAGCCTAGCATACCTATAATCCCAGGTTTTCCTCATCATCTCAACCAAGTTCTAACATTTAATCAAGAGGATGCCTCCAGAAGTTATGGATGCTCCATCACTGGAGGTTTTCAATAAAGGCCTGACATGGTGTAGGGTTTCCTACTTAAGCAGTGGATTAGCTTGGAGGAACTCGGAGGTTCCTTCCAACTCTGTTTTACCTTCCAACTCAGTGCTAGAAGGGAGTGGCGCTTGATCTCTGTAACTAGCACTGATGACGTTCCCAAATTGGGTCATGAAACGTCTGGAAGAAAATCATCAACTTCATAGAGGACCAAGGTCCTGCAACTTCTCCTCCTTCTCCTCTCCCTCTTCCTCCTCTCTCCACAAACTCCACTCCCTTCCAGCACTGATGAAGTTCATGAAACATCTACAAGTTAACCACCAAGCTCAGAGAGCAACAAGGACCCCACTGTCGTCCTCCTCTTCCCTTTCACCTTCCTCCTCCTCCTTTCTCCACAAACACCACTCCCTTTAGCACTGATGATGTTCCCTAGTTGGGTCATGCAACATCTGCAAGGAAACTGCCAAGCTCAGAGAGCACTTAGGATTTCACACTGCAACCCTGAGCTTCAAATATTGTCTTCTGTCCAAATTACTTATATACAAATGAGAACAAACCCCGCTCCCTTCTACCACTGATGATGTTACCTAGATGGGTCATGAAACTTTTGCAAGAAAACCACCAAGCTCAGGGAGCTCTAAGGACCCCACAGTTGAACCCCGAGCTAAAATATTTTCTTCTATCAATATAATTCGTCTCAGACTTATTTTATAAGAGCCAAAGAAAAAAAGCCCCAGACATTTGACACAAAAACAGACCACAAACAGGTTGGGAATTATAGTCAGGAGACTGCATCAGGAGGCATAAAACCTCTTTTCTCCAACCAGCAGGAAAATAATTTGAAGAATTTCTTCTGGAGAAGCTCAAACAAACTGGTTGCTCCGTTTTTTGTTTTTTGTTTCCCCTACCTGCAAATGGTTTGGCCAATTTTGGGGAAGGCTGCAAGTTGCAACCATTGAATAGTCAGCGAATGTACACTCCCCCCCCCCCCAATGCACAAATCCTTTAAATGTCCAAAATCTAGTGTTGTGTAAAAAAAAAAAAACACCCCTCCAATTTGTCTGAATGTAAAGCGGAATGCCATACGTTCATCCAAACCAAGAAGAGCTTATTTCCTTCAGCTTTTCCCAAGCAATTTTCTTTTGAAGGAGGAGAAGGAGAAGAAAAAGGAAGAGGAGGAGGAGGGGTGGAAAAATGGAGGAGGAGGAGGAGAAAAAGCAGGAGGAGGAACAGGAGGAAAAGGAGGAGAAGAAGGAGAAGAAGGAGAAGGAGAAGGAGAAGAAAAAGGAAGAGGAGGAGGAAGGGAGGAGGAGGAGAAAAAGCAGGAGGAAGAACAGGAGGAAAAGGAGGAGGAGGAGGAGGAAGAGAAAAAGCAGGAGGAGGAACAGGAGGAAAAGGAGGAGGAGAAGGAGAAGAAGGAGAAGAAGAAGGAGAAGGAGAAGAAAAAGGAAGAGGAGGAGGAAGGGAGGAGGAGGAGAAAAAGCAGGAGGAAGAACAGGAGGAAAAGGAGGAGGAGGAGGAGGAAAAAAAGCAGGAGGAGGAACAGGAGGAAAAGGAGGAGGAGAAGGAGAAGGAGGAGGAGAAGAAGAAGAATAGGAGGAGGACGAGGAGGAAAAATGAAGAGATGCATTCTATCTCTCATCCTCCCCTCCTACATTTCGATACATTTCTTAATGAAATGGAACCAAGATTAATACAGTCAGGGTGGCGGTGGAGGTGGGGGGGCTTCCTCGGAGTGAGGAAAGCCTCAAAGAGTGGGGCGAGGACCCCTCCGAAAATAACCCGCCTGCCATCTTTTAAAAAGCAGGAAGCGATGCCTGTACCGAAATCACTTAAACAAAAAGATTGCAGCAAGGGACATAATGCAAGAAAGTAATAAGGTTTAAAACAGGTCAGAGCCTTTCTCCTGCTCCAGTGCTCCTGAGTGAGATGCATTATTTAATGGTCTTTTGGTCACTGTTGATATACAGCTGATGAAATAGATGATTTTGTTCAAAAGAGCATTAGGGAAGAAATATACAATACCGCATTTCTCACTACCATAGAAAAGAAAGGAAGGGGAGGGGAGGGAGGGAGAGAAGGGGAAGGGGAAAAAACAAAAAAATAAAACCCCAGAAACCGGTAAATGGAAAGGATTTTTCCTCTTCTTTTGACAGCCAAGCAAAAACAGCCCAAAAGAAATCCTCATTTATTTATTTTTTTTTCTCGAAAGAGCAAACAGGAAGAACGATAAGGCCGGCGCGTTAAAACATTTCGCACCGAACGGAAGGAATAAATGCATTGGAGGAATCTTAGTTTTCCTGGGATTGTCAAAAAACAACAAAATAAATAAAAATGCACACACCACAATTGCAACAACAACAACAACAACAACAATCCTCAAATGGAAAGGTTGGTATGGGAGAAACTTGGGTTTGGATAATGGAACCGTGTCATGGACTGAGCAAGCCATCTTTAATTTTTTAAAAAAATGGATGTCTTGATGGGTTAGTCCGTCAAAGACAAAAGGCTTTAGGAGCAGAAGCAGGCAAGAAAATGTCTTTGCAGAGTCGGGCAAAATATCCGAGCTACATTTGACCACCTAGGAACTGTCAGAGGTCTGGACCATCCAATCTTGCAAGGTAGAAGGCATTGCCAGATCATATTATTCGAGGATCCAATCTGGGTCGGTCACCGGGCCCAGAGATTTAGACTATTCCCCAGAGAACGTCTCTCCAGCAGGTAATTTCTATACAGTGCTACCTAATCTGATTGTGAAACACACATCCCACTCCCCCCTAGCACTGATTATGTTACCTAGTTGGGTAATGAGACGCCAAGCTCAGAGAGCACTGAGGACCCCGCCGTTCAACCCTAAGCCACAAATACTCTCTTCCATCGTGTCCCTATTCTAGAGACCCTCCCCTGCCTTCCTGCAGCTTTGCAGATTCATCCTCGGTCTGCCAGGCTGCTGTGCAACCATCAAGCTTCTCCGATGCTTCTCCCGTCAGACGCTCCTCACGTAGACCTTCCACCGGCTAGTCCATTACAGCATAATGGGCAGAAACGAAACAAAAATGGCACTTAGAAATAAGAATCCATCAGGACTAATTATCGCTAACCCGAGATTCAGACTCTTCGCTCTCATTTGTCCTCTGTAGGAAAAAAAAAAAAAGAGAGAGAGAGAGAGAGAGAAAGAATGGAAAAAAGAAGACACCTTTTTAATTATTGCGAAGGGATCTATGAGGGCTTGGAGGGAAGGGTTGAAATTCCCGTTTCTAATTAACATATATAATTTGCCATCTCTGACACACACACAAAAGTGATTTTATGGCAGCCAGCATGGAATAGAAAGAGAACAAGACTGTGCTAATTCTGTTTGAGATGCAAGGGTGCGGTTTCCCCCCCCCAAAAAAACCGTGTTTTAAAAGAGAGGGGAGGCTGTCTTTAAAAAAAAACAACCAGGCAAATGTATATATTCTCAGTATAAACGGATAGGGCAAAACGCTGAGTTGCGGCTTTAACCTAAGAGGCTTTTCGGACAGATTCCCACAAGTTGACCCAGAGGTTCTAAAAGAAGAATAAAAACGAATTCCAAGAACCATGGTGTCCCGGGAAAATACGATATTCTTTCAAGAGTTGCCAGATGAATAGAATAGAATAGAATAGAGTAGAGTAGAGTAGAGTAGAGTAGAGTAGAGTAGAGTAGAGTAGAGTAGAGTAGAGTAGGAATACAATAGAATAGAATAGAGTAGAGTAGAGTAGAGTAGAGTAGAGTAGAGTAGAGTAGAGTAGAGTAGAGTAGAGTAGAGTAGAGTAGGAAGAGAAGAGAAGAGAAGAGAAGAGAAGAGAAGAGAAGAGAAGAGAAGAGAGTAGGAATAGAATAGAATAGAGTAGAGTAGAGTAGAGTAGAGTAGAGTAGAGTAGAGTAGAGTAGAGTAGAGTAGAGTAGGAATACAATAGAATAGAATAGAATAGAGTAGAGTAGAGTAGAGTAGAGTAGAGTAGAGTAGAGTAGAGTAGGAAGAGAAGAGAAGAGAAGAGAAGAGAAGAGAAGAGAAGAGAAGAGAAGAGAAGAGAGTAGAGTAGGAATAGAATAGAATAGAATAGAATAGAATAGAATAGAATAGAATAGAATAGAATAGAATAGAATAGAATAGAATAGAATAACAGAGTTGGAAGGGACCTTGGAGGTCTTCTAGTCCAACCCCCTGCTTAGGCAGGAAACCCTACACCACTTCAGACAAATGGTTATCCAACATCTTCTTAAAAACTTCCAGTGTTGGAGCATTCACAACTTCTGGAGGCAAGTCGTTCCACTGATAAATTGTTCCAACTGTCAGGAAATGTCTCCTTTGTTCTAGGTTGCTTCTCTCCTTGATTAGTTTCCACCCATTGCTTCTTGTCCTGCCTCTCAGGTGCTTTGGAAAATAGCTTGACTGCCTTTTCTTTGGGGCAGCCCCTGAGATATTGGAAGACTGCTATCCTGTCTCCCTGAGTCCTTCTCTTCATTAAACTAGACATACCCAGTTCCTGCAACCGTTCTTCATATGTTTTAACTTCCAGTCCCCTTATCCTCTTTGTTGCTCTTCTCTGCTCTCTTCCTAGAGTCTCCACATCTTTTGATGGACATTGTGATTTAACTGATGTGAGTGAGCATCTGCTGTAGACTTAGATCTTCTTTCTTGGCTGAGGCCAATGCTTCAATCCTTGTTAATCCTCCACCATCAGCCCAGCTTTCCCAATGTCTCTTGTTCTCAGTTGGTTAGCTTTATCCTGGGTGTCCCAAAGTTGCTTTTTCAATAGGCAACTAGACTTCCTTTGTTTTTTCATATATATATGAATCAGGTAGCTTTCTATCAAGGCACCTGGTCTACCCCAACATGTGGGAGGGAGTATACGGCTTCCCTTTCACCTTTCAGATCCAATCCAGGAGCCCTCAAGCAGTCGCATTCATGAGAAACCATTTTATACCAAATTTATATTTTGCTGATAAAGAAATAAAGGGAGACAAGTATAGATCTATTTCAAAGCTTTTTAGCTTTCCTCAGTTAGCCATACCCTTACTCGGTAAGGGTAAGCAGGAAGCCCAAGTTCGAATTCGAGTAAGGATATGGCTAGCTGAGGAAAGCTAAAAAGCTTGAAATAGATCTATACCAGTCTCCCTTTATTTCTTTATCAGCAAAATATAAATTATATATATATATATATATATAATATAATATAAATGGAAAGCTTGAGTAAATTAATGGAGAAAAAAAAATCCCTCAGCACTCTGTGTCACGGTGTGGCACAGCTATTAAGAAGCATAACCCCTGTTAAAAAATTGTAATAAAATTACAATTTAATTTTATAAAGATAATTTATTAGCGAATACCTCATTGCACATGTTAATAGCTTGTGGTTAAATAATAATAATAATCAACTTGATTGTTAGGTGGTCATTAAGCACCCTTTCTTTCTCTCTCCCTCCCTCTCTCTCTCTCTTTCTAACTCTCTCTTTTTCTCTCTTTCTTCCACCCCTCCTCCACTCTTACTATGAAATTTGGCATATCATTTAACTGACCAATTCATGTGGTATTTGAAGAGGGGGAGAGGTAATTATCAAAGTCCTAAGCAGTGAGTTATTTTCCAATGAAAGGATAATTTTATCCCAATGATTTTTTACATTTAATTAAATAAAGCTACATGTAATTTGAAATTAGAATGCAACAGTTACTCATTTCCTCTTGATCCGGGAGCAAAACTCTTTGGAGAGGATCCTTTAAACTTGTTCCCGTCATCCGTGGACGCATTAATAATTTTGTACCATTGAAATCACCATTCCATGCTTCAGAAGTCCATCCTTCACGGCTTGGCATCCCGGCGAAGTCCCCCTCCCCTTTTTTTTCTCTGATCAAGATGGGGCTTTCTTGGAAATTAGTCTGGAGATACGTTGAAACCTTTTGAGATGACAAACACTGCTGCACGAATAGTAAAAGTAAAGGTTCATATGTGCTAGTCGTTCCCGACTCTAAGGGGCGGGGCTCATCTCCGTTTCAAAGCCGAAGAGCCAGCGCTGTCCGAAGACGTCTCCATGGTCCTGTGGCCAGCATGACTCAACGCCAAAGGCACACGGAACGCTGTTCCCTTCCCACCAAAGGGGGTCCCTATTTCTCTACTTGCAATTTTTTTACATGCTTTCGAATTGTTAGGTTGGACATTGGACATTTTTAAGAAGGCATTAGACAACCATCTGTCTAAACAATATAGGGTTTCCTGTCTAAGCAGAAAGTTGGACCAGAAGACCTCCAACTCTGTTATTCTGTTACCTGAATCAAAATCCATAGAAATGAAAACCTGATTTTTCTTCATGTCGCTGTTCCACGTGGGAGGAACAGCTGCACTTGGATCTGGACAAACCAACTCTAAGCAAGCTCAACTAAAGAAGTCAAGAAGGAGTCCTAAAGCAGGCATAGTGACTAACAGGCAGTGTGTTGAACAAGGCCAACCAAACATGGACCTTTGGCTGCGATGACTTGGAGCATCTCTTTACTAGCAAACCAGCCTTGCTGGTTGATTGCTAGGCAAAACCATCTGCATAGACCTGCAGAAGAAATGTTCATGGATCACTTGAGCCAATCCAGCACTTTTGAGCTCCAAGGTACCCATGGTTTGAGGCAAATTACCACACTACTCACCCTGCCCACAAAAGTGCATATAATCAAGGCGATGGTTTTCCCAGTTGCAATGGATGGGTGTGAAAGCTGGACCATAAGGAAGGCTGAGCGCCAAAGAATGGAGGCCTTTGAACTCTGATGCTGGAGAAGACTCCTGCGAGTCCCTTGGACTGCAAGGCCATCCAACCAGTCAATCCTAGAAGAGATCAACCCTGTCTGCTCTTTAGAAGGCCAGATCCTGAAGAGGAAACTCAAATATTTTGGCCACCTAATGAGAAAGAAGGACTCCCTGGAGATGGAGTGAGGATGGAGGGCAAAAGAAGAAAGGAACGGCAGAGAACGAGGTGGCTGAATTGACTCACCGAAGCAGTCGGCGTGAGTTTAAATGGACTCCAGAGGATGGTAGAGGACAGGAAGGCCTGGAGGAATATTGTCCATGGGGTCGAGATGGATCAGACATGACTTCGCAACTAACAACAACAACAACACACTTCCATACATGAAAATTATGTAGGTTGTTATAGGCTTGTCAAAAAAAAAAAAAAAGCCAACAGCATTTTGAAATGGCCCTTTTCCAAAGATTAGAGAATATACAACTCCGATGCTCTTATTCATTTTATATTATTTTTATAGAATCCAGGACTGTAGATTTTAAGACCTTGGTGATTATGTTCAAGTGAAGCTTTAGGAGAAAAAAAACATAAGCGAGCTGAATGGGAGGATTGAGATGGGGTGAGAGAAATCACTTTAGTAGAGTGTTCACACTTTCCCCAATTAAACTTTTAGCTTGGCGTTCTTCCAGAGTTCTCCGTCACAAGTCGGAAACAAAACGGCTAACCGTAATTAAGAGAGGAAATGTGAAACTTAATAGAGAAATCATTCGTAAAAGGAACAGGCTTTCAACTTAGCTGAAGAAGACGGTGATGGATATAACGGGTCAAAAAACAATGATCAACACCGTGTTAAAAATAGAAGGAAATGTCAAACAGAACCTTCTGTAAAATCCAACCATTACCTGACCTAAAAAAAGAGGAAAACATATTAAAAGGATATGAAAAAACCAGAGATAAGTAATATTGCTTTTCCCCTTTTGCTCAGCGTTGCTCTCCAGCCTGTCACCCAATTAACAAAAACCCTCCGTTGATTTATCCTAGGCGTTCTGTTGATTGACTTATTAAATTTGCATACAAACAATACTTCTCAAACATACACACACACACACACAAGCATACACAAACACACCCCTCAGCAGGCCTTCTCTTTAAAACCGACACCGTATTGTAGCTTGAGAGAGCAAAAAAGCCAAAGAGCCAGCGCTGTCCGAAGACATCTCCGTGGTCATGTAGCCGGCATGACTCAACGCCAAAGGTGCACGGAACGCTATTCCCTTCCCACCAAAGGTGGTCCCTATTTTTCTACTTGCATTTTTTTTTTACATGTTTCGAACTGCTAGGTTGGCAGAAGCCGGGACAAGGAACAGGAGCTCACCCGTTACGTGGCACTAGGGATTCGAACCGCTGAACTGCCGACCTTTCAATCGACAAGCTCAGCAACTTAGCCACTGAGCCACCGCGTTCCTACAATATATATTATTTGGATTAGGTTTCTCCAATTGAGAGACTAAAACTATACAAAGGAGAGATGAAGAAGAACAAAAGGCACAGCTGCCAGATCAAACGGAGTTTTAAAAGCCAGCTAAATCAGAGGAAACAACCATTTTCAGCCAGAAATGAAGAATTTCTCCTGCTGGGTCAAAAATCTGACTTCTGAGCTTGAAAGCTGCACAGCAAAACTGAGCCACCCGCCAGAGATCTGCTGTCGTATTGATCAGCCCCAAGAAAAAGATTGAATTGTTCCAATTCCACCTAAAATCAGATGGACATTTTTAAAAATAAAAAACCCCCAAACCCAGTATTGATCATTCCATGAACTTCCAAAAGAAAGAAGTTGCTTCCTTTGGAGGGTTCAAGGAGTCATCATTTTATAGATTTCTCCTACAACATACTGTGGCCACTGTTTAGAAGCCGTACGCAATGATTTTGTTTTACTTAAAAGCTGAGCAAGCACCATTTCATTTCTGAATAACTACAGATCAGGGGTGAAATGCTACCAGTTTGCTCCGGTTCGCGCCGAACCGGTAGTAAAAAAATGCTTTAAAAAAGTAAAAAAAAAAGTTGGTCACACCCACCCAGTCACATGACACTTCCCCCAACACACCAAGCCATGCCCACCAAGTCACACCCACAGAACCGGTAGCAACAAATTTTACATTTCACCACTGCTACAGGTAGTCCTTAATTTACGACAATTCTTGAGCCCAACATTTCAGCTGCTAAGCGAGGCAGTCGTTCAGCAGTTTTCGTTCCCCCCACCCATTTTGCCACCTTTCTTGCCACCTTTAACTGAGTCACTGCAGCTGTATCACGGTGGTTCAGTGAATTTGGCTTCCCCGTCAGAAAGTCACAACTGTCGTAAGTATGAGTCAGTTGCCGAGCATTTGAATTTTGACCCCCGCGAACATAGGGATGCTGCTGCGGTCGTAAGTCGCTTATTTTCAGCGCCCTTGTAGCCTTGAGCGGTCACAAAATGAACCATCGTAATTCGAAGAGTACTTCTGACGGCTTTTTAAAAAGCCACCATGGAAATTCCCAAATTGAGAAGAGATCAGCTAGCAGTCTGAGTTCTAGCTCGGATCTATTTTTCAAAGCCAATGGACATTGATTCAAATCCGATGACATGATCAATTCTGAGACAGCTATATGGCATTCTCCGTATGAGTTATAATCTCCCCTCCAGGGATTATTACTACCAAACTGCATTTTTCAAGCATGGGAAACAAAAATAAACAGAGAGAGAGAGAGAGAGAGAGAGAGAGAGAGAGAGAGAGAGAGAGAGAGAGAGAGAGAAAGAGAGAGAGGGAGGGTTTGGAATGGACTTCATTTTTCATAAAACTCTCCTCCTTGGAAACTATAGATCCCCCCAAAAAATTAACTATTTGGCTGAAGCTGCCTAGAACTTTCTATACCGTGTTTCCCCAAAAATAAGACCTAGTCTTATATTAATTTAAAAACAAACAAACAAATATATCAGTTAAATCAGGAACTGTTAAATTATCATTTACTTAAAAATAAAAGCGAGTTTCTAGTATTAGAGCAGATCATCTTCTAATAGGGAGTAAACCTTAAGCAAACCTTGTGCAAATGAGATAATTCACTGCCATCCGATGAGAAAGACCTTTGGTCAAAAGATTTGGTTCCGGGGAACGCAATTTCATTCTTACGGATTTATAAATCTGCAGCATTCACAATCCTTCGGTGAGATTGTTACACTAACATGAAAGGCATATACACATACAGTAGATTAACCGGACGATTTAGTGTTTCACACCTTTATAATTGGATGCAATTTTGCAGGACTCTCTCTCTCTTTCTCTCTCTCTCTCTCTCTCTCTGGCATTAGCTAAGGTGGGCGCTTAGCTTTCCTTGCCTGGTATTTGGATCCGTGCAAAACCTGGAGGAGGTTTTAGGAATTTGCGGTATGTGGGCGGGGTCCGTGGCCAGCTCGACGTCACTCATCAAGACTCCATTTTTGGCCGTGATGGCCTCCTGAAGCCCTCTGCCAGCAAAAAAGGAGCTCAGGGCGGCCACATGCGGCCCATCTGGGCTCCATTTTTGCTGGCAGAGGGCTGCAGGATTATAGATAAACAGAGTTGGGAAAGGACCTTATAGGAGATCCTACACCCATCCTAGTTCAGCTCTAGCGCACGCCAGCTGATTTCAAGGCCTT
Source organism: Masticophis lateralis (assembly GCA_030761175.1). Classification (NCBI taxonomy): domain Eukaryota; kingdom Metazoa; phylum Chordata; class Lepidosauria; order Squamata; family Colubridae; genus Masticophis; species Masticophis lateralis. The sequence goes on from JAUDYJ010000015.1 coordinate 10,177,527, forward strand.
CCAGGCCCACCGGAAGTCAGGAATCAGGCCATTTCCAGCCTCTGGAGAGCCTCCAGGGAGGTGGGGAAGGCCTGTTTTTCGCTCTCCCCAGGCTCCAGAATCTTTCTAGGAGCCTGGGGAGGGCAAAAATGGCCTTCTTCCCCCCCACTTCCAGAGGCCCTCTGGAGGCTGGAAATGGCCCATTTGCCAACTTCCAGTGGGATCAGAAGGCCGTTTTTGCCCTCCCCAGGCTCCTAGAAAGGCTCTGGAGCATGGGGAGAACGAAAAACGGGCCTTTTGGTCCCATTGGAAGTCGGAAAATGGGCTGTTTCCAGCCTCCAGAATGGCAGTCCAATCTTTTCTTGAAAGCCTCAAATGATGAAGCTCCCACAACGTCTGAAGGCAACTTCTGTTCCATGGGTTGATTGTTCTCACTGTCAGAAAGTTCCTCCTCGTTTCTAGATTGAATATCTCCATTGGCAATTTTGGCTTCATTGGCAGCCAAAAAAGCCAATGCAATCCTACATTGCATTAACAAAGGGATACAATTAAGTGAGGTGCTAATACCACTCTATAAAGCCTTAGTCAGACCAAACCTAGACCACAGCATCCAGTTTTGGTCACCACACTATAAAAAAAGACGTGGAGACTCTAGAAAGAGTGCAGAGAAGAGCAACAAAGATGATTAGGGGACTGGAGGCTCAAACATACAATGAATGGTTGCAGGAACTGGGCATGGCTAGTCTAGTGAAGAGAAGGACCAGGGGAGACAGGAGAGCAGTCTTCCAGTATTTGAGGGGCTGCCCCAGAGAGGAGGGGGCCAAGCTATTTTCCAAAGCCAGACAAGGAATAATGGATGGAAACGGATCAAGGAGAGATTCAACCTGGAAATAAGGAGGAATTTCCTGATAGTGAGAGCAATCAACCGATAGAACAGAAGTCGCCTTCGGACATTATAGGAGCTTCATCCCTGGAAGCTTTCAAGCAGAGACTGGACTGCCATCAGTCAGAAATGGCATAGAGTCTTCTGCTTGTGTGGGGGTTGGACTAGATGACCCACAAGGTCCCTTCCAACTCTGTTAATCTGTATAAATACAGATTAGGAGGTTTATCTGGATGCAGGCACTGATAAACTTCCAAGTGGCCTCAACGACTCTCAGAAAGAGCACTAACAATCAGAGGACTGCAAGGAGTATATACATCCTTCCATTCCCTACCATTCAGCCAGAACAGAAGAAGCTTCTTGAACGAGAAGCGAAATGCCTTCAAGCAAAAACAAAGAAAATTGCGTTGTGTTTTTGAAAAAGCCACTTTGGGAGATATCACAGCTAGGTGTTTGTCAAGAAGCCTCCGTCGCTGCTGTCCTTTCCAATCCAGGGCTCTTTGCGTGGGCTATTTCCCCTTCCTTCTTGCCTCATTGCTGATTTGTGTTCTTTATTGGAGTTTCAGAAATCCATTCCAATTACAGAGCAATATTGCGCTTTCCAATCCAAACTCAAGATATGTGAGCCTTCAGAAAGTCAGGCATCCATCCATTCCTCCCTCCTCCCCCCCCCCCCACGCGCACACACAAGTCCCATGCAGCGCACGAGATTCTACACCTCGAGCATTTCATAATAATCCCATTTCCTGAAGCTTTCGTTTAGCTCTCTTCAAATTAAATCCTAGCAATAAAAGAAAAATCAATGGCACTTCGGCAAGAAAAGAGAAGGGTTTTGTTTTTTTCTCTCTCCTCCTTCCCCTCCTTCTCTTTCGTTCTATTTGATACCGTGGTGGGTTTTTTTTTTTTTTCTTCTTCTTCTTTCTTTTCTCGAAATGCTGTTTTCCTCCTCAGTCGATCGGAGACAGTTACAACAGGGTGATGGGAGATGCTATTATGTTTTCTTTCAAGGCAGACATGCTGGGAGGCTGCTGTTTTGACATCTCAACCGGCCCACCCCTACCCCACCCCCAAAACTATTGGCTCTGAATTGCACCTTGCAATTTTAGAAAGAGGCAGCCCCATTGATAAAAATTCACATCGGACTTAGGACGTAGAGCAGTGACGGCTAACCGTTTGGCCATCACGTGCCAAATGCAACGGGGAGTGCAGGGTGGTTGCGCGCATGCGTGCCCATATCCATAATTCTATGTGGCCTGCCCCCCCCTCCACACACACATGCATGTGTAACCCCACCCACCCCGTGCACCTCTGGCTTTCGGCATATGATGGCATGGTGGACCTGGTAGGCCCATTTTTTTTGCCCTCCCCAGGCTCCAGAGGCTTTCTAGGAGCCTGGGGAGGGCGAAAACAGCCTTCCCTTCCTCCCAGAGGCATTCCGGAGGTTGGAAATAGCCCATTTGCTGACTTCTGGTGGGCCCAGAAGGCCTGAAAAATCAGCTGGCTAGTGCATGCATCCATGCTGAAGCTGAGGTATGGCAATGCTCGTGTGCCCCCCAATATGGCTCTGCCATACATTCGCCATCACAGACATAGAGTAATCAGTTGGAAGCAGGCGTGGGTTCTACTTACCTTTACTACTGGTTCGCATAGCGCTCCCACGCACATCCCCTTCTGCACATGCGCAGATCGACTTTTATGACATCCGTGTCAGTGGGCTGAGCCTCCCGCCGATTTTACTACCGGTTCTATAGAACCGGACCGAACCAGAAGCAACCCATAACTGCACTGTACCATTCTGGACAAATGAATGTCCAGGCTCTTCTTGAAAACCTCGAGTGATGGGGCATCCATAACTTCTGGAGGCAACCTCTGGACCCATTGAGATAAACCACGTTTACACACCATTCAAAAGAGGCAATTAAAAAAAAAAGCTACGAAGGAAACAGAAAGACCAGAACATGTCCTCTCCAGCAATCAACACCCAGATAGATAAGCAAGGGTTAACAGCAGACAAACAATCGAGCGGAAAAGAGTACCCTAATTGAGGAACACCCAAGGAGAAGAACAATCAAACCGGAAACAAAACCCTAATCAAGGAACTACCAAGGAAAAACACACACCCAACACTCACAGGGAAAGCTGCTGTATATAAACTGGGAACAAACACCAACAATGCCCTGTTGGAAGAAATATCTTTCTGGATCCAGTTTCGAGTTGGGGGGGGAAAACACTGGATTCATGGAAGTTGCTTGGAAAGAAGGTTTATCGATGGCTTGAGTATTTGAGCAAAAAAAAAAGGGGGGGGGGCAGAGATGTTGAGAGTCCCTGGGTTTTATGCCCTCTGGTTGGGCTTTTGAATTTGAGCTTGTATTCTGATTGGTTGTCAGACTCATGCGGGGGCAACTCTGTCAGCTGTCCTGAGTCCCAAGCTTGGTTGAGCCTTGCTGGGTGATGCAATCTCCCCAGGTGCTGTGGGTGAGTTCTGTTGCTAGATGGGTAGAGGGCTAATCCTACTTTTGTTGGATCTTGGGTGAGGGCATTTGCTTATGAATAGACCTAGCTATCTCTTTATCTCTTAAGTGCTGACATCTGCTGTGGGCTACTTAGGAGGGTGGGGGCTATTGAGTCTGTTTTAGGGGTGGGTTCTACTTACCTTTACTACTAGTGCGCAATGGGGCCGTGTGCACTTCTGCGCGTGCACAGAAGCTTCCTGATAATTTCGCCGTCGGTAGGCGGAGCCTCCCGCCAGTTTTACTACGGGTTCTTACGAACTGGTCTGAACTGGGGGCAACCCACCACTGGTCTGTTTCCTGCCTAAAAAACATGTTTCTCCATTTCTCATCCAGGGAAATATAATATTTTGCCTTTTTAATATTTCCTAGAATATTTTCATTTTTCTAAATGAGGGTAGGTGGGTGCTAACTTCCTTCAGTTCCTCGCATCAAACCTCCACCCCTCCAAAATCAAAACCCCTGGGCTGAATATAAGAGGAGGGCAGAAACCCAGAAGGAACAAAGCTTGCCTAGGCACGAACATCTGGCCACACAAAACCTGAAGTGTGTTATATTTGTGGCACTTCTCGTCACTCTCCACCAGAGAGCTGTAGTGCCAGTTTATTTGGGGGCAGGCGTGAAATTTGCTAGCGCATCAATTCAGCCACGTGCAATAGGATTCTCACAATGCGGACAAGGAAAACCCAACGAATTCCTCCAGAAGCCCCCTTTATCCTTTCCACCCCCACCCCCAAATTGCTCCAGAAAGAAAACACCTTTCCAAGGAAGGAACCTTCCGGAAAACACTAATCCACTCGTAATTGGATGAATTCATTAGGGCCCTTTTCCTTATTTGGGTGAGTCTCTTTCCTCCCCTTTCTCTTGAAGCCTCCCTTCCTTGGGGAGCTTAAAACGCATTGAAGAGGTTATTATAGCCTGTCCTTCGGGATAGTTAATACTGGAGTCCTGTTCACGTAGCAAATAATCTAATTCAAAGGGCCTTCTAATTAGCAAAGCAGCTACTCTTCTGGATAACCAAAAGGGGAAGAAGAGAAGAAAAAAGAGAGACGGGGACAAAGAAAGAGAGAGAGACAGACAGACAGAGGCAGAGACAGAGAGAGAGAGAGAAATAGAGACAGAGACAGAGAAAGAGAGAGACACAGAGAGAGAAACACACACACACACACAGACAGAGAGACACAAAGGGAGAGACACAGAGAGAGAGACAGAGAGAGAGACAGAGGGAGAGACAGAGACAGAGAGAAACACACACACACAGAGAAAGACACAGAGAGAGAGAGAGAGACAGAGACAGAGAGAGAAACACACAGAGAGAAAGAAAGACAGAGACAGAGAGAGAGAGAGGGAGAGAGAGAGATACACACAGAGAGATAGAGACAGACAGACAGAGACAGAGACAGAGAGAGACAGAGATAGAGACAGACAGAGAGAGACAGAAAGAGATCTAAAAGAAAGGTTTATCTTGAGCTAGACCCAGCTGTCACAATGAAAAGGAGGGGGAAAAAACCCGAAGGAAACAAAAGCTGCAAAGCAGATAAAAAGCAATTACCCTGATTTTAATTGCAAACTCCTATTTATAGCTTTCCTCAATCACATTATACAACAGGCCACTCTGGTTGCTTTCCCCCCCCCCCCGTTCCCCTAGCTCTTTGCTTAAGCCTGCACCCCGATTTTTTGGGGGGAGGGAGGAAAGCCATTTCAAATCACTAACTTCCCTGCTTGAAAACCAATTCCCTCCCCTTTTCGTATAGCCGAGACTATTCTGTATGTTTTGCTTTTTTTTTTTTTTAAAAAAGAAGACATTAAGCCTCTTAATTAACAAATTAGCCATTCAATTAAGATAATTAGGGCTAATTATTTTCTTTTAATCTATCCCCAATTTTAGGACAATTAAGCGGAATGCCGGCAAGACTGATCGTATGGGGTCACACACACGCAATCAAGGGGGGGGGGGGTTGGGGGAGAGGGAGGAAATAATAATAAACCCTTAACTTGAGCATCGTGAAATATCACGTTTATTGAAACGGAAGGGCTAAGTGTTAGCCAGCCCTCTAGTTTTTTTTTTTTAAGTTTTTTTTTATTGTATTTTTATTTGCGGCCCTGTCGTTTCCCAACACGAGGACCTTGCTCGTCCGTTCGCCCTACTTAGACGTCTGCAGCGATTCAGGGGGAAAGAAAGGCATTAAATGCACAAATTCACACCCTCCTAAGAGGTCGAGCGGCTTTTGTCCTTCAGACCCCTGGAAACAGCCGCATTCTAGCATTCCGGCAAAGGATGCACGGATCAAGTATAAATTCAGTCCGTTTTACTGTCTGCATTAATAAGACGCTATTCCACTCTGTTGCTTTTTATAGCCAGCTCTTTTAAAAGAACTGCTTAATAAAAACCTGAAACCACGTTGGTTCATGTGGAGCTTTGCACACAGCTTCCCTCCATTTGGGGATCCTTCCTTGGAAATTCCCTTATTTGTTTATTTATTAGTTCGATTTATATGCCGCCCTTCTCCGGAGACTCAGGGCGGCTTACAATGCATTAAGCAAAAGCCTTCATACTTTTGTATATACCTGCTTAGCAGGGCTTTCGGCCCCCCCAAGCGGTGTTCTTTTTTTATACAAAGTCAGCTTATTGCCCCCACAATCCGGGTCCTCATTTTCCCTACCTCGAAAGGATGGAAGGCTGAGTCAACCTTGAGCCTGGTGAGATTCGAACTTGCAGTAATTGCAGGCAGCTGGCAACTAAGTGCTACTTTAACAGCACTTAGTCCACTGCGCCACCAGGCTCATCAGCTTTTAATTTTTAAACAACACACCAGAGGTGGTATTTACCCGGTTCAAACCGGTTAGTGGAAACTGCAGATGGGCCTGCCGCACATTTTTGAGGCTCGGCGCATTCATGGAAGGCCGGCATGCATGCAAACTGGGCATGAGTGCATGATTTGAGCATGCATGCATGGGGTGAACCAGTAGTAACATAATGTAAAACCCCGCTCCGACACACAGGTATATATTAAAAAAAACCAGGCTTCCCTTGTATTGCCCTCTGTTAGACAAATTTTCCAAGCGCGAGTTATTTCACTATCAACCTTTCCAAAAAGGAGGCGTCTTTTCCAGTTTCCAAAAAACATGTGTATTTTTTTTCGGGGGGAGGGAGGGATTTTCGATGTAGGGGTTTGAGGGATCGTCGGTGCTCTCTCTCTGAGCTTGCTAGTTTTTCTCACAGACCTTTCGTTACCTAACTTGGTCACATCATCAGTGCGAGGAAAAGAGTGCCGTTTGTGGAGATTCTCAGTCATGGCTGTCTGAAAGGTTGCTTTTTCAACAGGCAGATGGACTTTCATTTTTTTCCCCCCTTCCTTGAAGACATTTCTCTTCTCATCCGAGAAGCTTCTTCAGTTCTGACTGAACGGCGGAGGAGGGAAAGATTTACATTCCTTGCAATCCTGTGGTCTTTAGTGCTCTTTCTGAGGATCGTTGAGGCCTCAGAATTGGGGGTTTTGCACTATTCAGGGTCACCTGAATAGTGCAAATGGGTGTGGTATGGAGCCTTCTTGGAAGTGCTATAAAGGGGGTTTAAAAAGCCTCTGGAAAAAGCATCTTTGAGTCAAAGAAAGGGATTAAAACTTACAATCAAACTAAACTACCATAAATTCTTTGGGTTCACACAAAGTGCACACAGTCACAACCACTCCCTGTCTGCCTGTGCGCCAACAGATGCACCTCCTTCTCTCTTTCTCCATCCGAGCTTTTTAACGTTTATTTTGTTTTGCATTTTATCCCTGGAATGTTTTTTTTTTTTTTTAATTCCTGCTTTTGCTAAAGGTTTTCAATGACATCTTTGTAAACAAGAGCTATTAAGCACGCCGAAGATTGCAAGTACGAATTGCAAAACAAAGCACATTTCCCTTCCGGTCCAAATTCAAAACTTGTTTCATCCCACGATTGATACGATGGCTGTTGTGTTATTGTTGAGACACAAGGGGACTTTGTCTGTTTGCCCAGATGTCTTCCGATGCTGGGCGCTGCCTTCCTACCGCACAATGTGTTGCGAACCTGATTATTATCCCATTAGGCTCCCACACAGCCAGCAGGGTGACACCTGTGCCAAAGGATCTTTAGCATCCTTGCAATTAATAAGTTATGCCCTGATTAATTAGCAGGGTTAATTATGATTGCTGCTGAAATCCATGTAGGAAGAAGTGGCATTGCGAGAATCGGAAAGACGACACAGCCAAAACGTCACAGCCTCGGGGACTGTATTTCCCGTCAAACAAACACAGATTGTTTGCTATGGAGCTTTGAACCTACCTAGAGAGGAAACCTGGAGAGGCTCTTTTTGACATGATGGACAGGAAGGTACACCTGTTCTTAGGTTCAATTATCAAAAACAGGTGCATTAGACTGTGGAGCAACTTACAGTTTGTAAATCCAGTGTGGTAAATCCGGGGAGGGGGGAGGAAACAAGAGAGACTCTGGGCACATAAAAAAATAAATATGCTGAACACCATCAAAGCCAATTCTGAAAGATCTAAGAATTTCTGGAGGTATTCTTTCCAGGTTCTTCTCTGGTATGAACAACTATCCTGTTTCCCCAAAAGTAAGACCCAACCAGAAAATGAACCCTAGCATGATTTTTCAGGATGCTCGTAATATAAGCCCTACTCCCCCAAATAAGCTCCAGTTAAGACTGTCAGCCAGATGGGTGCATTTAGTACCCTATTTTCCACAAAATATGACGTAACCAGAAAATACGCCCTAATGCATCTTTTGGAGCAAAAATTAATATAAGACCCAGTCTTATTTTCGGGAAAACACAGTAACAAAATACTCCAAAGTTTTGCACTTTAAGCAAATAAACAACAAAAAAACCACCTTCTTTCCCACCATTTACAATCCATGATGTACAAAACAAAATTTTTAATTTCACTTTCACAATGCAGAAGACAGAAAATTCAGTTGGTGGATATATTAATGTCAGGGTGGCTTAATATGTTGTTCCTACAAGAAGCATAAATGTCCATTTTCCCCTGGAGCTCGTTAGTTAAAAAAAATATATGAAGAAATGGAATGAAAAACTAAAAATGTCTTATTTATCTATTCATAGCAGTCGTATTTACTAAATTTTATCTACCTGATCTTGGATATTGTAGGAATTGGACCAAAATGGACACTGTTTTCTCAGAAGCTAATATATTAAATAATTACATTTAAATGCCACTGCCCCATGAAAGTTCTTCCATTTTGTTCTCCTAAATATCTACTTCTGTTCTCCTATTCTTGGCAGGAAGATAAACTAAAGTCACTTTCAAAGAAACATAGAACTTTTATTACCTGTTATAAAATTAACCAGGATTGTACCTGGTTAGTATTAGGATAGAAGATTATCAGTTACACCCACTCCGGGGTGAAATCCAGCAGGTTTTGGAGAACCGGTAGCGGAAATTTTGATTAGTTCGGAGAACTGGCAAATACCACCTCTGGCTGGCCCCAGGAGTGGGGTGGGAATGAGGATTTTGCAGTATCCTTCTCCTGCCACACCCGCCAAGCCACACCACACCCATCAAGCCATGCCCCCAGAACCGGTAGTAAAAAAAATTTGGATTTCACCACTGACCCCCATCCCCTAATCCTACGGCCTGAACAAGGTCATAGAACATTTTAGAATTTAACAACAAACTATTTTTCTACTGCTGTCAAGAAAATAACGTAGACGAGCTTCATGAAGTCACAAGCTTGGCTCAAGGGAAATTTATTTCACGTTTTTAACTTAGAACAATTCGCCCTCGCTCACATGTTCTAACCACGTTTCTTCAGCTTCTAGAAACGGTTGCGTGAACTACTCTGTGTCTAAGACCAAAACCAGATCAGGGAAGTTTTCTTTAGTAGGAAACAAAGGTGAAACCACTTTGTAAAATGTCCTTGTCCCGTTTTTGAGTTGAAAGGGAAGTTAGACGTCGAACTTCAATTAATTAATCTTTCAGATTCTACCCCCCCCCCAAAAAAATCATCAAACAGGATGAAAAGTACCAGGGAAAACTGAGCGAGCAACCAGGAAGAAAGAGAATAAAAATTGTTCAGTGATATGAGTAAGTTTATATAAACTCGTGTAAATCACACCCCAAAGTGACAAGTTTTCCTATTAAAAGATAATTGTAATCAGGTTGTTGAACGTGGTTTGGGCTGATGATCAGAAATAGATGGCGAGTTCAGAAAGATGGATTGTTTTAATTTGCACCAATTAAATTGAAGTTCGTGGGATCATCTTTCTCAATCTTCATGAATACTTTATTTTCTAGCTGCTATGGAGCTATTAAAAAGAGTGATTGAGCCCCACGCTGGGCCTGGTATGTTTTATGAAATATCACCTTTAAGGAATTTCTGAGCGCGCCATTTTCATAATGAGTTTTCAAGGAATAACCTTTGCTATATTGCTATATTTTTTTAAAAAAAGTGGGGGGGGGGGGGCAATGGGAGCTGGTCTTGAAAAAGGCCCCAATTGGAGGTCATGGAGCAGTTGGCCAAAGGAAGAAGGTGGATCGTTCTCTAGCTAAAGAAGATGACGTGTTTGATATGGTGTCATCCTAGGTACCGAGAGGAAGATGTTCCTCAGAATCAGATGTCGAAGAAATGCAACAGTTGGGACAACAAGCCGCCAGCATGCTTCTCTCCCGCTCACAGTTCAAACTCTGGCACATTTTCAATAATTTCAATCTAAACTCACAAAGGTAGGTGTCATTTAGCAGAGTGACGATGTCAAGAGGCACTGCAAGAGTAAAATGTAAGAAAGGGCAAAAGAGCAAGAAGAAGAGAGGAAAGGGGAAGAGGGAGAGGAGAGGAGAGTAAGGAGAAGAGAGAAAGGGAGAGGGAAAAAGAAAAGGAGTGGGAGAAGGAGAGGAAAGTGAGAAGAGAGAGAAAGGGAAAGGGAAAAAGAAAGGGAAAGGGAGAGGAGAGTAAGAAGAAAAGAAAGAAAAAGGGAGAGGGAGAAGAGAAGAGAAGGGAAGGGAAGGGAAGGGAAGGGAAGGGAAGGGAAGAGAGAAAGGGAGAGGGAGAGGAGAAGAGAGGAGAGGAGAGGAGAGGAGAAGAGAAGAGAAGAGAAGAGAAGAGAAGAGGAGAAGAGGAGAGGAGAGGAGAGGAGAGGAGAGGAGAGGAGAGAAGAGAAGAGAAGAGAAGAGAAGAGAAGAGAAGAGGAGAGGAGAGGAGAGGAGAGGAGAAAGGGAAAGGGAGAGGAGAGAGTATAGAGAATTGAACAATATAGGAAAAGTCTACCTTCCTTTCCTCTCCTTTCTTCCTTTTGTCCCCTCCCTTCTTCTCTCTCCTTCCTTCCTTCTTCTTCTTTCCTTTCCTTCCTTCTCTCTTCTTCCCCCCTTCTCTCTTCTTTCTTCCTTCTCCTTCCTTCATTTCTTTTTGTTGCTAGCTGCTTTCCTCCCTCCCTCCCTCCTTCTATGGCTTCACCTTTTTCAGAATTAAAGCCACCCCCCCCCACACACACACATACTCTCGGCTCTTAATTGTGAAACTTGTAGCTTCTCTAGACAATCTCCCTACGAGTATTTGCCCTCACTAGTTTATAAGCAAGGAGAAACAAGGTAAACAATTTAATCCACCCCCTAATTCAGTGCTGTTCTAATCTGTTTCATTTTCTTGCAAATCTTTTCAATTAAAAAAAAAAGCATCTATATTTTCAAATATTTTCATTTGTAATTTGCAAATACATCTGTCTGCCTTGCAACTTGTGCAAAGAAATGTGGGTTTCCCTCCATCCCTGCAACTACTGCTGCCATAAGTTCCTTTTCTTTCTTTTCTTTTCTTTTCTTTTCTTTCTTTTTTCTTTTGCATGCCGCTTTGCCAAATAAACTCAACTAACGATCCTACAGAGACAGGTCTTTGAGAAACCCTGATGCCACCGGCTTTCATTTTGTCCCGTCCCAGGATTCACGCACACTTTAGCCAAGCGGGAATACTTACATCAGATAATAAAGTAGACAACTCCAGCCCACAGATCAAATCAATAAGCTACGATATCAGCAGCAAATCTCTGTCAGGTGCAATCAAAGGTCACCATTTCCAGAAAGTTGCACAAGTGGAGTCGAGGCATTAAAAGCCAAATTTTTACACACACACACACACACACACACAAAAGAAAGTGAGTTCCAGCGTTTGACAGTTTTCAGGCAGGCTTAGAGACTGGAAGTGCCTAGCTGAACTGAATACTGCCTTCGTCCTAGCTGACTGCAATCAAACAACCGGAATAGAGCTGAAAGGGATCTTGGAGGTCTTTTAGTCCACCCCCTGCTCAAACAGGAAACTCGATAGTACGATTTGGTGGCTGTCCAGTTTCTTCTTTAAAACTTCTTTAAACAATGGAGCGCCCACAACTTCTGAAGGCAAGTTATTCCACTGGTTAATTTTTCCCTCTGTCAGGAAACTCCTCCTTAGTTCTAGGTTGCTTCTCTCCTTGATCAGTTTCCATCCGTTGCTTCTTCTCCTGCCTTCAGGGGCTTTGGAGAAGAGCTTGACTCCCTCTTCTTTGGGGCAGCCCCTCAAATATTGGAAGAGTGCTAGCCATATCCAGTTCCTGCAACCGTTCGTCCCCAGGCGTTTAGGTGGCAAGAATTGAATTGTTCGGGAGCAATGGCTTACTTGCAAAAAGACCATTACTCTCAAGACGGTCCTACAAGGCACCAGCTACTCCTTCCGCAGTCGGCTTTTTTGTCTTTAGGAAGTGGTGTCAATGTTCTTGAGATCTTCAAGATCATTAACTCTATGTTAGGTTTCTAGATGCTAGTTGAGTATTAGTAGACGGTGAAGGATGGTTTTGTTAAGATTTCAGTGTTAGATCACTGGGGCAGATTCACCAAGTCTTTCGTCCAACTCTGATCTTCGCTCAGAAGAGACTCTCTCGTGATATTTGTCAAAATGCCCATGCTTCTCCTTACAAAGAAAAAGAATGATTAAGGAGCAAAATCTCAACAGTACAGAAAAGGTAGCTCCATATTTAACCCCATAATTCATGTAGTTCAGTGGTGCATGATAATATCAAAGGGGCCTTGGTGCTCTCCGAACTTGGTTATTTTCTTGCTGACGTTTTATTACCCAGCTAGGTAACATCATCAGTGCTAGAGCTAGAGATGTTACCTGGTTTATGTAATGAAATTTCTGCAAGAAAGCTCAGAGAGCACCTAGGACCCCTGAGTGCTGCAAATATTCTCTTTCATTGGTGCCTACTATTTGACTAAAGGTAAAGGTAAAGGTTCCCCTCCCACATACGTGCTAGTCATTCCCGACTCTAGGGGGTGGTGCTCATCTCCATTTCAAAGCCAAAGAGCCAAAGACGTCTCCATGGTCATGTGGCCGGTATGACTCAACACCAAAGATGCACGGAACGCTGTTCCCTTCCCACCAAAGGTGGTCCCTAATTTTCTACTTGCATTTTTTTTTTACATGCTTTCGAACTGCTAGGTTGGCAGAAGCTGGGACAAGTCACGGGAGCTCACCCCGTTACGCAGCACTAGGGATTTGAACCGCTGAACTGCCGACCTTTCGATCGACAAGCTCAATGTCTTAACCACTGAGCCACCGGGTCCCGCTATCCGATTAGCACACTTGAATTTGGAGTGGAGGTAGACACTGATGACTTTAATAAACATTGGATTGGATTGGATTGGATCTTTCTGGAGATCTCAGACCCCCCGCGAGAAAGAACCACTACCACTAAGCTACACTGCAATGCCCCACACACCATACCCCAGTTACAGTGTGGTCACTATCAAAGACGGAGAATGTTCCAAGGTTCTTGGTATCCTTTGTCGTTTGAATACTAAACTCCTTTCTGGAGCTATTCCACATTACTTTTTTTACACTGATCCACAGATCTAGAATGGCTCTCTCTCGTGGACAGAGGAGGATGAGAAAGCTTCAACCTCCTCATGAAATTACGTCATCGTGTGGAAGGAGGGAGGGAGTGTTGTGGCCTGGCGGTGGCCAGTGGAGCTGGCAGCAGAGTCGGACAGTGAGAAGGTTTGGGAGGAACTTGGGCCAGTCCTGGGGGCTGGAGAAATCTCAGATGAGGCAGAGAGGGAGCTAGACAGCAGCGAAGCAGAGGAACAGCTGGAGCCCGTTCCCAGTGTGCGCATGCGCAGAGCTGCCGGAAGACAAGAACAACTCAGAAAGCAGGGTCGACTTGGGAGTAAAGCCACACCTTGGAGGTGATTGGCCCCTCCCACAGGAAACAAAAGAGGAGTGAACAGTGAGTGGGCTTTTGCAGGAAACTATTCATTTGTCCATTGACTCTGAGAGACTCTGTGCCAAGTTTGGCCTTTTGCCTCATTTGCCTCGTTTGGAAACAAGTTACATGGCAGCTTGCCAAGCGAGATAAGGTCTGTGTTGATAACTATTCCTTTGAAAAACTGTTTGGACAAACCTTGCTGACTGTGAATGAACGTAATTCACAGTCATGTAAATAAAAGAGGTTTTGCCGGGACCAAGACTTTGCTTCCTGCAGTTTAAGGGAGCCTAGGTCAGAACAGGGAGGGAGAAAGAGGAATTGGCTATGGAAAATATTTCCCGCAAGTTCATCCAAAATCTTACAGAATTCTCCACAATGGAGCCTGAACTGTGGCCGAATACTTCCTACACAACCTTTGTGACGCATACATAAGGTCTGTGCTTCCAGGCAACTCTTTCTGACCTCTTCGCATCTCTCCCTATGCTCCCCCTATGCTCACACACCACAAATCATTTGTCAACCACAGCGGTTGGTCTGTCTGTCCCAAATAAGCCGGCATCTCCTCAATCTAACCAGAGTTGAACTGGCCTCCCATAAATTCTTCAAATTCAGCTCACACACACACAAACACACACAAATCAACTCACTGCCCATCTACACCAAGAGCCCCCTGCCTCACCTTCCTAACCCTACTCGTTCTCTCCTTGCAACCCCCATCAACCTCTCCGTACCTGCCTCTCTCCTTGGATAACCAGGTAATCATTGGTGGCTCTCAAAAGGTGAGCCATTAACGTGATGGATTTGATGGGGGTGGGGAGGTGGGGGAGAGCAAATGAAGTGAGAACTATGGATTCCTGTCCTTCCCATAACTTGGCCTTTCATTCTATCGTATCAATATCCTCCCAGGGCCTCATTACCCAGCCACAGAGTACAATGACAGCAAGGCCAGAGGGGCAGCCCCACATGCTCAATGCTCTCCGACTCTTTGTGGCGAAGTTCATCATCTCCCGGAAAACCCTGATCCTGTTTGAGAAGCAAAGAAAACAAGACTGATCTTAAGTTTGGCCAGAAAGAAAGAAAGAAAGAAGGAAGGAAGGAAGGAAGGAAGGAAGGAAGGAAGGAAGGAAGGAAGGAAGGAAGGAAGGAAGGAAGGAAGGAAGCATAACATCTACATTCTATTCTGACCTAGGCTTTCCCAGCAGCACGAAGCCAAGTCCTCGTCCTGATATGCCCCTTTTATTTAATTTAAAGTGAATTCTTCTCCAGCAAAGTCTTTCAAGATAATTCACAATTACCAACGTTTATCAGGCTTGGAGAGTGGCCAGGCCGATATCTTTCAGATGCTGCAATTCTTGGCAAGAATGCAGGAATGAACTAATTGTCTCCTCCAAACTCTACTCCCCTTTTGCTCCTCTTTCATTCCTTCTGGGACAGGCCATTCATCGTCCACCTGTGGCCTTACTTCCAAGTTGACCCTTGTTCTTTAGCTCTTCCCTTCGTCTGGTAACTCTGTGCATGTACACATTGGGAACAGGCTCCAGCTGTTCATCTGCCCCACTGATGTCCAACTCCGAAGGCAGCTGATAACTGTCAGACGGCCCTGGCCCCCTCTCTGCCTCTGACGCAGAGCCCTCATCAGAGTCTTCCCCAGACTCCAGGACTGGCCCAGGTTCCTCCCCAACCTAAACACTGTTCAAATCTGGTGGGCCACAACACATTCACAAATAGAAAAGAGCAACGAGGAGAGCTATAATGAATGAAATTGAAGGACTAATTCAGCCAGGTTGGCTTCTAGTGGTTGAGGCACCAGGCTAGGAAGGCAAGAGATGGTGAGTTTGAGTCCTGCTTTAGGCATGAAAGCTGGTTGGTGGACTTTGGGGCCAATCACCAGGAGACAGGGAGTTCTAGACCTGCCTTAGGCATATGAAAGCTGGTCCTAGGTATCAACCAAGTATCTTCTTAAAAATATACGATGTTCCAAGTAGCGCCGTTTCTTGCAGTTCCGCTGGTGTTATTGCAGGAAGCTGCAATTTCTTGAAGTGTTTTGTGAAATTCTTGGACATGGTACCAAGTGCCCCGATGACAATGGGGATCACCGTGGCATGTTTCATCCATAGCCGTGTAGTTTCGATGGCCAGGTTGCGATATTTCATGATTTTTTTCCCAGTTCTTTTTCTTCAACTCTGGCGTCTCCTGGTACCGCAATGTCAATAAACTGTACATTTCGGTTTTCGACAACCACGATATCTGGCGTGTTGTGTTCCAAGTGACAATCCGTCTGTATTCGAAAGTCCCACAAGATCTTCACCGTCTCGTTTTCTATAACTTTTTCCACTTTATGTTCCCATGACTTTTTGGATACAGGAAAGTCGTGTTTTTTATATAATGACCAGTGGACTAATTTAATAATTCGGTCGTGTCTAGCTTGCAACTCAGTCGTGTCTAGCTATTATTGTTATTATTATTATTATTATTATTATTATTATTATTATTACTATTATTATTTAATCTGTAGTGAGATTCACAGCCTTTGAGGCTGGTTAATAGCTCAGCAGTTTGAGTCCTAACCAAGGACCTAGAAACTGTTAAGATATGATGATGATGATGATGATGATGACGACGACGACGACGATGATGATGATGATGCATCATCATGGATGTTCTGCGTATATGCAAAAGCACCACGCATGCACACGCTCGCAGTTCTGAACCAGTAGCGAACGTAAATGAAAATCACTACTGGTGTCTATATAATTTTTCCCAAACAAACGAACAAAAAATCGAGAGAGAGAGAGAGAGAAAAATTCACCGAGCCCTTCCCATTAAAACGTTTGCAATATCTAGGAGCGTCAAACTGGGCGAGGGAAGGGAGAAACGCTCTTAAAAATGGAAGTCAGGCCCGATGCAAACCCGATGAGTATTTTGTTCCCTCTTTCGAAGTCCGGGGGACGCATTCCAGAGAGATCTGACCTTGAGACACCCTGTGTGGGGAGGGAGGGGTTTGGAAAAATTCGCATTCCACACGCAGACTTCCTGTCATTTCTGTGACCTTGGTTGAGAGCCATAAGCCTGTGTAGCCCCAGCTTTTCTTCTGGGCCATTTATCACCTCTCTCTACCCATGCCAGAGTCCTACTTTGAAATATTTGTTTGTGTAGTTAAAGCTTTTTTATATCTAGCCCAGCGAGGAGGACAAATTGCGATTTTATCCCGGGCGTTAGATGGTATCGCTCTCTCTTTCCCACACATGCCGCACGCAGGACCCCATTAATAAAGATAAAAGCCAAAACTTCCATTAAATGCAATCTTAAGGCAGGCAAGGCAAGGCAAGGCAAGGCAGAGCCTGACTGAAAAATTCTCCTCTCTTCCCCCACTTTCCCACACCCCCCCCGCCACAAGTTCACCGTCCAACTGTTGAAAGCAAAGTAGGTTGTTCCTCCACAGAGAATCAAATGTCTAATTCACCTTCCTTTCTGAAACGTGACCCCCCCCCCACCGAAAGGTTAGCCATCATTGGTCTAAATGGCTGTGGTCTCTTAGAGCGGGGGGAGTGCGGGGAAGTTGTGCGTGCATGTGCCCACACCCATAATTCAATGCGCCGTGGCTCCCCATGCATGCATACGCGACCCCCCCCTCCCAAGTGATGGCCCGGTGGGCCTGTTTTTTTGCCCTCCCCAGGCTCCAGAGGCTTTCACCTGGGAGGGTGAAAATGGTTTAATGATCGGCTAAAAGTCTTTCTTGTTCTTTTTCTTTTTGTTTTTACTTGCATCTACTGGAAAACTCTCCTTTTTTTAAAAAAGCCACAAGTATGCAAATCCTCTGCAAATGTATGCTAATTACTTATTTTAATTACAATGTAAATAAGTAATTACTAGATAAGTTTCAAGTGTTTACATGGGCCCTGCGTGATTTAAAAACCTAACTTGTAGGAACTATTTTTTGAGGGGAGGGAAACATATAAATTTTCCTGTAATTTTCCCACAGTTTAGAGGCCGCGACTAAAAACACAATTATCCCACACTTTTGTCTCTCTCTCATCGTCAGGAAATCCTGCCCTCTGTAATAGCACGTTTATTACGGGCGAGTCCTAACTTTAATCATGTTCCCAAAGCTAGCAGCACTCTAAATTCACAGATTTATAGGAAGGGTTTTAAGCAGCGTAAGATGGCTTGTAGGGTGCTGAGCTACCATCTTTATTTATTTCATGCGGTTGTATCAAATTTTCCAATCTGAAGCACTCCAGATAGCTTGTGCTGCAGCCGTAGCTACAATCCAATGAATACAGCGTCAAGGGGGAAAGGTGGAGGGGGGGGGGGGTGAGAAAGGAGAAGGGTCTATTGTGATTTTTGTAGCAAGGGGAAGGGTGATGGGATGATGGTGGGTTTTCTTTCTTTTCTTTTTTTTGCCGAAAGCAACGTCCCATTCCTGAAAGAGATCTGGTCAGCACCACGGAGAGCTCCATAAACAGAGACGCTGCTAACTCCCTTTTCTAATGCCGTTCTTTTATACAGATTCATTCAAATCAAGGGACCTCTCCCACCCACACTGACAGGGCAAACAACTTGTATACAAACAGACAGCAAACTTCATTTCCTCCTAGCACTGATGATGTTCCCTAGCTGGGTCATGAAAGGTTTGCAAGAAAACAAGCAAGTTTGGAGAGGACCAAGGACTCCACAGTTGTTGTTGTCCTCCTCCTCCTCCTCCTCCTCCTTTATCTCTCCTCCTTCTATCCTTGTTGATGTTACCTAGTAGGGTCATGAAACGTTTGCAAGAAAACAAGCAAGCTAAGAGAGCACCAAGGACCCCTCCTTCCCTTCTCAGTAGAAAAGCTACTCCCTTTTCTCCTTACCTGTTGCCAACTGTGATCTTTGGGAGGCCATCATTCACCTCCATTTCTTTTTGCTGTCAATCTATCAAACGATCATGTTAAAATGATCGTTTGATAGAGTCAGTGGCTTTCCCCACTCACTATCAAGGGACAACACAATCGAGACTAGTCTAATGAAGGAAAGGAGTAGGGGGTGACATGATAGCAGTTTTCCAGTACTCGAGGGGCCGTCACACAGAAGAGGGGGGTTGACTTATTCTCCAGAGCCCCAAAAGGCAGGAGAAGATAGTGAAGGATGGAAACTTACAAGAGACAGCTCCAACCTAGAATTAAGGAGAAATTTCATGCCAGTGAAAACAATTAATCAGCGTAATGGCTTCCTTCCAGAAGTTCTGCTCCCATTATTAGGGTTTTGAAGAAGAGACTGGACAGTCATTGGTGCTATACGGTCTCCTACTTGAATAAGGGGTTAACTCCCTTCTAACACATTGTGTTAATGGTTGTAAATTCAAATCCGGTCACTCGATGCCACCACAGCTTAACAATTGTGATTCCAGTGTGCGTGTGTTGAGGTCTACCTATGCCAAAATTAGTAGCAGCTGTCCGTGATGCGAGGACTGGAGAGAAATCCTCGGAGACCATCCCGGGTGCATATTTGAGATGGCTTGTTCTTGGAATTGGGTGTCCCTGGTAATCTTCTCCTATCGATCCCTTTCTATTTATCCTTGCCTTTGTCTCTGCGAAGGATGTCGAGAAGGACAATGCAACCATCACCTCTGACGGAAGCCCAAACTGGCAAGTTGCTTTAATGGTACCCAGGGCTCCACCTGGCCCCACCGTATCTGATCAAACCACCTCCATCAACTCTCAGGAATATGCTGGCAGTCCATTCAATTTTTTTTTTTTTTAGTGAAAAGGTCCACTTAATGAGCGGATCTAAATTCCTTGGCTCTCGATACACTTTTCAGCCCGAGTGTCATTATCCCCCCCACCCCCCCTTACCCACACACACACACACACACACACTGTCTCAAAGACAGCAGTTGTGTGGGCCATTTACAACCAGGAAGACACAAGGAGGGGGAAGAGGAGACATGGGGGTGGGGGGGTGGGGGGTTGAGAAAAATCTATATATGGATTTTGTATTCCAGCTCATAGCATTCTCTGTTATGGCCACAGGTGTTGTTTGCCTCTAAATTTGCTATTAATTGTGTTTGTGCAATAATACAGATTCAGCAGGAAAGATGGAGAAGGGAGGGTTGGCACTTGAGTTCAAGGCACAAATATCGAAGATGAGGCTGTCACTTGCTCCCCAAAGTAAAATGCGAAAGGAGGGAAGCGGGGGCCGGACTTCCCTCCATTTATTTTATTTATTTCACAATTTCAACCTCTCTCTCTCTCTCTCTCTCTCTCTCTAAGGCACCCACTTATGTTTGTTGATTTGAAGCCTCCTCTTCAGTTAGAACTGAAGAATAGCAATAGCACTTAGACTTATATACCACTTTACAGTGCTTTACGGCCCTCTCCAAGCCCTCCCTTGACATGTTTGGAAGGAAGAGAGGAAAGAAGGAAGGGAGGGTGGGAGGGAGGGAGGGAGGAAATGAAATAGCAATAGCCCTTAGACTTATATACCGCTTTACAGCGCTTTACAGCCCTCTCCAAGCCCTCCCTTGACATGTGAGGAAGGAAGGAAAGAAAGAAGGAAGGAAGGAAGGAAGGAAGGAGGGAGGGAGGGAGGGAGGGAGGGAGGGAGGGAGGGAGGGAAGGAAGGAAGGAAGGAAGGAAGGAAGGAAGGAAGGAAGGAAGGAAGGAAGGAAGGAAATGAGAATAGCAATAACCCTTAGACTTATATATCGCTTTACAGTGCTTTTGCAGCCCTCTCTAAGCAGTTTACAGAGTCAGCCTCTTGCCCCCCAACAATCTGGGTCGTCATTTGACCCACCTTGGAAGATGGAAGGCTGAGTCGACCTTGAGCCGGTCAGGATTGAACTCCAGGCTGTTAGACACAGTCAGCCTGCAATATGGCATTCTAACCGCCATGGCTCAGATATAGATAGATAGATGACTAGGTGGCTCAGTGGCTAAGACACTGAGCTTGTCGATCAGAAAGGTCGGCAGTTTGCCGGTTCAATTCCCTAGTACAGGTCTCCTCCGTGAGCGGGGGTTGGACTAAATGACCTCCAAGGTCCCTTCCAACTCTGTTACTGTTAAAAAAAGATAGATAGATAGATAGATAGATAGATAGATAGATAGATAGATAGATAGATAGATAGATAGATAGATAGACAGAAGGATAGAAGGGAGGGATAGATAGATAGATAGATAGATAGATGATAGATAGATAGATAGATAGATAGATAGATAGATAGACAGAAGGATAGAAGGGAGGGATAGATAGATAGATAGATAGATAGATAGATAGATAGATAGATAGATAGATAGATAGATAGATAGATGATAGATAGATGATAGATAGATAGATAGATAGATAGATGGACAGATAGGATAGAAGGGAGGGATAGATAGATAGATAGATAGATAGATAGATAGATAGATAGATAGATAGATAGATGGATGATAGATAGATAGATAGATAGATAGATAGATAGATAGATAGATAGATAGATAGATAGACAGATAGGATAGAAGGGAGGGATAGATAGATAGATGATAGATAGATAGATAGATAGATAGATAGATAGATAGATAGATAGATAGATAGATAGATAGATTGATAGATAGGTAGACAGGCAGGCAGGCAGATATAGAAATAGCAAGAGGCACATTCTGTAACCCCTTAGAGAGGGCTGCAAAGCACTATGAAGTGGTATACAAGTCTAACTGTTATTGCTATTTACAGGAGTCCTTGCTGCTCTTTGAACTTGCTTGTTTTCTTGCTAGCATTGATGTTACCTAGCTACCCCACAGTTCTCCTCTTCACTCCACAAACCCCACTCCCTCTAGCACTGATGATGTTCCTTAGTTGGGCCATGAGACGTCTGGAACAAAACGACCAAGCTCAGAGAGCACCAAGGACCCCTCATTTCAACCCTGAGCTACAAATACTTCTCTTTTATGGATGCCTCTTGTAGATAATTAAAGCATTCATCCCGGAAAACGACTTCACACAGATCCTAAAATGAGTCTCGGCTCTTTGGGAGTGCCACACTCATTCACCCTGGCAGGGTTGTTGAGTTGTTGGAAGTTGTGGGCTCCTGTCCTGTAGCCAAGTTCATCCAAGCAACAAGCAAAGCTTCTATTGATTTAATACCCTGGAGTGACATCACCAGAAGAATGAATGCACATTGGCAAAACAGCGGTACTGCCAACAGAATGTGATAATGTGACTATAGAATAACACACATACGAGAATGAAATTCTAATCCCCGCCTCTCCTGGGAAAAATTTTACAGTTACTGCCTGGAAATTCAGCTGGCACTTCTTAATTACTTTTTTGTTGTTGTTTTACCCTAATTTTTTCCCCTCCGTTTCTGTAGAATCTGCTAAATTCAGCTGGAAAGGCCTCTTTGTCACAAACTCATAAGTGGTGGCCCGGCATAAATCAAACGTCTAAAGGCCCACTTCTCCGAGTGCTTCAGTTAATAAATGTGCATAAAACTAAATAGAAAAATCAATGTTTTGTTAATATTGGTTCGCTTTACACATTCGCGCCCATTTCAAATTTATAGCTGCTTTTTGGTGGAGTGGAAGCAATTTTGGAATGGAAGAGAGAGAGAGAGAGAGAGAGGGAAAGAGGGAAAGAGAGAGAGACAGAGACAGAGAGAGACAGAGAGAGAGAAAGAGAGAGAGAGAGAGACAGAGACAGAGACAGAAAGAGACAGACACGCACATACACAGAGAGAGAGAGAGAGAGAGACAGAGAGAGACAGAGAGAGACACACAGAGAGACAGAGAGAGAGAGAGACAGACAGACAGACAGAGAGACAGAGAGAGAGAGACAGAGACAGACAGAGAGACAGAGACAGAGAGACAGAGAGAGAGACAGAGAAAGACAGAGAGACAGAGAGACAGTGTGTGTGTGTGTGTGTGAGAGAGAGAGAGAGAGACAGAGAGACAGAGAGACAGAGAGAGAGACAGAGAGAGAGGGAGAGAGAGGGACAGAGACAGAGAGACAGAGACAGAGACAGAGAGACAGAAAGACACAGAGAGAGACAGAGAGAGAGAGACAGAAAGACAGAGAGACAGACAGAAAGACAGAGACAGAGAGAGACACAGAGAGAAAGACAGAGAGAGAGACAGAGAGAGATACACAGAGAAAGACAGAGAGAGAAAGAGAGAGAGAGAGAGAGAGAGAGAGAGAAAGACAGAGAGAGAGACAGAGAAAGAGAGAGAGACAGAAAGAGAGACAGAGACAGAGAAACAGAGACAGAGACAGACAGTGTGTGTGTGTGTGAGAGAGAGAGACAAAGAAAGAGAAAGAGAGAAAGACAGAGAAAGAGACAGAGATAGACTCTGTGTGTGTGTGTGTGTGTGTGTGTGTGTGTGTGTGTGTGAGAGAGAGAGAGAGAGAGAGAAGGAGGGAGGAATTGAAGTCCATTAACGTGGTTATTAATGATGAACTTCATGAATTCAGAACGTTGATTTATAACTCAGTTTAAAATTGAACTTTCCTGAGTGTTTTCCCAAGCAGGCGCTTCAACTACATACAAACTGGAACATTGTAGGTTTATACCCAGAGGTTTAAACGCCAACAGGGAGCCAATCTGAGGTAATGGTTAAGGTGTCAAGCTAGAAACGGGGAGACTGTGAAATTCTAGTTCAGTTCTGACTGAGCTGAACGGCAACCGAAAGGGTTAGAACTGAAGAAGCTTCTTGGATGAGAAGTGAACCGTCTTCAAGCAAAAAAAAAAAAAGAAAAAAGAAAAAAAAGCAAAAACAAAGAAATCCCAGCTGCCTTTTCAAAAAGCACCTTTGGGGCATCGGAAGAAAAAAAATAATAAAACCCCATAATCTCAGATCTTCTGCTTTTTCTTGCGTGGCATGGCGCCCCGCTCCCCGTTTCATTAACAAGGGAAGGGGGTGTTATTATGATCGTTCTTGTATGAAAGGGAGGTCTGTGCGTGGAGGGGGAGAGGATTATATACCCCTGTAGAGACACTGAACTTCCTAGACCCATGATGGCGAACCTATGGCACAGGTGCCACAGCTGGCACGCGGAGCCATATCGGTGGGCACATGAGCTCAGCTCCGGCACGCATGCGTGTGCCAGCCAGCTGATTTTTGGGCCTTCTAGGCCCACCAGAAGTCAGGAAACACACTGTTTCTGGCCTTCAGAGGGCCTCTTGGGGGAGGGTTGGGGAAGGCCGTTTTTGCCCTCCCCAGGCTCGTAGGAAGGCTCTGGAGCTTCGGGAGAGCAAAGAACGAACCTACCAGGCCCACATGCCAAAATGGAACACCGGGGAAGGGGGGCAGGGCGCATAGAATTATGGATGTGGGCACGCATGCGTGTGACCCCACCGCGCTCCCCCCACTTTTGGCATGCGATGGCAAAAAGGTTAGCCATCATTGTCCTAGACCTTTCCGGCTTGATTAATATAGCTGTAACATCATTTTGCTCAGTAAATAGCAGAAACTTTGCAATCTGGAGATTGCGGTGGAAGCCCCCCCTGAGGTCAAATGGCTTTGCTCCTGATGAATAAGTAGCAGAGCATGGCGAGTGATCGATTCCATGGGGGGGGGGAAAGACGGAAAGGGGGGAGGGAGGGATAGAGGTCAGGAAGCAGAGGACGGTGTCAGAGAAGGCCATACCCAGCGTGAAGCTAGACTTCTGGGAAAAGGTGGGGAGAGCTCATCTATTCAAACCTTGGCCAACCTGGTTTAATTTCTAGACGGGGAAGATTTCAACTCCTAGAATCTCCCCAGCCGGATCGGTGGGTGTTGGAAAGAATAGGAGATGGAAGTCTCTACCCGCTAGTTGAGGGATTGTCGCAGGGGTGAAATGCTACCGATTCAGACCGATTTGCCCGAACCGGTAGTAATAAAAGTGACCGGTTTAAACGAACCGGTATTTCCAACGATCAGCTGTGCCGCGCGATTTATATTCGCTAGAAAACAGGAAATCCTGGTTTCTAGCCAATCTAAATCACGTGGCGCAGCTGTCCCCGCCCCCTCGCTGTTCTACTTACCTTAGAAAAGGCTTCTTAAGCCTCCTTTTTCAGTGCTGCACACGCTCAGCAAACCAGTAGCAGACTTCGGACCATTTCACCACTGGATTGTCGGCTCCCAGGAATTTGCACCCAACAAGGCTGAAGCAGTGGTGGGTTTCAAATATTTTTACTACCGGTTCTGTGGGTGTGCCTGGGTGGGCATGGCATGGCATGGCATGGCTTGGTGGGTGTGGCTTGGTAGTCATGGCAGGGGAAGGATATTGTAAAATTCCCATTCCCACCCCACTCCAGGGGAAGGATATTGCAAAATCTCCATTCCCACCCCACTCTGGGGCCAGCCAGAGGTGGTATTTGCTGGTTCTCCAAACAGATTTTGCAGTATCCTTCCCTCTGGAGTGGGGTGGGAATGGGGATTTTGCAGTATCCTTCCCCCCTGGAGTGGGGTGGGAATGGGGATTTTGCAGTATCCTTCCCTCCTGGAGTGGGGTGGGAATGGGGATTTTGCAGTATCCTTCCCCCTGGAATGGGGTGGGAATGGGGATTTTGCAGTATCCTTCCTCTGCCTTGACCCCCAAGCCACGCCTACCAAGCCATGCCCAGAGAACCAGTAGGTAAAAATGAATGACGCAGGATGTCATTTCGTAGGAGAAAATATACAGTCAGGATTTTTTCCCCATTCCCTTCTCTTCCTGCTTATAACGGGGATTAGAAAGTCACCGTTGGTGGGAACAATATATCTAGGTGGCACCGCCATTATCACTTGATATGAAGCATTTTAACTTCATGCAAAGGTTTATCTCACCAAGTTAGCATCTCGCTTGGAGTATTAGGTCAGCAAATAGTCGGGAGAAGTATCTCATCCATCACGAGACGGACTTAAAATCAATGGCTCTTTTCATGCCCTCTTGTATCAAGAAAGAGCGCGAGGCTTTAATGAACTCAAAAAGTCAAACCGGTGTGGGATGCAACACTAAAAGATCCAATCTGGATCAATCTCCGGGTTTACTCTTCGGTTCTTTCGGATCCGTGCTGGAGTCCATCTTCAAGGGCACCTCTGTCTACTGGGATAGGTGCTTTTGAGGGAAGACTAAAACATATGAAGAAGGGTTGCAGGAGCTGGGCATGGCTAGCCTAGTGAAGAGAAGGACCAGGGGAGACAGGATAGCATCTTCCAATATTTGAAGGGCTGCCAAAGAGAGGAGGGGGGCAAGCTATTCTCCAAAGCACCTGAAGGCCAGACAAAGAATAATGGATGGAAACTGACCAAGGAGAGATTCAACCTAGAAATGAGGAGGAACTTTCTGACAGTGATTAAAACAAATACTCTTTCTGTTGCATTGGGCTTCGCATTTCTGCTCTCCCGGCCCTAAAAATCGTCAATCCCCATCCTAAAATCGTGCAGATTGTGTTGAAATCCTCCACTGTTTGACGTCGAAAACTGCTTGTGCATGCACAGTGTGCAAAACACACGCTACGTGCAAAAAAAAAAAAAAAGGAGGTGTAAGAAGTAGAACAGCGCGGGGCGAACAGCTGTGCCACGCGATTAAGATTCCTGTTTTCCTGCTTTCTAGGGGATCTAAATCACGCGGCACAGCTGATCATTGGAAATCCCGTTTTGGACAAACCGGTAGCTTTTTTTAACTACCGGTTCAGACATTTCACCCCTGAAATTGTGCAATCCTTTGGCACAGAATGAAGAAAACGCCTGGTTGTCGGTTTGCACGTTTCTGTAACCTCTGCTCTCTAGAGAAATGTTAAATGTCTGCATGGTGGGGGAGGAGGGAGAGAGAGAGAGGGGTGGAATTCATTTCATAAACACTCGGCTTCGAGCGGGAAGAGAATGTATGTCCGATATTTATTAGCCAATTATCGTCGGAATAAAAATTGAAATGCCCCAATCATCCACAATATGGTTTTCAGATCAATATGCTTCCTCCACCCTGACCTCTAGCCACCATCTAATCGTAAATTGCAAAAGAGGTGAGCAAACGTCCGTTTTATTAATGGCACTCTTTCCTTAAATTTTATCCAGGGGGATTAAAAAGAGGAGATTTTGACACCGAAAGAACCAAATCGGAATCTCTTCCCACGGTCCCAGAGCCTAATTATCCCTGGTTTGGTCAACGTGATGTTAGCAGAAGATATTCACAACAGCTTCAACACACGGAATGCAAAAATGCAACCCTGGTTTTAGTGTCCTTGGTGTGGTGGTCTCTGATCTTAGTGGTTTTCTCACGGACGTTTTATTACCCAACTTGGTAACATCACCCATGCCAGGAGGAACTGTGCCTAAATTAAGAGCAAACCCCTCTGCTTTCTAGCATGGATGATGTTGCCAAGTTGGATAATGAAACATCTGCAAGAAACTCTCCAAACTCAAGAGAGTGCCAAGGACATCACAGCCATCCCCCTTCTTCCTCCTTTTCCACTCTGCAAACCCCACTCCCTCTAACACTGATGATGTTACCTAGTTGGGTAATGAAACAAGGGGGAGGGAAAGGGAGAGAGAGAGAGAGAGAGAGAGAGAGAGAGAGAGAGAGAGAGAGAGAGAGAGAGAGAGAGAAAGAAAGAAAGAAAGAAAGAAAGAAAGAAAGAAAGAAAGAAAGAAAGAAAGAAAAAGAAAGAAAGAATTGGAGAGCACCAAATTGCAGAAGTCTGTCTGCATTCTTCTTGGATTTCCGTTGTCATCCTTCAATTTTCTAGGAAAACCCACCGGCGTCTTTTATGTTGGGGATCATAACCATCAAATTTTCTTGTTTTACCCTCCTCTTAAATCTCAGTGGACGTTGTGGCTCAGTGGCTAAGACGCTGAGCTTGTCGATCGAAAGGTCGGCAGTTCAGCGGTTCGAATCCCTAGTGCCACGTAACGGGGTGAGCTCCCGTGACTTGTCCCAGCTTCTGCCAACCTAGCAGTTCGAAAGCACGTAAAGAAAATGCAAGTAGAAAAATAGGGACCACCTTTGGTGGGAAGGGAACAGCGTTCCGTGTGCCTTTGGCGTTGAGTCATGCCGGCCACATGACCACGGAGACGTCTTTGGACAGCGCTGGCTCTTCGGCTTTGAAATGGAGATGAGCACCGCCCCCTAGAGTCAGGAATGACTAGCACATATGTGCGAGGGGAATCTTTACCTTTACCTTTAAATCTCAGGTTGGTGAACTTGTCAGCAGCTTCCCACCTCCCATACTTGGGTGCAAACATACCCAAGCTATGTAATCCCAAGGATAGAAGGAAAAACAGGTTCACCTTTTCAGTTCTACAAGAGTTTACACTTGACTTCCTTCTTTTACGTTAGACACCCACCCCAAAATTGGGGGGTGGGGTGGGGGAATAATAGATGGAAAAATATGCCCGCAAGTGACCCTGGAGGTTGAGGAGAGGGGCAATGAGGGAGATCTATCCATGAGTAAATTACCAACCCGGGACAGTTCGTACTACACTGCAACTAGCCCTTCAAGTAGGCAAGGTGGAAAGGGTTGAGTTGATGAGTTTTTATTGATTTGCCATCACTCCCAGCGTGGGCATTTTCTGGTCTATTATACCAGCGTCACTGTGTATTCCCTTTGCAATGCTAAAAAGGAAATATGGACGAGCTGACCTTGGCAATACGGAGATAATGAAATTCTCCGAAAGAGACTTCCAAGTGGAGGAGAAGGAGGACATCAGCCAACTCAGAGCTTCACCTTGTTAGCCAGGAACAGCCTTGCAACAGATATTTAGACTGACCGAGGCAGTTTGGCTTAGTGGTTAAGGGCACCGGGCTAGGAAGCAACAGACGGTGAATTGGCTCTAACGGGCCAGCTCGACCATTAGGTGGCACAGTGGTTAGAGTGCAACACTTCAGGCTACTTCTGCTGACTGCCGGCTGCCTGCAATTTGGCAGTTCGAATCTTACCAGGCTCAAGTTTGACTCAGCCTTCCATCCTTCTGAGGTGGGTAAAACGAGGACCCAGATTGTTGGGGGCAAGAGGCTGACTCTATAAACCGCTTAGAGAGGGCTGTCAAAGCACTATGAAGCAGTATATAAGTCTAAGCGCTATTGCTCTTCCTTCCTTCCTTCCTTCCTTCCTTCCTTCCTTCCTTCCTTCCTTCCCTCCATTCCTTCTTTCCTCCCTCCCCTCCCTTCTTTTCTTCTTTCCTTGTTGGGGGGCAAGAGGCTAACTCTGTAAACCGCTTAGAGAGGGCTGGAAAGCACTGTGAAGTGGTATATAAGTCTAAGAGCTAAGTGCTATTGCTAAGCCCCATAGAACGTAACGTTACTTTCTGGAGAGTAGGCAGGTGTCAGATAAGGCAGTAAAAGCCACGTTTTGGTCTTCTGGGATTTGAGAAGGAAGTGATTAAGTCAGTAACAATAGTGTTAAATCAGCCCCGAAGTCTAAAGTGTAATGTCAGAGCTTTGCGCTGTTAATACCTTTATTATGGGCTCAAATGTATTCATGATATTAAAGATCTCTCTCTCTCCCTCCCTCTCTCTCTCTTTCTCTCTCCTGCCCTGGTGTCACATTTTAGATATAGAGCAGATAAATGATACATCACCAGAAGAGATCTACAAAAACCATTAGTAACCGTGACATTTTGACGTCAGATTTTTAAAAATTCCTAAGTAATCTTTTTGATTTATGAAATGGTGTCCAGGTTCATCGAGAATGATCCCAGATTTATCACAGCCTGGTTAGAATTATTAATGATTTTCAATTTGTAAATCCAATGCCAGCATGTCCAAGAAGGCTGGAAAGAAATCAGAGGTAGCTTGACAAGAAGGAGGGGGTTTCCCCCCCTTCTTCTGTCTTTTTTTGTCAATTCATAGTGCGCGAGTCGGAGAGAAATAGAGAGATATTCTCTTCAAGTCTTAAGCAGGGCTTCCTCCTCCTCCCAGCCCAGCCTAAACCTTCATGCCAAAAACATCAAGTGCGGGAGCTTCTAAGTCCACGTCTCAAAGGCACTTTAGATAGCAATAACAATAGCACTTAGACTTATATACCGCTTCACAGTGCTTTTACAGCCCTCTCTAAGTGGTTTACAGAGTCAGTCTCTTGCCCTCAACAATCTGGGTCCTCATTTTATCCACCTCAGAAGGACAGAAGGCTAAGTCGACCTTGAGCTGAAGTGATTTTAGAAGAAGGTAGAACATTTCTGCGTAAACTAAGAAGGAACCAAGAGACCTAACAAGAACCAAAGAAGAATCTGACAAGAACCGAAGAAGAACCTAAGAGGAACCCAAGAAGAACTTCATAAAAACTCAAGTAGAACCTAAGAAGAACCCAAGAAGAACCTGACAAGAACCCAGGAAGAACCTAAGAAGAACTCAAGAAGAACCCAAGAAGACTTCTGTTGGATCAGACCATCAATTATTATGCTAAAAATAATTTGACTTGATTTCCAAGTCAACTAAGCTAACTTGGGACTCGGAACATGTCTCCATTAGCACCCGCTTGGTGTCTCCCCATCTGACGTGACACAAACAACCTTCAGCATCCCAATTCACCGAGAAGGCATCCCGGAGAGGCACACCTCATGAAAAACAAACCGGAGAGGATTTTAAAAGAAAAAATACCCATCCTTTGCTTCTTTGAGATTCCTCCATTAATCGTCAGGTAAGACCAATAATTATGGAC
Source organism: Masticophis lateralis (assembly GCA_030761175.1). Lineage (NCBI taxonomy): Eukaryota > Metazoa > Chordata > Lepidosauria > Squamata > Colubridae > Masticophis > Masticophis lateralis. The sequence continues at coordinate 10,207,694 of JAUDYJ010000015.1, forward strand.
TTTCGTGAATGGCTTTTTCCCAATGTTTCTAATCTATCATATTTGATCCATTATTCAAGCTCTATCAAACCAGAGCCGGCAAGGCGATTTTGGACATCTGTCACCAGGCTGTCAATATTAATGCCTTTCCAATTAAGCGGCATTATAATGGCAGCCTAACGAGGAACCATGACAGACCACTCTTACCATGCACAGGAAAAACCCTTGAAGATCTCCCTCCATTAATTTATGGCCAGCAGGGGCCTATGAAATCAAAACCAGACAGCAAGGCATGTTACAAGTGGCCTACAGAGTGAGCCTCTCGCCCCCAACAATCTGGGTCCTCATTTTACCCACCTCGGAAGGATGGAAGGCTGAGTCGACCTTGAGCCGAGGTGATTTTAGAATAAGGTAGAACATTTCTGCGTAAACTAAGAAAGACCCAAGAGACCTAACAAGAATCCAAGAAGAACCTGACAAGAATCCAAGAAGAACCTGACAAGAACCCAAGAAGAACCTAAGAAGAACCCAAGAAGAACTTCATAGGAGCCCAAGAAGACCTAACAAGAACCAAAGAAGAACCTGACAAGAACCCAAGAAGAACCTAAGAAGAACCCAAGAAGAACTTCATAAGAACCCAAGAAGACTTAACAGGAACCAAAGATGAACCTGACAAGAACCCAAGAAGAACCTAAGAAGAACCCAAGAACTTCATAAGAACCCAAGAAGAACCCAAGAACTTCATAAGAACCCAAGAAGACCTAACAAGAACCCAAGAACCATGCACAGGAAAAACCCTTGAAGATCTCCCTCCATTAATTTATGGCCAGTAGAGCCTATGAAATCAAAACCAGACAGCAAGGCATGTTACAAGTGGCCGAAGTATAATGCCTTTTCATTTTCTTTCCTTGCTATAGTTAAGCCCCCATCCTTCCCCCAAATTTACTACTCTCTGCTGACATAGTCATTTTCATGAGAATCCTTCAAACTCTCTTCATCTGGAAGTTACTGATCTTGATTGTTGTTTTTTTTACTATCTATCTATCTATCTATCTATCTATCTATCTATCTATCTATCTATCTATCATCTATCTATCATCTACCATCTATTATCTATCTATCTATCTATCTTCCATCAATCATCCATCCATTCTATCTATCTATCTATCTATCTATCTATCTATCTATCTATCTATCTATCTATCCATCATCTACCATCTATTATCTATCCATCTATCTATCTTCCATCCATCATCCATCCATTCTATCTACCTATATCTATCTATCTATCTATCTATCTATCTATCTATCTATCTATCTATCTATCTATCTATCTATCTAATTTCTCTCTCTCTCTCTCTCTCTCTCTCTCTCTCTCTCTCTCTCTCTCCACACACACAGATACATGTATGATGTTGCCACTTATCCATAAAGCTTGACTTCAACACCTCTGTGTTTGAAAGGAATACCCCCTGAACCTACAAAATCACCTTCCTAGTTCCTCCTGAAATAATGCGAATGGTTAAGAGCCTAATCCATTTTGCAGAGATATGCAGATTTATGTGACTCGCGCAGGGGGTGAAGAATGGGGAATTAATTCATTTAAAATATTGATATTCCCCCTTTTCTGGCTGATGATAAGCCCTTCAAGGCATGGGGGGAAAAGAAGTGAAAATTAATACATAATGGCTTATAATGAGGTTCTTGAAAAGGCTATGGCAATTTAGAAAGTTTCGGGTGGTGGGGGGAGGAGTGAAGGCAGGAGGATAGATAGCCACTTTGTCCTGGATTTGGTGATGTGACCAGATTGAAATCTGTCCTTTGACATTTCAATGGTGGAATAACTTGACAGCAAACTAGCTATGGGAAAGAACATCAGATGCTTCGATCCTTGGTAGTTGGACCGTTGGTTGAATCTACAAAACCTGTTCTTCTTAGCAGGGAAAGATGATGGAGGAAGGAGAAAAGAACCCGGCTGAGAAACTTCCTCCAGCTTTGGATGCTGCTACTTTGTTCAGGAGGGACGCGGTGGCTCAGTGGCTAAGACGCTGAGCTCGTCGATCGAAAGGGTCGGCAGTTCAGCGGTTCGAATCCCTAGCGCCGCGTAACGGGGTGAGCTCCCGTTTACTCGTCCCAGCTTCTGCCAACCTAGCAGTTCGAAAGCAAGTAAAAAATGCAAGTAGAAAAAAAGGTACCACCTTACCACCTTTGGTAGGAAGGTAACAGCGTTTCGTGTGCCTTTGGCGTTGAGTCATGCCGGCCACCTGACCACGGAGACGTCTTCGGACAACGCTGGCTCTTCGGCTTTGAAACGGAGATAAGCACCGCCCCCTGGAGTTGGGAACAATTAGCACGTATGTGTGAGTAACATTACCTTACTTTTCTCATAAAGGTGGAGGACGCAACATTCCCCATTCTTCACCCCTTGCGCAGGTCACATAAAGCCACGGATCTGAGAGAGAAAGTGATCAAGTAATCAGCTAGCGTTGTTTCGTCAGCAAGCAAGGAGCTGAGTTCTGGGAAAACGGCAAGGGAGGGTTGCCAAGGAACCACTTTTTATAATGAGGTTGAGACAAGGGGTCGGGTAGCAAGCCAGGCATTGGAGGCGAAGGACTCGTATTGCTAGCTTAGAAAGGGATGCGTGACCTGAGCCGTTATTAACTCTTGGTCTCCATCAAGGGGCTTAATTATTTGCCCCCAATGCGTCATCAAACTAGAGGAAGCAACAGCCTCCCATGAATTCATGGAAGGCCACCAGAATGCTAAACTGTTGTCCGGAATATCAGCTGTTTTAAGACCTGATGGAATGGAGATCAAATGCTATGAAGGTGTAGGAAGAAATATCCTTCTGGGTTCAGCTCCAAGTGGGGAAAAAGACACTGGAAACATGGAGACTGCTTGGAAAGATGGTTTTATGGTGGACAGAATCACATGGCTTGAGTTCCCAAATAGAAAAGGGGACGAGACGCAGTGAGTCCCAGGGTTTTATGCCCTCTCTGGCTTTGAACTTCCTGGGGCCCCGAAAGATTTTTGTGCTGCATTGTGAGAGACTTATATAGGACTTATATTATGTGGCTTGCTGCCGGAATGAAAAGATGGAGAAAAAAAGATGGAGAAAAAAACCCAGAAAGTAGTGAATGTGATTTCACTCGATTGTGGTTCCAGAAAAATCTTGGTTATGTAGGAAAAACCTGGCTTAAGGGAAAAACACACATTAAACTTACAAAAAGTAAGAAAATAGACACACACACACACACACACATATATTCTTAGAGCAAAATGTTGAGGGCAAAGCCATCTGCAGCGGCCTTCAGAAAAGACCCATCACCTTTCAGACTTCACAATCTTTTTCATGCATTATTACATCACATAAGGAGCTAATTGTCCATTTGCACTCTTCTTCATCTCTCTCTCTCCCCCCTTCTTGTCCAGTTCCTTCCCATCACCCCCCCCAACCCCCCTCCAACCTTTCTTTCTGTCTCCGCAAGACCGACAGGTCTGTTTCAGAAACTCTCTCTCTCTCTGTTTTTTTGCAAATTGCTCCCACATTATACATTCCATTTAATCCCTTCCTTCTGACTGGCTATTTTCCTCCTTGAAAGCTTGAGTGTCAGGTACTTAGAAACAGTAATGGCACAGCTGGAGGGAAAAAAAGGAGGGTGTTTTATTAGAAGAACTCCAGGCAGGCAACGCCCGCTGAACTAGAGATGAGGTTGGGGTACTACTACAATAATCACTTAGCGAAGAGAATCGACGTCGGGGAGTCCTGCTTTACAAACATTAATATTGCTGGTCTGGTTTTGCATTGTGGTCATTCCCAAATTTTAGAAGAGGCATTTATGGGGAATTTCTTCTAAAAGAGGGGCCCACTAACAAATATATTCTCTGGTATGTGGGGTCCTTGGTACCCTCTGAACTTGGTTGTTTTCTTGTAGACGTCTCATTACCAAACATCATTACCAACATCATCAGTGCTAGAAGGAGGGAGGGGGAGGAGGAGGAGAGGAAGAGGGAGAGGAGGAGGAGGAAAAAAAGAAGAAGAAGAGGAGGAGGAGGAGAGGAGGAGAGGGAGAGGAGGAGAGAAGAGGAGGAGGAGGGGAAGGAAGAGAAGGAGAAGGAGAAGGAGAAGGAGAAGGAGAAGGAGAAGGAGAAGGAGTTGACCCATTCTTCTTTGTGTCAGCCTCTTAGATGTTGGGAAACTGCTATCATGTCCTTCTTTTCATTAAATTAGATATACCCAGTTCCTGCAACTGTTCTTCATATGTTTTAGCCTCCAGTCCCCTAATCATCTTTATTGGTCTTCTCTGTCTTCTTTCCAGAGTCTCAACATCTTTTTTTTTTTTAATTTCGTGGTGATTAAAACTGGCTGCAAGATTCCAAGTGTGGTCTTACTTTGTAATGCCTCCATCAGACCCAGGTCCAAAGGCCGCCCCTTCTAATCCTCAAGGCTGGAGACCACTCATCATCTCCTTCTCTTGCAAGTTCTCAACTGTCACCCATCTTTCCTGAAAACGGCAACATGGCTTTGACCTGTCTCCCAAAGCATCTGAAAGCTGGACAAGGAGCAATGGGTGGAAACTAACCAAGGAGAGAAGCAACCTTAGAACTAAGGAGGAATTTCCTGACAGTGAGAACAATGAATCAGTGGAACAACTGGCCTCCAGAAGTTGTGAATGCTCCAACACTGGGAGTTTTTAAAAAGAAGTTGGACAACCATTTGTCTGAAGTGGTGTAGGGTTTCCTGCCTGGGCAGGGGGTTGGACTAGAAGACCTCCAAGGTCCCTTCCAACTCTGTTATTCTGCACTCTGTACGTCCCCCTTTTTCCTCTTTCTGTTAAAGCAGCTACACAGCCCCACGGCACGGAGAAAGAAACACCCACCCACGCATACACAGAGAGAGAGACACCCACACCCACAAAACGCCACTCCAATTGAAGAGTAATGAACACAGACAATAATAACCTCTGCCAGCCTGGATGGCTTTGGTGAACTTCAGCCGACTCCAAATGAAATGAAACGTTGACAGAGAAAAATATATATTGGCATCTCTTGATCCTCAAATCACAGAGAAAATTGAAACCGCATTTCCGTATGATTCAGACGCTAGAAAGGCATTCTTAATAAACAAAAAGAGACAGACACACGAGCCGCCCCCCCCCCCCTCCTCCCTGTCTTTCCTCATCCTGATTTTTCTTCTTCAAGTCTGGTTTAGAAAGAGCGAAGGTGGGGAAGGAGGCCAAAAAACCTGGAAGCTTCGAATGTAACTTCGGTATCGTAGAATCCTAGGGCTGGAACCACCACCACTGTTCAAGTTAGGTGAGACTTTGCTAATGGAAGACCCTTTGAAACATGTGAAGGCAAAAGAGGCAGGATTAGAAAACAGGACCCTAAAACATATGGCGTTAGAGAAGGGACACGGTTTGGCCCCGTCATTAAGATGCTGGCTTCAAAATAAAGTGGCCGGGAGTTCTAGTCCTGCCTTAGGCATGAAAACCGGCTGGGGGGAGTGGAAAAAGCTTCCCTCTTTCTCAGCAGAGCCCACCTCACAGGGTTGTGGTTGTTGTGGGGAAAAGAGAAGGGGTATTATGTATGTTGGCTGCCTCGAGTTACTTATCATGTAATAAAGGCAGGATAAAAATCTTAACGAAGAAATAAAGTTTGATGGAAGGGCTGTCTGGGAAAAATCCCACAGATATTACTTTTACTATTAGTCTTCTCATCGTTCCCACCACCCATCTCCTCCCACTTATGACATGATGACTGTAACTTTGCTACTGGTATCCTTACGATTTATATTGATATTGTTTCCTAGTATGATTTGATTGCTTATTTGTACCCTATGACTATCGTTAAGTGTTGTACTTTATGATTCTTGACGAACGTATCTTTTCTTTTTATGTACACTGAGAGCATATGCACCAAAGACAAATTCCTTGTGTGTCCCATCACACTTGGCCAATAACGAATTCTATTCTATTCTATTCTATTCTATTCTATTCTATTCTATTCTATTCTATTCTATTCTATTCTATTCTATTCTTTCTATTCTTTTCTATTTTTTTCTTTTCTTTTCTTTTCTATTCTATTCTATTCTATTTCTATTTTTTCTTTTCTTTTCTTTTCTATTTCTATTATTCTATTCTATTCTATTCTATTCTATTCTATTCTATTCTATTCTATTCTTTCTTTTCTTTTCTTTTCTATTCTATACTATTCTATTCTATTCTATTTCTATTCTATGCTATGCTATGCTATTCTATTCTATTCTATTCTATTCTATTCTATTCTATTCTATTCTATTCTATTCTATTCTATTTCTATTTTTTCTATTCTATTTCTATTTTTTTTATTCTATTCTACTCTATTCTCATAGAGCAACAGAAATTTTGGGCTCAGTTGTTGGCCTTAAGTTAAGGAAACATAACTCCTGATGGCAAGCCCTTCCACTGGTTAATTGATCTGGGATGGTGGAATAACAGAGTTGGATGGGACCTTGGAGGTCTTGTAATCCAGCCCCCAGGTCAAGCAGGAGACCCTCTACAATCCAAAACAAACAGCTTTCCAGTCTCTTCTTGAAAACCTGCAGTGATGGAGCACCCACAACTTCTGGTGGCAAGCCGTTCCACTGGTTCATTTTCAGGAAATTTCTCCTTCATTCTTAAGTTGCTTCTCTCCTTGATTAGTTTCCATCCGTTGCTTCTTGTCCTGCCCTCAGGGGCTTGGTTTGACGGCTGAACCCACCCAGAGCCTTGAAGTGCCTTTCTGTACGGTAAGGAGAAACTTCGTCTGTTCTTAGGAACGTCTTGCCTAAACCTTCAAAAGATTATTTTCATCTCCTTTGATCTTCCGCTGACATTTCATGACATTTGCCTTTCCTCCCTCCCCAACCTCCTGTCCGACCCACTTTTCTTTGGTTAGGGTATTTTCTTAGACAGTAAGCTTAAAAACCGCATCTGTCTCCCATGCCGATTTGTAAAGCGGCCGTCATTGGGATAAAGAGAGAATTAGAAAAATGCTGACTCCGACTCGGATCAAGAGCCAGGCCAGACCGGATTCTGCTTTCCAGAAGTTTTGGAGAAACATGCCTTACTTTGACATTCCCCCTGTAAGATTTTCCAGCCTGGAAATTTGGGCCAATAAATGATACTGGTAACCTCTGATGGACAACGATTTGTTTAGCAACTGTTTGAAGTTACTGGAAAAAGTGACTTATGACTGTTTTTCAGGCTGACAGTCGTTGCAGTATCCCCATGGTCATGTGATCAAAATTTGGATGTAGATTAGGAAGGATGGGAGGGAGGGAGGAAATTTAGAGCGGAAGGGGGGATAGAAAGGAGGGAGGGAGGGGGGATGATAAGAACGGAGGGAGGGAGGATGGAAAGGAGGAAGAAAATTTAGAGAGGATGAGTAGGAGGGAGAGAGGGACAGAGAAAGAGGAAGGGAGGGAGGATGGAAGGGAGGAAGGGAGGAAATTTAGAGGAAGGAAATTTAGAAAGGAAGAGAGGGAGGGAGAGAGGGAGGGAGATGAAGGAAGGAAAGAAGGGAGGGAGGATGGAAAAGAGGAAGGGGGAGGATGGAAGGGAGAAAGGAAGAAGGAAGGAAATTTAGAGAGGAAGAGTGGGATGGAGAGAGGGAGAAAGGAAAGAAGAAGGATGGATGGATGGATGGATGGATGGGAAGGAGGGAGGGTTGGACTTAGGGAGGAAGGGAGGGAGAAAGGGAGGAAATTTAGAGAGGAAGAGAGGGAGAGAGGGAGGGAGGAAGGAAGGAAAGAAGGGAGGAAAGGAGGATGGAAGGGAGGAAGGAAGGAAGGGAATTTAGAGAGGAAGAGTGGGAGGGAGAGAGGAAGGAAGGAAGGAAGGAAGGAAGGAAGGAAGGAAGGAAGGAAGGAAGGAAGGAAGGAAGGAAGGAAGGAAATACTGTGATATAGTTACAAAATTCCATATTAGGGTGGAAGTCAATACACCACCCCCTTAGCTTCTTTTCTGTAGAAAGTCTGCCCCATTTTTTTTAAAAAAAATCCCACCCTCCCCATTTTCCAAAGGCCTGCTCCTTGCAAAACGCCCCGTTTCCTTCCGAGAAACCAATGCCATTCCTAGGCGTTGGTTTCCTTCTTCAGAAACCTTTTTCCTCCAGTCTCCTCCGATGCTAATTTTGAAAGATTTATAATTATAAAAAATAAAATAAAATAAAACCAAACCCAGAAAGGTCAGTCTCAGGTAATAGCCTATATTTGATAGAAATCCAGGAAATAGTCTTTCATGAAATCAAATCAGTGGGGTAGAGGGGGGGGGGACGATGGTGGGGCGTTGTGTGCAGCCAACAAGTCTTTTGGGAATGTGTGTGTGTGTGTGTGTGCGTGCACACAAACACACACACACATTTGTGATGTTGTTGTTGTTTTTGTTGTTGTTGTGATGATGATGATGATGATGACAGGATATACAGCAAATGAGATAACCATGCTGAATTTCATATCCCAAGTCACTAGTCAAACATTTCCCAAGCGTTTAGGATGATGATGATGATGATTAATATTGTTATTATTGTTGTTGTTATTATTGTTATCAGCATTATTACTATTATTACTGTTGTTGTTATTATTGTTGTTGTTGTTGTTATTAGCATTATTACTACTATTGTTATTGTTATTATTATCATTATTACTACTACTACTGTTGTTACTACTGTTATTGATATTGTTGTTATTATTATTATTATTACTACTACTACTATTATTACAATTGAGTAATTGTAATTGAGCCTGGATAGCTCAGCAGACTAAAAGCATTCTGATTAACACCAGATGTCCGCAATTACTGTAAGTTCGAATCTCACCAGGCTGAAAGTTGACTCAGCCTTCCATCCTTTCTAAGGTAGGTAAAATGAGGGCCCAGTTTGTGGGGGCAATAAGCTGACTTTGTATAAATATACAAAAGTATGAAGGCTATTGCTTAATGCATTGTAAGCCGCCCTGAGTCTCTGGAGAAGGGTGGCATATAAATCAATTTTTTTTAAAAAAAAACTTGTTGTTGTTGTTCTTCTTGTTCTTCTTGTTCTTCTTCTTCTTCTTCTTCTTCTTCTTCTTCTTCTTCTTCTTATTATTATTATTATTATTATTATTATTATTATTATTATTATTATTATTATTATTATTTCCCAGCAAAGAAATATAAACCAGACAGGAGCCTGGAATGGTGCCAAGCCCAAGTGTCTCTCCCCGTTGTGTCACAAGCGCACAAAATTGTTGTTGGCCCTACGTCTCACAGCACAGCATTTCGACAGCTGTAAACCGATGGTGGTCAAGCCCATCGCCTCCAAAGGTGCATGGAAGCTCCGATTATTTCTTTGATCCAATTAACTTTGCAGAGTTTTTCCCTTTATCAATGATCCTTGGGCAAAGTTATTTTGCAAAGGGCCTTAACCCCCTCTGTTTCCTCCTGCCTTCAAAAGGAGACACACACACACACACACACACACACACAAAACCAGGGGATAAACACGATTAATCTTCTTCAATGTCTTTAAATACCTGCCTGCATTCGTCAAGGCAATCTTTTGATCACACAGGCAACAGCTAAGCCCTTCTGTCTTAGGAAGGAACTGATCGCCTTCCCTCTCTCTCTCTCCCCTCTTTACTCTTCTCTTTCTTTCTTTCTCTCTCCCTCCCCCCTCTCTTTCTTTCTTTCCTCTTTTCTCTTCTTTCTCTCCCTCCCCCTCTTTCTTTCTCTCTTGTCTCTCCCTCTCTCTCCCTCCCGCTCTCTCTTTCTCTCTCCCTTCCCCCCCTCTTTCTTCTCTCTCTCTCCCCTTTCTCTCTCCCTCTTTTCTCCTCTCTCCTTCCACCTTCTCTCTCTCTCACTCTTCCCCCTCTCTCTTTCTTCTCTCTCTCCCCTTCTTTCTCTCCCTTTCTCTCTCTCCCTCCCTTCTCTTTCTGTCTCTCTCTCTCCTCTTTCTCTCTTCTTTCTCTTTCCCTTCCCCCTCTTTCTTTCTCTCTTCCCCTCTCCCTCCCACTTTCTCTCTCTCCCCCCTCTTTCTTTTTCTCTCCCTCATTTCTCTCTCTTTCTCTCTCCCTCTCCCTCTTTCTCTCTCTCTTCTCATATCTCTGCCTGTGTGTGTGCCTGTCTGTCCGTCTCTCTCACACAGAGACACCTTTATTGAAGGGTAAATCAAGCACATTACCAAGGAACTGGGAAGAGGTTGGAATCACCCCTTTTGGAAACAGCTTGACTGCAGGCTGCAAAGTCTGGGGTAGTCTTGAGGCCGTGGGGGTCTTTGGTGCTATCTGACCTTGGTGGTTTCTTTGCAGACCTTTCATTGCCCAACTAGGTAACATCATCAGTTTAAGAAGGGAGTGGGGTTTGTGAAGTGGAAAAGGAGGAAGAGGGCGAGATCCTTGGTGCTCCCTGAACTTGGTGGTTGCCTCTTTTTGAACATCAGTAGATGTTGTCTATGTTTGTTTTCCTGTTGATGGCCAATTTGTCTCCGTGGCAAGGTCCTGAGAATTCTTTAGCTTTTTTTGGGGGGGGGGGATTTGGCTTGGTCTAGGACCATGATGGTGAACCTATGGCACGCATGAGCTCAAGCGCTGTCGCCCCAGCTCAGCCAGCTGGTTGTCGGGTTTCCAGCGTTCTGGCTTGCCCACATGCGTGTGAATGTGCACCTTCTGGCTTGGGCGCTCTGTGCCTAAAAGGTTGGCCATCACTGATCTAGGATGCTCACAGTTTCTCAGTGAAAGCTACGACGCTGTCTGTTGCAGGTGTTGTGAGTTTTAAGCGATTAAGACATATTGAGAAGGAGTTCCAGTTCAGTTCACCAACTAAGGATGACGGGAAATGAAGTCCACGAGGCTCGACGGCCCAAAACTGGGAAGAGTGCAGAGGTGGGTTTCAGAGAGGTTCTGACCAGTTCCGGAGAACCGGTAGCGGAAATTTTGAGTAGTTCGGAGAACCGGTAGTAAAAGTTCTGATTGGCCCCGCCCCCATCTATTCTCTGCCTCCCGAGTCCCAGCTGATCGGGAGGAAATGGGGATTTTGCAGTAACCTTCCCCTGGAGTGGGGTGGGAATGGGGACTTTACAGTATCCTTCCCCTGGAGTGGGGTGGGAATGGAGACTTTACAGTATCCTTCCCCTGCCATGCCCACCAAGCCATGCCCATCAAGCTATGCCACACTCATCAAGCCACACCCACAGAACCGGTATTTGAAATCCACCACTGGAAGAGTGGTGGTCTTGATTCTCGCTCGACACCTCTAAGTCGCCTTGAGCCGTTTATTTATTTATTTATTTATTTATTACTTAGATTTATATGCCGCCCTTCTCCGGAGACTCAGGGCAGCTTACAATGCGTTAAGCAACAGCCTTCATACTTTTGTATATACCTGCTTAGTAGGGCTTTCGGCCCCCCTTAAGCGGTGTTCTTTTTTATACAAAGTCAGCTTATTGCCCCCACAATCCGGGTCCTCATTTTACCTACCTCGAAAGGATGGAAGGCTGAGTCAACCTTGAGCCTGGTGAGATTCGAACTTGCAATAATTGCAGGCAGCTGCCAATTAAGTGCTACTTTAACAGCCCTTAGTCCACTGCGCCACCAGGTTCATCCTTTCTCACTCTGTACCACCTCAGGAGATTGTTGTGCAGAACCAATCAGCTCGGGGAAAATTTGTCGGGCAGGAGGGTGAGGAGGAGAACTGGAAATGTTCTCCTGGGCTCCAGAACGGGCAACTTTTCCTCCCTTTTGATGATAGAATAGATTCGAGATGCACTTTATTTTTTTTAAAAGAAGGAGTGTGGGAATCCGTCAAAGATTAGCTCCTTTTTATTTTATTTCATTAACTTTAGTGCTTCTGTTCCGCGGACTGTGAAGGGAAAGACGACATTAGTTTCTCGGCATGATTTGATCTATCCCAACGCCACGCAGAGCACCGATATACTAGTTAAGAATAAACCCAGCAAGAGATTTTGCTCTCTGTGTGAATTGGAATAGTCACAAAGGAATGGTTGTTTTTCCCTCTGTCTTTTGTTTAATGCAAGGGTGGGAGCGGGGAGGGAATAAACAGTGCGGCGTATTAGGGGAATCACCATCCATTAAGGGGTCTCATCACAAGAAGGGATGGACTCTTTATGGTTGATTTTGTTCCCTTTAAAATAACCGTCAGATAACTTTCCTCCATCCATTTAGGGCGTTATTCTGGATTTGATTTATTCACGGGTAGGAGAGTAGCCATGGATGCTTCTGGGAGGGCCGCTTGTCAGTTCCCAAATCTTGAATCTGAAATCTTAAATCACCTTACATCTTAAATCTTTCTTACATCTTACACCAGGGATGGCAAACCTTTTTGGCACCGAATGCCCAAACCTGGCCGGCGTGCACATGCCTATTTTTATTTTGGCTATTTTTTGGGCCATTTTCAGGCCGTTTTTCAGGCTGTTTTCAGGTTGTTTTAGGCCTGAAAAACAGCCCAAAAAATGGTCTGGTTTTTTTCGGCATTTTCAGCGCATTTTTCAGGGTATTTATTGGGCCATTTTTGGGCCTGAAAACGGCTCAAAAAATGGCATGTGGGTGCCGGAATCCAAAAAAGCAGCTGGCGACGATGCGCGTGCCCACAGAGAGGGCTCTGTTTGCTTCCTCTAGCATTCGTATATTGGTTTTTATTCGGCTGTTCACCGCCCTGAGTCCGTAAGGAGAAGGGCGGTATATAAGTCTAATAAATAAATTAATTAATTAATTAATTAATTAATTAATTAATTAATTCGTGCCATAGGTTCGCCATCATGGTCTTAAATCCAAAATCTCAAGTCATCATCATAGCTCTCTCCAAGGTACCAAAAATGCTGCCCTTCTAGGAATGACCATGAAAGCTGTCTGGCTCCTTTATGCCTACATCTTCCCGTCGTGTCTCTTCCTCTCCATCTGGAAATTCACACTTGGACGGCATTCTTCCAAAGTGCCACTTTTCTTCAAAACATCCCCTCCCGCCCCAGAGATATATTCCCTTTCCTCCGCCCCTCACCCCACTTTCCTCAAAACTTCCGTCTTCTTCTTCTGCAGGTGTTGAAGGGAGCACCATTAATAGCTAATGTTCTCACCTCCAACAGCTGCAGGAGAAGAATGTGAGAGTGGGGAGTGGAGAAAGGACCTTCTTTCCTACATGATCAGCCCCCAAATCTGTTCCAGAGCTTCTTTGACCATCCCTCCTGTCGGTTATATAACAAGAGGGACTAATTTATTGGCGGCGGCTGATAAAAAACAACAACAACAACAACAACAACAAACCCCATCCATAGCTACCAAAGGAAAGGACACATGCTTTACATGGGCAATTAAAGCAATTAATTTCAGGCGTGGAGTGGAGTTCTCCGCTTGGTAAAGAAAGACATCTGTCTAGAGATGTAATGGTGTGTGAGAATGACCTTGGGAGGCTGGGAAAAGAAACACTACCAAGGGAACGGTGAGATAAGAGACAGCGTAGCCAGCAGTTGGAGAGGTTCTGACAATTTACGATAAAGTAGGATTAATTTATCTGGGCGTGTTTCTATCTGATTTGCCCCTACAAGGCTGACATCAGTCTTGCAAGTCTAAAAATATATCATTTCCCCACCCATCCTCACACACACGGTTCCGTTTACAGCTCAAGAAACTAGGGAGGGTCTCTTCAGAGCCTCTTGCCCTGTCCATTATCTAGTTGTGGGTTATACTGCCTCTTATCTGATTGTTCTCGTATTGCTTGGCTCCGTCTCCCAAGGCCATACCATTACGAGAGATGGTTGCATGATTTTAACTGTTCCTTTGGCTCCGTGCGAAAATGTTTTAATGGCCCAAGGTTTTGAGGGGCCGGCCAATTTGCAAGCTTCCTTGAAGATGTAAGGGTGGGCTTCCCACGATGGGGCAAGCGGTATGGCTCTCGCATACCGTGGGAAACCACCTGATTTCTGACAAGCATGGGAAAATCAGGTGGTTCAAATGAACTATAAAGGCTGGTGGCAAGGTTTAAACTCTCTATTGAACTATTTTATATATTTATATTATAATTGAACTATTCATGGCCAAAGCAAAGAGGCCGTAGATAAGAGTCAATGAAATTCAAGATGGACTGGACCAGTGGTGAAATTCTATTTTTTTTTTTTTTTTTACTACCGGTTCTGTGGGTGGTTTTTTTTTTTTTTTAATTTGATTTATATGCCGCCCTTCTCCGGAGACTCAGGGAGGCTTACAATGCGTTAAGCAATAGCCTTCATACTTTTGTATATTTATATTTATACAAAGTCAGCTTATTGCCCCCAACAACTGGGTCCTCAATTTACCCACCTTATAAAGGATGGAAGGCTGAGTCGACCCTGAGCCTGCCTGGGATTGAACTCGCAAGTAATTGCAGCAGCTGGATCTTAAATGCTGCCTTTGTAGGAGGCATTACTCCCCTACGCTCTTCAGTGTTGTTTGATGGGCATGGTGTGGCTTGGTGGGTGTGGCTTGGTGGGCATGGCAGGGGAAGGATACTGCAAAATCCCCATTCCCTCCCCACGCCAGGAGAAGGATATTACAAAATCTCCATTCCCTCCCCACTCCTGGGGGAAGGATATTACAAAATCTCCATTCCCTCCCCACTCTGGGGCCAGCCAGAGGTGGTATTTGCCGGTTCTCCAAACTGCTCAAAATTTCCGTTACCGGTTCTCCAGAATCTGTCAGAACCTGCTGGACTAGACTTCGCTCTCTTGTGGACATGAAGAGACTCATGGCTGATGATGCGTTTGACCCCTCCTTCAAGTTCAGCTAGGCCATCTCCTACATAAATCCCAAGAATGACCAGGATGATTGAGAATTTCCAAGGACGTTCCTCTTGAAATCTTCCCCTGGAGGCTAAAACATAACAAAGAACGGTTGCAGGAATTGGGTACGTCTCGCGAAAAGAAGGACTAGAGGTGATATAATAGCAGTCTTCCAATAGCCCATCAGAAATGGACAATCCTGGATAGGATTTGCACCTCATACAGCGTCCGCTGGGACTGTCTGTATATAAGGGGCCAGGGGCGAGTTCTACTTACCTTTACTACCGGTTTGCAACAGGGCCGCACGCTCTCCCTCGCTTTGCTCTCTCTCTTGCGTGCTTTTCTGCACATGCACAGAAATGTTCTGATGATGTTGGGGTCAGTGGGCGGAGCCTCCTGCTGATTTTATTACCGGTTCTATAGAATCGGTGCGAACCGGCGGCAACCTACCACTGAAAGGGGCCCATAATCTGACGTCAAACTGTAGATCACATCGTGACTGGCGGTAAACTGAGGACCAGTATTTGATTCTTTTAAAAATATATAATCAATGCTGCCCTTCAACGGCACTGGAAAAAGTGACTTACGACTGTTTTTCAATACTTATGACCACTGCAGCATCTCCATGGCCACCTGATCAAAATTCAGACCCTTGGCAACCGTTCATGTTTATGACGGTTGCAATCATCCCGAGGACATGTCTTCCCCGTTTTGTGACCGTCTGACAAGCGGCGCCAACGGGGAGGCCCCATTCGCTTAACAACCGTGTGACTTATACTCCACAGCTGCGGCAATTCCCTCCACAACGGTCATAAAACGGAGCAAAAATTCACCCGGCAAATTCCATGCTCAGCAAAACAGAAATTCTGGGTTCCTGATGCGGCCGTAAGTCAAGGACTAACTATAATCCTATTGTTTAAATCAGAGGCGTTTTTCTGCTTTGCCATTAATACTTTCTATTACTTTACTAAACGGTTTGTATTTACCGAAAAGCCCCTCTTTTCTCACTACTTAAAGCTGCATGTCGCGGGACGCTTCAATACAGAAATTCAAAATGTGATTAGCCATCGGCTAAGGCCCGATCCGATGCCAATTAAACAAATCGACACCACCGACAAAAATCATTAATATCTTTTCAAAACGTAGTATAGGAAAGAGAGAGAGAGAGAGAGAGAGGGAGGGAGGGGGAAAAAAAATAAAGGACCCAGAGTTCAACTCGTATTAAATGTGAAATGCAATTTTCTACCGCCCTTGATTTATTACTCGGTGTTGCATTGTTCAAAGAAGCATGTTATATATTTCAATAGAGGAATTATTGTTTATTCATTAATATTTTAAAACTTGCTTATTGCTGGCTGCGGCTCCTGTTGCAGAGCGAAACTTATGATTTAAAACATGAATTAATAAACACATTTGAAAGTGTTAGACAATATCATAAGCACTCGTTTTTCATTTTACCGGGAGCATATTAAATTTTTTATAATTCCACTGGTGCAAACCTATCCCTTCGCGGGTCCCTTCCCTTCCCCCTCCGTTTCTGTACATTAGGAAAAAAAAAAAAAGGAAGGAAAAAACGGTGGAAAAGGGGGAGTGGAGACCCGTAAATGACTAATTTCAGGTAAAGATGAGGCAAAAGTAATAATGGATGCTAGGAGGAAAAATCAGTCACTGTGTCGGTATAATGTGGCTTTGGTATATTTGCACTTTATATTATTCATTTGCAAGGAGGGGGGCAGAGAATGTGATTTTATTCATTTTATTTAACTTAGCTACACTGTCTCTATTGTTCCCAGCCTTGGCTGTGGGCTTTCCGAAGTCTTCGGAAAGGCTGAGACTGATCCCCGCCAGCATTTCACACGTGAAAGAAATGGATGCTGGGGGAAGAGCCGTAACCCCTTTGTTTAAGAGGCTAGCAGGAAGCCTCGGTTGGTTTCATGGTTTCTTTCTGAAGCCAAGCTCTCCTTTGTCCTCCTCTTCCTTTTCCTGGCATGCTTTTCCTTTGCACGATGAAAAAAAGAGAGGCAGGCCCAGGGGTGAAACCCAGCAGGTTCTGGCGAACTGGTAGCGGAAATTTTGAGTAGTTCGGAGAACCGGCAAATGCTACCTCTGGCTGGCCCCAGAGTGGGGAGGGAATGGAGATTTTGCAGTGTCCTTCCCCTGGAGTGGGGTCAGAATGGAGATTTTGCAGTATCCTTCCCTTGCCACGCCCACCAAGCCACAGCCACAGAACCGGTAGTAAAAAAAACTTGAATTTCACCACTGGGCAGGCCTGACTGTGCAACTAACATACTTCCCTTCGACTTCTTTCTTCTTAGTCCCCTTCCTTCCTACCTTCCTTCCTCTCTCCATCCCTCCCTCTCTTTCTAAATTTCCTTCCTCCCTCCCTTCTCTCCTTCCTTCCTTCTTCCCTTCTCCTCGTCCTTCTCCTCCTCTTTCTTTCCTCCCTCTTCCCTCCTTCTCCTTTCTCCCCTTCTCCTTCTTCCTCCTCTTCTTCTGCCTTCTCCTTTTCCCCCTTCTCCTTCCCTCTTCCCTCCTCCCTCCCTCCCTCCCTTCTTCTCCTCTCCACAAACTCCTTTCTTTTCTAACACTGATGATGTTACCTAAGTGGATAATGAAATATCTGCAAGAAAACGACCAAGCCAAACGACCCCAGCTCTCCTCCTCTTTTTTAAAAATTTATTTAGACTTCTATAGTCTTTACAGCCCTCTCTAAGCAGTTTACAAAGTTAGCATATGGCATGTTGCATATTAGCATATTGCATTAGTATTAGCATATTGCCCCCAACAATCAGTCCTCATTTTACCCACCACGGAAGGATGGAAGGCTGAGTCAACCTTGAGCCGGTGAGATTTGATCTGCTGATCTGCTGAACTAGCAGTCAGCTGAAGTAGCTGCAGTACAGCACTCTAACCACTGCGCCACCTTGGCTCCTCCTCCTCCTCCTCCTCCCCACTCCTAGGGACATACAAGGACATTAGACTGAGAATTTTAACACAGGCTCGAAGCACTGTTTTCTTTTTTCATGAAAATGCTCAAGCTCCCCAGCCCCACTGTCACGAGTTACGATCGTGACCAGCAGGCTCTACTTCACGCATAACTTGAGGTCTACCCCTATTGAGGAGAAGAAGGTCTGAAGTCTGTATTTGGAAGTGATTCGTAGAAACGTACAGCTACAACATCAGAATATTGTTCCTAGGTAGAAGAATCTCCGGAAAGTTTTTCAAGAGGAAGACTCTCTTTTCCGTCACACCTGAGCCCCATGTTTTAGAACAATCCCAGAGCCATTCATAACATGTGAGCAGATGAGTTTCTGCATATATGGGCACAAAACTTAATTAGGTTTCTCTCTCGCTAGCTTCGGAAGAGGCCCGAGTGTTTTATTTGTTGTTTTAGTTATGGGTGGTGTAAATTTTTTAAAGCTATTTCTCTTTGGGGAGGAATAAGACCGCGCAGCTTTGGAAATACATCAATGGGAAATTCAAAGAATCTCAGAATTTAGATTCCCTTTTTTGGGGGCGGGGGGTGAGAATCTGAGGAGGGAAAGAGACAAAAAGCTTGAAAAATATATCTTGCTTTGTTGGGATTGTTCTTCCGTCTTTTTCTTTTTTTAAAAAAAAAAAAAATAAGGACTCCCAGTAGATTAATAAACAAACTTTTCATGGGTGAGTACTTGATCTTATAAACCGTGAATAATGTGGACTTTCTCTCCTGAATTAAAATAACGCTGCATTTTAACCGGAGGAGGGTTTGAAGGCTACGAGGCAAGATCAGGGAAGACGCCTTTTCAAATTTTCAGGTAGGACATAGGATAAGATTATGAGAAGGGGCCTTTGGAGGTCTTCTAGTCCAACCCCCTACTCAAACGCAAGACTCTATGCCCCTCTGGACAAATGGGTGTCCAGTCTGTTCTTGAGTACCTTCAGTGATGGATCACCCACCATTTCTGGAGACCATCCCACTGCTTAATTCTTCCGTCAGGAAATTCCTCCTTAATTCCAGGTTGCTTCTCTCCTTGATTAGTCTCCACCCGTTGCTTCTTATCCTGCTTTCAGGTGCTTTGGAGAATAAGTTGACTCCCTCTTCTCTGTGGCAGCCCCTCAAGTATTGGAAGATGTTTGTCAGACCTGGAAGCCATCTTTTACATCTGGCAGTTTGATCCTGATCGACTCAAGGTTGACTCAGCCTTCTATTCTTCCAAGGTGGGTAAAATGAGGACCCAGATTGTTGGGGGCAAGAGGCTGACTCTGTAAACCGCTTAGAGAGGGCTGTAAAAGCACCGTAAAGCGGTGTATAAGGGCTATTGCTCTGGCTAGATACCGTTCAAAGTTTACAATGGCCCTGAAAAATGACCATTTTTCACACTTACGACTTTTCCAGCATCCAAGTTCCCGCCCAGCTCTGTTATTCTGTCATTCATTACATGGCTGAGAGTTGTCTCTCTTAATCGTATTAATAGTACCCTGTTTCCCCGAAAATAAGACCCAACCGATAATTAAGCTCTAGCATGATTTTTCAGGATGCTCGTAATATAAGCCCTACCCCACCCCAAATAAACCCCAGTTAAGATTGTCATCCAGATGGATGCATTTAGTACCGTATTTCTCCCCAAATAAGAAAATATTTCCCCAGAAAATAAGCCCTAATGTGTCTTTTGGAGCAAAAATTAATATAACTCCCGGTCTTATTTTTGGGGAAACACAGTATGTGTTTGTTTTTTTAAATCATTAGCTTCCTGCAGTCCTCACATTAATGGAAAACTGGACTGCAAAGCAAAGGAATGAAATCAACTTGTCCTTCCTGACGATGTAGTAGGACTTCCCTCCTTTTTTTCTCATTAAGTCTTCCTCCTTTAAGATCATTATTAAAGAAAAGACGGTGCTGGAATCCGTCTCTATCTTGGAAGCTCTATTTGCCTGAAATTGTGTGTTTCCATTACTTAGCATTCATCAGGTTTTACTATTTTCCCAGTTCTCTGTTTTTTTTTCCATCCTCAATCTTAATGGAGGGAGGAACAATTAAAATTTATGAGCTGGATGATGTCGGAAGGAAACTGGATTTCGTTTTCACCTCTGCCTGCTGTGGACCGACAGCTCAGGGTGGCAAGTTTGTGGTTTAAATGGCTTCATTTGTCTGATAATAAGGCCAAATCCCTCACAAGGCTTGCTTAGAATGGATCTTCTGTGGAATGTCTGATTCATACAACCACTTGGCAGAGATGTAGGTTGGGATGGGAGGGAGGAAAGCTTTGAGTTTACAGAGAGTAATCTCCTCATTAGAACGCAGAAGGTAAGATTATAAAGTTGGAAGTCACCTCCAAGGCGAAGGCTTTGGAAGCCATATTAGCACCAGAAGCTTCCATGCTGCCACCTTCTTGTGTGTGGGGAAAGTAGGAGGGAGGATTTAGTAGAGGCAATGTAGACAAAATAGCATTCTTCTTTTCGGTCAAGGTCATGGCAGTCCTGCATTTGGAGAAAGAGTGGTCGGAGTGGTGTCTCGAGATGGGACGGATGATGAATGGACCATGGGATGGACTGATGGGTGCAGAGGATGGATTTGGCGGTTTTGATTTACTAAAGGAAAAGCCAGAACGCTCAGATTCGGGTTTTCCCAGATGTGCCAGTAAAACTATAATAAATGGAACTGAGAAAATACTTGCCTTGGCATTTTTAATTGGCGTTGGGTCGTTCTGGAACGCTGACAAGAGGTCTTCAAGTCCAACCTTCTGCTCAAGGCAGGAGCTATATACCATTCCAGTCCAAGAGTTGTCCAGTATTTTTGAAGGCCTCCACTGATGGAGCACCCAAACTTCTGAAGGTAAACTTCCATTGACTAATTGTTCTTACTGTCTGGAAATTTCTCCTCTTAGTTCTCGATTGGATCTCTCTTTAATGAACTTCCACTCATCGCTTCCTGTCCTGCCTTCAGATATTTTGGAGCAGAGGTCATCAACTGGTGGTCCGTGGACCACTGGTGGTTCGGGAGAAGATTTTGGTGGTCCGCAGAAAAATTGTTTGCATTTTTTTATCTTGCACTAAATCAGGGGTCCTCAAACTATGGCCCCTGGGCCGGATACGTGCAATGGATGTTTGTGTTGCTACAAAGAGTCTCTCCCTTTGGGGTCTTTTTGTGTGGGTCAGAGGGGGGCAGAAATTCCGACTTGGGGTCTGCTTCAGCCTCCTGGTGCGGGGCTTTGGGTGAAGGCTGGAGGGAAGCACCACTGGTGGCGAAGAGCCGGAGGGCCTCGTTCCAGTGAGACTGCCTCATGGCCTGGAACTGGCTGACCATCTCAGCCTGCTGAGCCTCCAGGTGCTGATATCTGGCCTTTCACTCCTGCAGGTCTTCCCTCTGCTGGGAAAGCCTATGCTGCTAGTCCTCAGTGAAGTGCTTCTGCTGAGCCTCCTTCTCGGTCAGATACAATTTGAACTGAGTCAGTTGTTTTGGCAATTCTTTCTCGTGGTAGCTGCTTAACTCCAACAATTGCTTCCTGTTGGGACCCTAAGGAGCCCAGGCAGGGAGGCGAGGAGTGGCTGGCAGGGGAGAGGCGAGTTGAGGCCGGCGTGGCGCCCCACAACGCAAGTGACATTGAGTTGGCCATTGAGTTGGCCATGCCCAGCCGATTATTAGGCAGATCATATTTAGTGGTCCGTGGGATTTAAAATTATGAATTTAGTGGTCCCTGAGGTCCGAAAGGTTAGGGACACCTATTTTGGAAAACAAGTCATCCCTCTTTATTCTGTGAGAGCCCCTCAAGTACTGGAAGACAGTCATCATGTCCTCCCTAGTCCTTCTCTTCAAATAGGCTGGACATTCCTAGTTCCCTCAACCACACATCCTATGGTTTAGCCTCCAGAAGATCCTTTACCATCACGTTTGTTCTTCTCTAGACTCTTTCTAGGATCTCAACATCTTTTTTCTACGACCGAAGCCTGCCTATAAAGGAGAAAGGGAAGGCAGTCTAGGAAAACTCACAATTAAGTGTAGATAAACCTATTTCATGACCAAAAAATACATATAGCAACAGGCACCCAACGGTCCTTTTTATGTGTCCACAAATGAAATCATCTGGATTTGAGGTGGACCTTTTCTTGCAAGTGATGTTCCGGTGAATTTGGGCCACTTCGGATGTTGCCGTGGTGGCTTTTCACACATCACCTTTCTGTGACCCACAGGACACCATAGGAAATGACCCTTTCCAGGGGTGATGCTCCATCTCTAAATCCTCTTCCTGTTTTGATGTCCCATCTCTAAATAGCTAAGGGTTCAAGGTCTGAGGGTTTCCTTCAAGGAACAAGGACCTTCCTTTTGTTTGTCTCATTAATCAAGAGGCCGGCAATGGATTAGCCAGGTCACCGAGTACAAGGAAGTCCTCCTCAAAATAACATGGCTTTCAGCATGACGGAGAGCTAACTGTCTCTTTACAGAGAGTCTCGATTTAGGACTAAAATTGAGCCCCCAATTTCTGTTGCTAAATGAGGCTGTTATGAAGAAGCGTGTTTTGTTCCATTTTTCCTTCCTTCCTTCCTTCCTTCCTTTCCTTCCTTCTTCACAGAGCAGGTGGTGCGGTGGTTAAGAGTGCAGTACAGCAGTACTACTTCTGCTGATCACCAGCTGCCAGAGGTCTGGCAGTTCAAATCTCACCAGGCTCAAGCTTGAGGCAGCCTTCCATCCTTCCGAGGTGGGTCAAATGAGGACCCAGATTGTTGGGGGCAAGAGGCTGACTCTGTAAACGGCTTGGAGGGGGCTGTAAAAGGACTGTGAAGTGGTATATAAGTCTATTGCTATTTTTCCTTCCTTCCTTCCTTCCTTCCTTCCTTCCTTCCTGCCTGCCTGCCTGCCTGCCTTTCCTTCCTTGGCAGTGCAGTGGTTAGAATGCAGTATTGCAGGCTGACTCTGCCAACTCCCAGCAGTTTGATTCTCACCAATTCAAGGTGGACTCAGCCTTCCATCCTTCCGAGGTCAGTAAAACGAGGACCAAGATGGTTGGGGGCAAGAGGCTGACTCTGTAAACTGTTTAGAGAGGGCTGTAAAAGGACTGTGAAGTGGTATATGAGTCTAAGTGGTTCCTTCCTCATTTCCTTCCTTCCTTCCTTCCTCTCTCTTCCTTCCATGCATGTCAAGGGAAAATGCTTTAGACTGAAATTTTAGATGGGAGCTTTCGATATGGAAAGCCTTGGAGATGCTGAAGGAAGCCAAGCTCTAGGCATCCTTCTCCTAGGGAGCCTGTTTGACTGGGGTGAACACGCTGGGACTAGGTTCTGGATTCTTTAGTCCCTCATTTGGGTTCTGGGCAGTTTCAAACCTCTGAACAGATCCATTTGCGTCCTTCTTTTCAAGGAGAGGAGATATTATTTGAACAGAGCTCTCTCTTTTTTTTAATGGAACCCACAAGAGACGATAGAAGCGGAATAGATGAAATTGAAAGGGGGGGTAAACAACCCAAAATACATGCTGGATTAGACACCACCATTATCACTACCACGTCCAACACCATCAAAGAGCAGCAGCAACCAAGGTTTAATTGCAATTCACAGGTTCTTCAGGGAAGAGTTTTTGAAGCAGACCTACAACCAGCAACATGTACCCATCTACTTTTGCTAACGTGGCTTATTCTCAGGATGGTGGGAGCTAGCCAGGGTCTTCTTGAACTTTGGAAGGCTCCATAACCCATCTACTTTAGCCATCATGATTTACCGTCAGGGATGGTGGGGGCTAGCTAGGGCCCTGATGAACTTTGGAAGACACCAAAGCCCATCTACTTTAGACAACGTGGCTTATTGTCAGGGATGATGGGAGCTAGCTAGAAGAGTTATGAATTTTGGAAGACTTCAAAGCCCATCTGCTTTAGCCAACATGATTTATTGTCAGGGATGGCGGGGGCTAGCTAGGGCTGTGGCATTTTTTTCTTTGGCATAATTTCCTGGCCGGCCTCCGTTTCTCCAACCTGACCTCGATGGATAGCCAACTCCTTCATAAGGGGAGAAGAAATCCCATCCACGTTTGATCTCATGAAAGGAAAAAGTTTTATTCATGGTTCCAGACTACATAGAACTATCACAAGGGAAGACTTCAGTTCAGGGTGTAATCCAGTTAGAAAGTAACACCAAACGGTTTAATACAATTAGAATCACTGCCACTTTTTTTTTTTGCAATTCAGCCAATCAGGTTCAGAATCACATACTATATAAAAGAGGGGGGGAAATTAAGAAAGAAAGAAGGAAAGAAAGAAAGAAAGAAAGAAAGAAAGAAAGAAAGAAAGAAAGAAAGAAAGAAAGAAAGAAAGAAAGAAAGAAAGAAAGAAAAATAAAGGGCACCCACCGACCCCTATCCCTAATTATACAGGGTGAAATATATTGAATATCAAGAAAGCGGTCTCCTTTACAATCCATTATCGGTTTCAGTTTTTCTTCTTCTTCTTTCTTCTTCTTTCTTCTTCTTTTTCTTTCGCGTGAATTAAGATCGTAACAGGATGAAAGAACATTCAAAATGTTTCTCCGTATTTACAAACAGTTTGACTGCTTAGCGTCGAAACTCAAAATTTCTATTTCAAAGCTTCAAAGGGTGTTCGGGTTTTTTTTTAATATATATATATATATATATATGTATATATATATTTATATTTATATATAGAATCAGGTTTTTTTTTTCTTTTTTCAAAAGTCACCAACGCAACCTGGAAATATTTTTTTTTTCCTTTTTTTTCCTTTTTTCTTTTTTTTTTTTAAAAAAAGAAAACGTTTTCTTTTTCCTTGTTATTTAAAAGATTACAATGTACAGTTACATGGAGGAGAGAACTGAAAAGAGTCGGTTACAAGATGGTAAAAAATGAACGGTCGAAAAATAAAGGAGGGAAGAGATTAAAGAGGAAGGGGGGAAAATAAAAAAGTACAGCGTGACTATTGTTTAGAGCAGGCTTCCTCAACCCAGCACCCTCTGGGTGTGTTGGACTACAAGTCCCATCAGCCC
Organism: Masticophis lateralis; assembly: GCA_030761175.1. NCBI lineage: Eukaryota > Metazoa > Chordata > Lepidosauria > Squamata > Colubridae > Masticophis > Masticophis lateralis. Next base: position 10,232,400 of record JAUDYJ010000015.1, read on the forward strand.
CAGAAGAAAGACATGGATGATCAGTGACGGTGAAGGCTGATCTGTCTACGACATCGTGAGAATCCCAGGTTGAAGAAGGCTGATTTAGAGGTAGTAGTGAGCACTCTAAGCTAAAGAATGATTCTATTGGTTCGCATGAGGTAATAAAGCTGTTTTGATTGGTGAGATGTATAAATATTCTTTTTAGCTACACTATATACAACACTCTGGATAACAGCGCCATCGGCCAATGCGAAGGAGCGGTGGCCAAAACCTCGGCGGATGCAACTCAACATGGACTGTCAAACTCGGCAACCGGGTTTATATATATATATATGTATAGATGTATGTATAGATGTAGATATATATATATTTGCAAACATCAAAAGCCAGTGTCTCCACCTCGCATGGATTGTCTGTGCCGGACAATGCACCAGGAGGAGGAGAAGAGGACTGTGCTGTTATCGGTTGCGAAGGTTCAAAAGGAGGAAAACAACCCTCGGTGGAAAAGAGGGAGCCCCGACAAATATCAGCAGAAAAGCAAGGAAGCGTTGAGGGGAAAAAAATCAGTTTCGCCCCACTCTGAAAAACCGGACACAACTAAAGATTGGCCAACTCCCTTCCAATGGCGGTGGAAATTGGGTGGAGGATGAAAGTCTCCCAGCTCTTCTCCCCGCCCAGCCATCCACCTCTCACAGGCTCAGTCTGGTGCGGATAAAACTTGAGTTTATTCTTAAGAATAAAGTCTTCCGATGACCTCTTCAAGCCAAGAAGCCAATAACCAGAAGGCGGCCATCTTTTTAAGAATCCGCTGGAGAACAGGGCAACAAAACCACGCGTCGTCTTGGCCCTCAGCTGGATAAAGTGCTTGGTGGTTTCTTTTCATTTATATGGAGTGAGCACGCACCTCTCAGCGAGTTTGAAGTACAAAGGTTAAAAATCATACCTTTCGCAGAGGGGGAGGAAAAATCTCTTTTGTTTTTAACGATATCAACAACACAAAACAAGGGAGCCCAAATTTTGCGGTCCGACAAGGTGGTGCAGAAAAGAAAAGGGTTCTCCCCGATGGGCTGAGAAAAAATTTCTTTTGGGTTCTTTTTTTCTTTGTCTTTCCCTTCTGGGATGACGAATGAACGGAGAAGGCATCTCAGCGCATTGCGGGGCAAGGAGGGGAAGAGGGAGTAGGGGGTTTGGGAGAGAGGAAGGACTTGTTGGGAGATTAGTTAGAGGTATCGGAGTGTACGCTTCCTGGCCCTTCTGTTGGAGAAGTCACAGAAGATGGAGTGGTCGCGTCTTGCCAGCCTCCATTTGCCTGGAGAAAGGAAGGAAGAAAGAAAAGAGTCAGGAGAACGGATGTCGCATCACTTTGGGAATCCTTGGCAATTCATAAGGAACTGGGGTATGGCTAGTTTAAGGAAAAGAAGGACCAGGGATGACATGAAAGCATCTTCCAATATCTGAGGGGATGCCACAAAGAAGAGGGGCTCAACCTATTCTCAATGGATGGAAACTTATCAAGGAGAGGATCAACCGAGAACTAAGGAGGAATTATCCTGACCGTTGAGGACAATGAATCTGTGGAGTCAAAGGAATCCAATCTTCTTCGAGCGTTTCACCAAAATTTTCTTCTCCATAGAAATAAAACAAAGTTTGTGGGATCCTCGGTACTCTCTGAGCAAGGGTTGTTTTCTTGAAGACGTTTCGTGACCCAACTACGTAACATCATCAGTGCTGGAAGGGAGTGGGATTTTCTCTCTGTTTATATAGAGAAGCTCTGAGTTTGGTAGTTTTCTTGCAGGAGAGAGGGGGAAGAAAATGGGAAGGGAAGGGAAGGGAAGGGAAGGGAAAGGAAGGAAGGAAGGAAGGAAGGAAGGAAGGAAGGAAGGAAGGAAGGAAGGAAAAGGCTTATCAGAAAAACTGCCAATTCTTGACCTTGCAAACGGATTTTGTAAAAGGAAGATAAGCAGTCAAGTTTTCTCTCCTGTCCTTTAAGATTGTTCCAGGCGGTCTGTTTCTCTCCCACTTCTCACCCACCCCCCAATCTGATCCATGCCACCGCCCCTGCCCTCTTCCATCCCACCTCTCCTCTGGAGCTCGAGCCACCTGCGTCTGATGCCCGATGCCCGTTTTGACAGCAGCACAAGCCGACCCTGAAGTCTTCCAGCAAAAGAACAACTTTCTGAAAGCGCTCGTGTCACAGAAGAGACAGGGAGGGAAACTCTTAACAGGGATGGGTCTTAATTTCATTAAAAAAAAAAAGTCCCCTTCTGGGCACATGTCAGAGCCGCTTAGAAGTTGGTGGAGACAAGGGCCGAGTCTCCCCACGACGGCAACACCTCAGAGCAAAGGCCAGGCCAGGAAGCAGAGAAGGAGAAAAACCCGGTCTATTGTCCAATTGACCCCATCCAGAGAATCCCATTCTTTCCCTCCCACTCCTCTTTTCCGAGACCCCCCCATCTCGGCCTGTTGCTGGCCCCACAGCGCCTTTATGTGCCAAGATGCGGCCTCGTTTCTCCCGTCTCGGCCCGTTGAAGCATTCCATTCGCTGGAATCGACGTCGGATCGGATTCCCGCCGCGGAGGGCAGCTTGTCGTTCCTTGTATTTATGTCGGTCCGAGAAACGAGGCTTGGCGTGGGGCTGGCCGGCTGGAAAGGGACGCTCAGTGGAAGTGACGGGGCAAGGCTGGGTTGGAGCAAGGCAGAGCGACTGGCAACCCCTGGGTGGGAGCTTGACGCTAACAGCAGGGAGCCCTGCTCTGGCTTGGCAACCAGGAGGGCGAAATAGCCTCTGACCTGAAAAAAGCTGGCGGCCAATTTCTAGAGCAGGTTCCACCCATAAAAGGACGGTGGCTTGAAATGTCAGCGGGGAAAAAGAGGAGGAACAAAGGAGGGATGGGTGACTTGCCTTGAAATGTAACTTTTCTAAGTTATGTCTAGGATTATGTTTCTGTCTCTTTCTTTCCTTCCTTCCTTCGTTTCCTTCTTTCCTTTTGCTCTTTCTTTTCTTTTTCTTTCTCCTTTCTTCCTCTGCCTTTCCTTCCAACTCTTTTCTTTTTCTTTTTCTGTCTTCTTTCTTCCTCTCCCTTTCCTTTCAATTCTTTCTTTTCTTTTTTTCTCCTTTCTTCTCACTTTCCTTTCCTTTCTTTCCCTCTTTCTTCCTTGTTTCCTTCTTTCCTTGCTTGTCTCTTTCCTTTTGCTCTTTTTCTTTTCTTTTCCTTTCTCCTTTCTTCCTCTCCCTTTCCTTTCCTTTCCTTTCCCTCCCTCTTTTCTTTTTTCTTTCTTCCTCTCCATTTCCTTTCCTTTCCCTCCCTCCCTTTTTTCTTTCTTTCTCTCCATTTCCTTTCCCTCTCTTGTTCTTTTTTTCTCCTTTCTTCTTCTCCCTTTCCTTTCCTTTCCCTCCCTCTTTCTTCCTTTTCCTTCTATCCTTCTCTTTCTTCCTTGTCTCCTTCTTTCCTTGCTTGTCTTTCCTTTTGCTTTTGCTTTTCTTTTCCTTTCTCCTTTCTTCCTCTCCCTTTCCTTTCCCTCCCTCCCTCCCTTTCTTTTCTTTTTCTTTCTTCCTCTCCCTCTTCTTTTTTCTTTCTTCCTCTCCATTACCTTGACTTTCCCTCCCTCCCACTTTCTTTTCTTTCTCCTTTCTTCCTCTCCCTTTCCTTTCCCTCCCTCCCTTTTCTTTTTCTTTCTTCCTCTCCCTTTCCTTTCCCTCTCTTGTTCTTTTTTTCTCCTTTCTTCTTCTCCCTTTCCTTTCCTTTCCCTCCCTCTTTCTTCCTTGTTTCCTTCTATCCTTCTCTTTCTTCCTTGTCTCCTTCTTTCCTTGCTTGTCTTTCCTTTTGCTTTTGCTTTTCTTTTCCTTTCTCCTTTCTTCCTCTCCCTTTCCTTTCCCTCCCTCCCTTTCTTTTCTTTTTCTTTCTTCCTCTCCCTCTTTTCTTTTTTCTTTCTTCCTCTCCATTACCTTTACTTTCCCTCCCTCCCACTTTCTTTTCTTTCTCCTTTCTTCCTCTCCCTTTCCTTTCCCTCTCTTGTTCTTTTCTTTTTCTTTCTCCTTTCTGCCTCTCCCTTTCCGTCTCTCTTTCTTTTTTCTCTTTCTTCTTTTGTCCTCTCCTTCCCTTTTCTCCTTCCTTCCATCCATTCTAAGTAGATGTTACTCCCCTGGTTGTGAGCTCTCCATCCAGCCCTCCAGAAACTTGGCTTTTTATGGGCTCTCCTTTCTGAGCCACAAAGCAGAGGCAAAGAGAGCTGTGACCCACAGGAAATTAAATCCTAAATTTAAATTTAATTTCAGGAAGCCCTAAAAACATGGCTTTGTCAGCAGGCCTAAGGACCGCAAATGGAAATAGGAATCAGTCAAGTGGTTATAATTTCATTGTACTGTTGCTGCCATGGGGGGTGGGAGGGTGTTGAGGTAGGTCCCCCCCCTTTTGAACAGTTTTATTTTATAATGGATTTTAAAAACATTTTTACATGTTGTAAGCCAGCCGGAGTCACCTATGTGAGAATTGCATGGCTCCAGAGTATAAATTTGTTTAATAAGAAAATAATAAAATAAACCGTGATTGTACAAGGATGGTGGGGCTGAAAAAGCCAGACAGGGAACGTAAAACGAGCATTTCAGGAAACAAAACGATGCATTTGGGGTGAACGAAACAGCAGCTGGAATCTTAACGTGTCTCCCGACTGGCAAAAGTTTAAAATAAATCAGCGCGGGGTGTGTGTGTGTGTTTTTCTCTCTCTCTTTCCAATCAATTCAGATGTTCTTTTTCTTTTTTTAAATTCCTCTCTGGTAGCGAAGAGATGAGGGTGGAAAATATATATATATCTATTGAGCCTACAGATTCATGTCTAAAGATATTCCATCCGAAGTGAACATCATACCCTCTTTATCCAAATTTATAAACACGAACGTACAATATTTTTACTTGGCTTGGCAGCCGGGAGAGAGAGAGAGATTGTCAGCTAGGGTTTCTTCAGCCTCCCCTCCTTTCCTTCCTTCCTTCCTTCCCTCCTTCCCTCCCTGCCCCAAATAAATTAATCCTTACACTGGTTGTTGGAGATTATGGGCTGTATAATGCAGCGGTGCCTTATCAGACCTCATCAGCCAAGATGGAATTCACATCCCCGGCCAAAAAAAAAACCCCACTCAACAACAACCCCAAAAACGCTGCTAGCTATCAACGGCTTTCATATTTTATCACGCTGATAAGGATATCGCAAATTCTCTGAAGCCTTTCAAAACACTTAAATGCAGAGAGAGAGAGAGAGAGAGAGAGAGAGAGAGAGAAAGAGAGAGAGAGAAACGGCAACTAAAAGGCTCTTTATGTGGTTTGTTGTGGGTGATTATGTGTTATTTATTAAATAAAAAATAAAACCCAACCCCAAAAAGAAAGATTTGACATTTCCAGTGGTGGGGAGTGGGGGTGGGGAAGTGGGAGGAGAAGGAGAGGGAAAAAAAAAAAGATTTGAGTGCTTAATGGGATTTTCCCCAACCTCCCTCTCCAGCAAATGTTTTCAATCACTTCAAAAATCATTAATATTTGCTCCGCTGGCGAGTAGGAAGCTGGAAAGAAGGAAGAGGAGCAAAGGGGAAAATATTTCCTAATATTCCTCAGATGTAGAATTCTGCTCCTTCGTCCTGGCTTTTTGGAACTCTTATTTTAGCATGCGCCATCCAATGCCACCAAGGCCCCAAATTTAGAACAATGGTAACCAACAACTGCATGTCCCTCTGCTATCCTGTCGCTGATGATGTTACTTAGTTTAGGTAGTGAAACGCCTGCGAGAAAAAAACCCAACTCAGAGCTACTGTATATTAAACAGGGAGCAAGCCGCACTCGCTGGCGCTGATGATGTAACCTAGTTGGGTCATGAAACGTCTGCGAGAAAAGAAACAAGCTCAGCGAGCATCAAGGACCTTACAGTTTTTCCTCCTCTTTCCCCTCCTTCTCCTCCTCCACCACCTCTTCCTCCTCCTTCACTCCATAAACCCCACTCACCCCGTTACGCGGCACTAGGGATTCGAACCCTTGAATTGCCGACCTTTTGATCGACAAGCTCAGTGTCTTAGCCACTGAGTCCCTTAGAGAATCTCCGTAGACAATCTGCAAAGAATCAAAATTCAGCCTGTAGCTGGGCCTTCCATAAAGGAAAATGATGGCCTTTAGTTTCCGATGCTACCATCATTTATTTTTTAACTGGGAAAAGAGATTTGTCTGTGTCTGTCTGTGTGTGTGTGTATTAATGCCTCTTGTGTGTTTGTGTGTGTTTAAAAACACAAAGCCTTTAATGGACCCGTCCTGACAGTAGCTCCTCCTACCCGCCACTCAGCCTCGTCTCTTTTTGCTTATCAATAACAAGGAGAGATAACTTTTCTACCCCCAAAGTGACAGCTTCCCCCCCCACCCCCCCACCCAAAATGGGGAGACAAGGACAGATTCATTACCGGCAACAGTGAAGAAGGACGAGCTGACCTCAGCTGCAGAAAAATCAGGCCAGAGAAATTTCTCCCGGGAGCTTTCTAAGGCAAGACCCAACCACCAACTTTATTCTTTGGTTTCCGGTCCTTCGGATTGCTTTCCTATGCAAGCACTGTTGAGGTCACCATTCACGTCCTTCTCCATCTCTAGGTTGAGGCCTCCATTTTTCCTGCCAGAAAATGCTCGTTTCGGACCAGCTATCCTCTCCCCCCCCCCCAAATAAGACATTCCCCTGATAATAAGCCCAATCAGGCTTTTGAGCGCATGGCAATAAGGCTAAGCACTTATTTAAGGGTTCAAAAAAATATAAGACAGGGTCTTATTTTCGAGGAAACATGATATCTATCTATCTATCTATCTATCTATCTATCTATCTATCTATGTACTATCTCTCTACTATTTATCTATATCATTATCTATCCATCTATCTATATCATTATCTCTCTCTCTCTCTCTCTCTCTCTCTCTCTCTCTCTCTCGTTTCCCTCCCAAATGAGACATCCCCAGTCGGGCTTTTGAGCGCATGGCAATAAGGCCAAGGGCTTATTTCAGGGTTCAAGAAAATATAAGACAGGGTCTTATTTTGGGGGGAAACACGGTATTTAAAATTAAAATTAAACTCGGAGAGGTTTAAATACCAGATCAAGAGAGAAGGAACGGATTAGCTCTGAAATGGGCTGGAAATTTCTCATCTTTTTATTATTATTATTATTTTCCCCTCCCACTAACCTTTCTGGTTCAGTTTGATGGGGGGGGGGGGGGGAGAGAGAGAGAGAGAGAGAGAGAGAGAGAGAGAGAGAGAGAGAGAGACAGAGAGAGAGAGAGAGAGACAGAGAGAGACTTCGTTTGAAGGAGAGAGAAAAATCCCCTGCTTATGTTAATGTCCCAACAAAAATGCAGAGCTGGGTTTTTTGTTTTGTTTTTTTTCCTGCCCGTGGATCGAAAGACGCAAAGTGAAGGAGAAGGAGGGGAGAATTTGTCTCTGGGCAAAGGAGGCCGGAGTGAGTGTGGAGATCCTGCATGATCTTTGGTCCAAGAGACTTCTGAGCTTCTGTGACCTCCAGAATGACAGAGTTGGAAGGGATCCTGGAGGTCTTCTAGTCCACCCCCTGCTTGAGCATAAGACCGTAAACAATTTCAGTCTCTTCTTAACAGCCTCCAGATTTTATAAAATCAGTATTGGTGGAAAGCAAAGAGAATAAACCTACTCAAGAATATAGGTTGTTATAGGGGATAAAGGCACAATTGGAATATATTGTATATCTTTTAATTGTTATAGAAGAAGTCATATAAGGGGGAAAAATGGTCTCCGGGAGTGGGGAGTGCACTGTATTATTTGTATTTTCCCCCCTTTGTTTGGTATTTAGATGTATATGTACTATGTTTGTATTGTTTGTATTATTTATATTTATATAATAAAATAAAAGCCTCCAGTGATGGAGCATTCACAACTTCTGGAGGCAAGTTGTTCCATTGATTATTTGTTCTAACTGTCAGGATATTCCTCCTTCGTTCTAAGTTGCTTCTCTCCTTGATGAGTTTCCATCCGTGGCTTCTTGTTCTCAGGTGCTTTGAAGAATAGCTTGACTCCCTCTTCTTTGGGGCAGCCCCTGAGATATTGGAAGACTTGGTGGTGCAGCAGATTGAAGTGCTGTTAAGCAACACCAGCTGCCTGCAATTACTGCAAGTTCGAATCTCACCAGGCTCAAGGTTGACTCGGCCTTCCATCCTTCCGAGGTAGGTAAAATGAGGACCCGGATTGTGGGGGCAATAAACTGACTTTGTATAAAAAAGAACACCGCTTGGAGGGGGGCGAAAGCCCTACGAAGCAGGTATGTACAAAAGTATAAAGGCTATTGCTTAACGCGTTGTAAGCTGCCCTGAGTTTCCGGAGAAGGGCGGCATATAAATCGAACCAATAAATAAATAAATAAGACTGCTATCCTGTCTCCCCTAGTCCTTCTTTTCATCAAACTAGACATACCCAGTTCCAGCAAACGTTCTTCGTATGTTTCAGTCTCCAGTCCCTTAATCGTCTTGGTTGCTCTTCTCTGCACTCTTTCTAGAGTCTCCACATCTTTTTTTTTTTACAATCAAGCTGTTTCTTCTCTCCCCCCCACCCCCAATTTGATTTTTATTCAATTTTTATTGAGAGTATCCAACAACCCCGCTGTTTTGGTGCCAGATTTTCAGAGCCACTGCCTCCCTGGCCAGAAGGATGTGAGCATGTGGTGACTCAACCCACCCCTGGTCCAAAGGACGCCACCCCATCAACGGAACTCACATTTAAATTATGTGGACTGTACAGTGAATTTCCTCCCAAACCGTCACTGTATCCTCCCGTCTGATTGATAACATGACGCAGGGTATCCACCTGCAGCAGAAAACACAAGGAGGAAGAATCTGTTGGCTTGCCCGCAAATGAACTTCTTAACAATGCAGAGCTATTTTTGAGATGGAGAACGGAAAGGGGAAGAGTTCTCGCAAACTGTTCCTGGAGAAAGAACGACGGATACCCACAGGACTAGAAATCTTCACTTGCCCCTTTTTTGGTTTCTACTTAACAAACCACTCCAGCCGATCAGCATTGCCTAGCCAAGTTGTTGATAAGATTGAGTTTTGCGCAGTGTGTCATTTTGACACATCCACAGCCCGGGTGAGTGTAAGTTGAAAAGGACAGGGAGGAGGAGGAGGAGGAGATGTTGCAAATAGTAGAGAAGGAGGAGGAGGAGGAGGAGGTGAAGAAGGAGAAGGGGAAGAAGACTATGATGATAGAGGAGAAGGAGAAGAAGGAGAAGAAGAAGGAGAAGAAGACAATGATGATAGAGGAGGATGAGGAGAGGGAGGATGTGGAGAAGGAGAAGAAGATGACTATGATGATAGAGGAGGAGAAGAAGAAGATGATGATGATGATGACTATGATGGTAGAGGAGGAGGAGGAGGAGGAGGAGAAGAAGGCAACAACTATGATGATAGAGGAGGAGAAGGAGAAGGAGAAGGAGAAGGAGAAGGAGAAGAAGAAGAAGAAGAAGAAGAAGAAGAAGAAGAAGAAGAAGAAGAAGAAGAAGAAGAAGAAGACGACGACGACTATGATGATAGAGGAGGATGACGAGAAGAAGAAAGAGGATGAGGAGAAGGAGAAGGAGAAGAACATTTATAGGGAAAACCGCTCTGCTTCTCCGGAACAAAAACCACACACCAACACAACAGCAGCAGAGGGCGAAGCCACACCAAAACCAGATCAACAACAGCTTTCAGATCGACACCCAAACAAACCGCGTGCCCAACCCGAGGCCACCAGGCCAAGCCAGAGCCGAACTGCATTCACAAAGTTTGTAAAACTTTCAAATGGGTGGTGGGGAAGAACAGGGGAAGGCATCCAGCTTTTCACCGGGACAAAAATCCGGTGCTCTGAAAGATCAAATGTCGGTTTTTGGCCGTATGCCGAAGACCAGAAGCGTGCCGAATTGTGCATGGAGGTGTGAACCGGTTGGATTTTGGGGGTTTTTTTTTCCTCCATAACCCCCGAGGTTGGAAGGCGGAATTTGCAGTTGGATTGTTCCTTGGTTCTCTTCCCCCTATATTTACTTTTGTTTCTTTTTTTTTTAAATCAAACCCAAACCAGACCCTACCACCTACGCCCTAATTTAGTGGGGTGTCGGGGATGTTTTTTTTTTGTTGGTTTTTTTTTTCCATTTTTTGTTGTCTCCTACCTGTGATTGCACATTGGCTCCAACTTGAGACCCCTGGTAACTCTCCCCATTCAGATTCTGCATGTTCATGAACATGTCCCCAGAATTAGGAAGGTTAAAAGTACCGGAAGTACCTGGAAAACGAAAGAGTTAGCGGAGCTGAATCAACGAGAGGGGAGCAAAGAACGCGGGCGTGCAGACCCCCTCCCTGAGACTTCCGAAAGGCATGGGGGCCGGGGAATGCAGAGGAAGCGGAGAGGAGCCAATGGAGGAAGCTACAAAAAATTGGTTGGGTTGAAGAACCAGGAGCTGCTTAAGCTATGGAGGGCCATCGGGGAGCTCCAGGTTGGCATGGAAAAGGGAGAAGCAGATGTCCCTGTTGTGGCAGGCCCCGGAATCAGAGGAGGAGGAGGAGGAGGTGTGAGAGTCAGGATCAGCATCAAGGCAACCTGAGTGCTTCAAGGGGGAAGAGGAAACGGAGCTGGCAGAGAGAGAGAGAGAGAGAGAGAGAGGCGGAGCCGGGGCCATCCGTCAGCTCTCAAATGGAGAGTCAACAGCCCCCAGGTCTGGAGGTGTATGATGAGGAAGAGGAGGAACAACTGGGTTCGGTGCCTGATGCACGGAAGGCAGAGGAGAGGAGAGCAGTGGAAATCTATGGGCCGGTCCTCGGGATAGAAAAGCCACCGCTGCTAGTGAAGTCCCACCATAGCTCTGGGGATAAAAGGCAGGGGGCGGAGATGAATAGATGGGGCAGACTTGTTAGCCTGCTGTGAGGGAGAAACTTTGCTGGGGCTTCTGGCGCTCCTCATACAGGAATCGATCGATTGATTTCAGAGGGTTTGTCGTGTTTGGGGAGCTGGGTCAGAGAATAGTCCCATTCTCTGGGCTTCAAACTCCCGGAGACCACGGCAAGTGGGCCAGGGGAAAACGAAATACTGTTGTCGTACTGGGTTTGTTCCTAACAGGGTTTCCTCCTGAGACAGGGGAACGACAGCATCATCCTGGCTGCAGAGGACAAGAGTTCCAGTCTGGCCATTTTTGAAGAAGGCCCATTTTGAGGATTTACACCTCCGTTGGGTGAACCCCTCGCCGATTCCTCAGCACTCGGTTGCTCCCATCGATGAGGACACCCCTGGCTTGACTCTAAGTGGCCTAGGGAGAAGGGTAGTCTCCCTTGCCTTCCGGATCTGTCTTTTTCTTTTTCCTTCCCTCCCCCCCCCCACCTCCTCCAAGTGCCGTTTTTAAAAGAAAGGCAGAGACTTACCGGAGTTTGGTGTGGTGGGCGAACTGGTCTGGTTGTTTTGGACAGCAGCGGCTACGGCGTGAGCTGCCGTCACGGCTGTTTTGGCAGCGTAAAGGTTGGCTTCCTCTTGAAACTTCCCGATGTTTTTCTTGTACCTGATTCTCTTGTTGCCAAACCAGTTGGATACCTGGAAGGGGAGATGGGGAGGGAGGGAAGGGGGAGGGAGAGAGTGAGAATAAAAGAGAGAGGAAAGGAAGGAAGGAAGGAAGGAAGGAAGGAAGGAAGGAAGGAAGGAAGGGAAAAACAGATGAAAGGAGAAAGGAAGGGAAGGGAAAGGAGAAAAGAAGGGAAAAGAAAGGAGAAAAGAAGGGACGGAGGCAAGGAAGGAAGAAGGGGAAGGGAAGAACAGATGAAAGGGGAAAGGAAGGGAAGGGAAGGGAAAGGAAAGGAAAAAAGAAGGGAAGGAGAGAAGGAAGGGGAAGGAAATAACAGATGAAAGGGGAAGGGAAGGGAAGGATGAAAGAGGGAGGAGAGGAGAGGAGAGAAGAGGAAAGGAAAGGAAAGGAAAGGAAAGGAAAGGAAAGGAAAGGAAAGGAAAGGAAAGGAAAGGAAAGGAAAGGAAAGGAAAGGAAAGGAAAGGAAAGGGAATACTGGGATAAGTATGATTTGCTCAGCATTTGTGGGCACCTGATTGGTCAAATCCTGGCTCCAACTTAAGATATACTCTCACTGGATGACCAGAAGTTTTGATGTACCATGCCTGGATTTAATGCCCAGCCTGCTGCTTTCTTTTTCATATTTTTCTGAATGTTGGGCTAGCATCCCGTGCAATCTTTTTTTTTTTTTTCAAGTCGCCTTCTCCCCACCCATCCCGCCCCCCAGACCAAGCACACAAATCACAAACCAAAATAGCCTCTTGAATGTTTACAACACGTCCATCGGAAGTCAAAACCACATTTCGCTTCTGACCTTCTGACAAGCTGGATTCGCTTAACAACTCTGCTATTAAATGATGCGCTTAACAACCGCGGCCAGAAAGGTCGTAGAGTGGGGCGACAACACTCACTTAAGAAAGGGTATCCGCTTAGCGACAGGAATGGTGGGCTCAACTGTGACCATAAACCGAGGATTACCTGCATTTTCGAAAGGGGTGGATTTGGAGAAACACACCTGTGAAACACGAGGCCCCTTGGGTCTTCCCTGCAGAATTCCACCCCGATCCCTGCATTTTTCCTCCTCTCTCCAGAAAAACCACAGAAACAAATAGAGTCGACCTTCGCTGGCAACGGGAGAAGGCAGGAGGGACAAGGGTGGGGCTGCGGGGGGTTCGCAGGGGTTCGGGAGAACCTCTAGCTAAGATTCTGTGCAGTTCGGAGAACCTGCAAATCCCGCTCCTGGCTGGCCCCGCCCACCCCACCACGCCCCTCTCAGGAGTCCCCAGGGGGCCTATTTTGGATGCAGGTAAGTGCCGGGCACACGGAGAGGGCAATAAACGGGCCTATCAGAAGTTCAGGAAGGCCAGAAATGGGCCCAGAGGGCCTCCGGAGCCTGGGGAGAGCAAAAACGCCTCCTCCTGCCATGGTGCAGGAGGCCAACTAGGCCACGCCCACCGTGGCCATGCCTACCCAGCAACCGGGCAGACTCCACCCCTGAGGAGGGAGTGTAAAAAGGACCAAAATAAAGAGAACTTCCCCAACCAGCCATTGTCTTTTCGGTGGTGGGAGTAAAAACAACCTTGCATGGCCTGCAGATATGTTCGCAAAAAAATGAAAGGGAGGGGAAGAAAAACCACCACCGAAAGCCACCAACCCTTATTTGGGCATCGATAATGCATGAAATGTTGCATGGTTGCCTCACTTGCCTGGCTAAGTCAACCTTGAGCCGCTCAGAATCAAACTGCTGGCGGTGGGCGGAGTTAGCCTGCAATAGCGCTTAGACTTATATACCACTTCACGGTGCTTTCACATCCCTCTCTAAGCGGTTTACAGAGCCAGCCTCTGGCCCCCAACAATCTGGATCCTCATTTGACCGACCTCGGAAGGATGGAAGGCTGAGTCAACCTTGAGCCGATCAGGATTGAACCTTTGGCAGCTGGCAGAATTAGACTGCAATACTGCATTCTAACCACTGCACCACACTGGCTCATGCAGGAAGGAAGGAAGAGAGGCAGGGAGGAAAGGAAACAAGGAAGGAAGGAAGGAGGGAGGGAGGGAGGAAAGAAGGAAGGAAAGAAGGAAACAAGGAAGGAAGGAAGGAGGGAGAGAGGGAAGGAGGGAAGGAAACAAGGAAGGAAGGAAGGAAGGAAGGAAGGAAGGAAGGAAGGAAGGAAGGAAGGGAGGAAGGAAGGGAGGAAGGACTAGCAATAGCCCTTAGACTTATATACTGCTTCACGGTGCTTTTACAGCCCTCTCTAAGCGGTTTACAGAGTCAGCTTATTGCCCCAACAATCTGGATCCTCCTTTGACCCACCTCGGAAAGATGGAAGGCTGAGTCAACCTTGAGCCTGGTGAGATTCGAACTGCCGAACTGCAGCTAGCAGTCAGCTGAAGTAGCCTGCAGTACTGCACTCTAACCACTGCGCCACCTCGGCTCTCTGTAGGTCTGAAAGAGTTTCGCTTGGAAAGCCATTCCCTTGACCAGGCCATCAAATTACTCCAACCAAAACAAAGACCGCCTCGGAGCCCCCTTATCGTCTTAAAGCAAGCAGGAAAACCCTTGCTACCATCATCCTGGCCTTAGCTCTCCCCGAAATTAATGAAAACCCTCCGAGCGTCGAAGGCAATAAGCAAAGGTGCATCCTTTGGCCCGCCGAATTCCCTGGACAACCCGCTGGAGTATTACATATATTGCACTTAATATTACCTTGTCAGTCAGGAAGCAATAAAGCATTAATGAAAGCCGGGCAAATAATTACTACGGACAATCCAATTATGGCTTTTATTAACAGTTTCATAATTGCAGAATCTCTATACGTCAAGCAGATTGTCTGTGGATATATAAGAAATCGGGGCGTTTATGCACACCTCCGGACCAATCCAGCAATGGCCATCACTAATAAAGGCTTGTTTAATTCACAGTAAAAAAAAAAATTTAATATCCCCGCAGCCTGGGGAAGGCAGATTTGCTCGATATCAGATTGTTTCCACCCTTCCAGTCCCCCCAGTTCTTAATCTTTAATATCAAGGCAATTAAAATTAATGGCCACTCATCCATAGCTACTGTGGGCAGTGTTGTCTTTGCTATCCATTGTTTGATGGGATTACCAAGAGGTTAAACTAACAAGCAAAGTTTAATTGGAAGCAATGAAAGGCACAGTGGATCGTACATTATGTTTAACCTGCGCAAGGCAACCCCAGGAATATCAAAGTCAGGGCTGCCGACCTCCTCCCGGTTAAAAAATAAATATAAAATAAAATAAAATAATAAAACAAAATAGTAAAATAAAATAATAAAATAAAATAGTAAAATAATAAAATAAAATAAAATATAAAATAAAATAAAATATAAAATAAAATAAAATAAAATATAAAATAAAATAATAAATTGCAATGCAATGCAATGCAATGCGATACAATGCAATGTGATACAATGCAATGCAATGCAATGCAATGAGATACGATGCGATGCAATGCAATGCAATACAATACTGAGTCCTTTGGGAGAAGGGTGGTACAGAAATTCAATAAATAAATAAATAAATACAATACAATACAATACAATACAGTACAGTACAGTACAGTACAGTACTATACAATACAATACAATACAATGAAGTAAACCCAAAACATCTACAGTGATTTTACTGTTTTTAATCCCAGCGTCTCCTTCTAAGCAAGCCTTATTCCCTCGACTAAACTCAGAAGGCAGCCGACAGAGTAGAGGATGGACACTTTCCTGCTGTGCACACGAAGGGTGGGGGGGGGGGGGGACAACAATCCACACAGCGTGCAATTTAGGTGAATCAACTATCACCAAAGCCAAGGTTAACTCCATCCTATACTTCGTTCTTCTTCTGAACTGCCTCCGAACATACCTAGGCATTGGTTGAAAGCAAAAGGATTTAAGAGCCACGTTTTTTTTAAAAAATAATACCACCAAGCCCCCGTTTTTCTCTTGAAAGCAAACAAATATAATCTTTATGAATGTTGGATGTCTGGATAAACGTGTGTGGCAATGCCAGACGGCAGCTATGGAGCCCTCCAAATAAAACATTCGCTCCAAAACTGCTCCTAAATTTCACAAGATGGTCTTTTAGAGCCTCCTGAACACAAAGAACGGATCTTCCCTTCTCCTTTAAACTTGTCGTTTTCTTGTCCTTTGCAAACCTTTTCCAGGAACCTGGGTGTCCTTTGATGACAAAGAGCCGCCATTAAGCAACACCAGGCCTTAACCGAATTGCCGTCGGAAGAGAGCGGAAGAGTCGCAGATGGCTTTTGTCTTCCTTTCCAAGAAACATGAAGTCATGCAAAACATTAACAGGCCTGGGCCATGGCTTGCAAAAGTCAATAAAGAGGCCCAAAATCGAATCAAGTTCCTCTCCTTGACGGAGGCGCTGCTCAGACCCATCGGAGAAGGCATCGCTCGCGAGAAACGGGATTTGCAAAAAAAAAAAAAAAGAGGTCTTCGGGAAAGAGTTCCTGGAATCCCACCGCCACCCCGCGGAGTCCCTTGACCCCTTTCCCTATGAAGAGGAGCTGGTGCTGAGTGCAGCTGTCCTACAGCTCAGGACGCCTGGACCTTTTCTCCAGCCCATATGCAGGACTTGCTGCCCAGGGGCTGGGCTTCAAAAATTTTAGCAAGGGGTTCTCTGCCCCGGTTGCTGGGTGAGCGTGCCCATGGTGGGCATGGCCTAGTAGACCTCCTTTGCCCTCCCCGGGCTCCGGAGGCTTTTCTCCGAGCCTCCGGGAGGGCAAAAACAGCCTTAGCAGGCTCCGGAAACCCTCTAAAGGCCGGTCTCTCAGAACTTCCGGTAGGCCGCGTGTGCCCTGCACTTACCTGCATCCAAAACAGGCTGCGTGGGGACTCCTGGGAGGGGAGGGGTGGGCGGGGCCAGCCAGGAGTGGGATTTGGGAGGGGGGAGTTCTCCAAACTGCACCGAATCTTAGCTAGAGGTTCTCCCGAATCCCTGCAAACCCCCAGCATCCCACTCCTGCTGCTGCCCCTTCAGACAAGCAGCAGAAGAAACTCAAACCAGAGTTTGATTCCACTATTGGCCAAGCACACTGGGCTCTCTTGGTTTCTCAGCAATGACCAAGCTTTCATCTCCTTCATGCATGTTAGAAGTTTTATTTCGGGGGGAAGAGGGGGTAGGATGAATAGATACATCTATGCGGTGCCCCATTTTTCATTTAAACGAACTATCTGCGTGTTCAAAAGCCCAGCCGACATCACTCTGCTCCCAGTCGCTGAAAGCCAATTAATTAATTGGGCTTAACTGTGTATTGCATTTCAAAACAATACCCTCGCACTGATTCATCACGTTAATTGCAATGCTAAATTTTCAAAAAGGCAATAAATTATTGTTAAATCGAAAAGACGCGCAACTTTGGGGAGAAGGACGCCAAAGCATTCTTGTTTGATCTTGGATGGGAAGGAGATTGTACAATGTATATATATATATATATATATATATATATATATATATATATATACACATTGAACTAGGGCTGCATAAAATCTTGGTTACTTAGGTAGAACCTGGCTAAAGAGAAATACACATAAAGCGTACGAAAAGGAAAGAAAACAAATATTGTACCTTTACAGGGAGGATACATGGGATGAGGGTGTGGCTAACTGATGAGGGCTTATAAGCCTGAAATAGATCTATCTTAGTCTCCCAATGGGCAGCAAAAGGTCTGCTGGCTGCCAGAAGAAAAAAAGCCTAGAAACTAGTGGATTGTGATTTCACTGAACTAGGGCTGCATAAAAATCTTGGTTTACACAGGAAGAACCTGGCTAAAGAGAAATACACATAAAGCCTACGAAAAGGAAAGAAAACAAATACTGTACCTTTACAGGGAGGATACATGGGATGAGGATGTGGCTAACTGAGGAAGCCTAATAAGGCAGAAATAGATCTATATTAGTCTCCCAATGGGCAGCAAAAGGTCTGCTGGCTGCCAGAAGAAAAAAAATCCTAGAAACTAGTGGATTGTATGTTTGTTTTTGTTTTTTAAAATTACCTCTGCCCTGGTTATCACCGCACAAAACGAGATCTCTCTTTAGTTGAGCTTCACTGATCCTTCAAGGGTAAGAATGCACAATTCTTTACAATCCAGGGGCGGGATTTGATTTGAATTGTTTCTTCGAGATTTCCCTCTAAAAATGGTGGATCAAGGCTTAGCCAAGATTTGATCTTGTGGACACCCATTAGCCTCTTCCATAACTATAAAATATACCCAGAGTTTTTTCCCCAAGTTTTGCTCTTTTTTTTTTTTGGTCTACTGGGTGGAAGTAACAAAGTTATCGAGTAACTAGCTTCCGTAGAGGTAATCTCTAACCTTAGTTGTTTTTCATTACATTTCATTCGTGACATTTCGTTACCCAGCTAGGCAACATCATTAGTCCTAGTCAGTGTGACTTGTTCCCTGTTTATTTACAGTAGCACTGAGTTTGATTGTTTTCTTGTAAATAGCAACAGCACTTAGACTTATATACCGCTTCATAATACTTTCCAGCCCCCTTTAAGTGATTTACAAAGTCAGCCTCTTGCCTCCAACAATCTGAGTTCTCATTTTACCGACCTTGGAAGGACGGAAGGCTGAGTCAACCTGGAGCCTGGTGAGATTCGATCTGCCAAACTGCTGGCAGCCGGTGATCAGCAGAAGTAGCCTGCAGTACTGCACTCTAACTACTCCACCACCGTGGCTAAATGTTTCATTACCAAACTAGGTAACACGATCAGTGCTTGAAGGGAGTGGGGTTATATGTATATATATATATGTTTATATGCAATGGCTTGCTCTGTCGGTTTTGGTGGAGGCGTCAGTAGTTTTTTGCTTAGGGTATTGTTTTCACCTTGACTGTTTGTCTGGTGTTAATCCCCGTTTATCTGAATATTGGGTGCTGGTTGCAGGGCGAGCTACTGAATATAAACATGCACTGATGAGGTTCCTTAGTTGTATAATGAAATACCTGCAGCAAAACAACCGAATTCAGAGAGCACCCCCACAGCTCAACCCTGAGCTACCAATATTCCCTTCTATCAGTTAACTTGGTTTGACTGGCTTCCAAAAATTCCTCCTCCAAAAAAACAGACACAAACATCAACTCATTTTGGAGGTGCCCAGTTCACAACGAATAATCTCGGTCAACGAGTAGTAGACCTTCTCCCTACAGAGGTGCGGTACTTCCGTAGCAGACGCCAGCGCCAGAAAAATCAGAAGCCGGCAGGAATATCGAAAATCGGTTAGACAAAGAGCAGAAAAGATAGACTCTATTTTGGCTGTCAGTTCTCCGGGGTGGGGCGGAGCTGTCCGCTCACACTGCAAATAAGATTCTGATCTTGGTGGAGCATCGGCATCGTTCTTCTGGGCTTCTCTTCTTCTGCTGCCGTGTTCAAATTTCCATGACCGTAAGAGGAAGACGGGCAAGTCGCCGGAAAACCCAAGTTTTTATTCTCCCGCTCGCTTTCGCTCTAGCCACAAAGGAACAATGCTGGACAGGGTTCAAGTAGGCCATAGAGAATTCCTTCCTTCCTAGCACATAATTAGGCGATCCACATGAGTAGGCCTCCTTTACAAAGGCCAATCATATCATATGTGAGGCTGGCTTTTAAATTCTAATTAGCCGCTCTCTGGGCATGTTTCCTTCCCCCCCCTCAATCAGCCAGAAGGCACGAACGAAGGTAGAGCTTCTGCAGGACGAAGATGGGAATCGACCCATCGTGGAGCTGCTGAGCTTGACCAAGAGACGGCAACTCCCCACCACCAAGTTCTTGGGCACGGGACAACCGGAAAACATCACGGGTTCAACTCCGAGCAAAGGGATGACGCGTCCGCTGGCAAGAAAACGACGGCCAAGAAAAGAACCTAGGATACTCAAAAACGCTGATTTTTAGGACAGAGGTGGCAGCAGTGGTGGGATTCAATTTTTTTTTTACTACCGGTTCTGTGGGCGTGGCAGGGGAAGGATTCTGCAAAATCTCCATTCCCTCCCCATTCCAGGGGAATGATACTACAAAATCCCCATTCCCACCCCACTCCAGAGGAAGGATACTGCAGAATCCCCATTCCCACTCCACTCCAGGGAAAGGATTCTGCAGAATTTCCATTCTCTCCCCACTCCAGGGGAAGGATACTGCAAAATCCCCATTCCCTCCCCACTCCAGAGTAAGGATACTGCAAAATTTCCTTTCCCACCCCACTCCAGGGGAAGGATACTGCAAAATCTGCATTCTCACCCCACTCCAGAGGAAGGATACTGCAGAATCCCCATTCCCTCCCCATTCCAGGGAAAGGATACTGCAGAATCCCCATTCCCTCCCCACTCCTGGGGAAAGGATATTGCAAAATCCCCATTCCCACCCCACTCTGGGGCCAGCCAGAGGTGATATTTGCCAGTTCTCTTAACTACTCAAAATGTCCGCTACCGGTTCTCCAGAACCTGCTGGATTCCACCCCTGGTTGGAAAGAGGAGGAGGAGGAAAAAAACTGTGAGGTCCTTGGTGCCCTCTGAGCTGGGTTGTTTTCTTACAGGCATTTCATTACCCAGCTAGGTAACGTCATCAGGGTTGGAAGGGAGTGGGATTTGCTCTCTGTTTACCTAGAGTAGCTTACCCTGTCGGTATTGGTGGGAATGTTCTTGGTGGTTGCATGATTAGGCTCTTGTTTACTGTTTGATTGCTTTGTCTGAGAACAGCATTCAAACCCTCCAGCACAAACATCTCTCTCTTGTAGGGTCTGGACTGGCATTTCCACAGACTTTGAACCTTCAGGGTACTTCAACTACTGGGTTTAGTTGGTGGGACTGGTCAAGAGCAGCTTGTCACCTGGGGAGCATTTCACCCAAGAAAGGACCACTAAGGAAGCTTCTGACGGTCCCTTAGAAGTCAAGGAACCACGAAAGAAACCCTCTGCTGCTCATCCCATTGGCCAAGAGGAGAGAGGGGCGGTTATCACTACTACAACAAGGAGCAGAACAACGCAGGAAGGGCAATTTTAATTTCAGAAATGGCAACGGTTCTCACAAGGGGAACCTATCTCTCTCTCTCTCTCTCTCTCTCTCTCTCACACACACACACACACACACACACACACACACAAAAACAGGAAGGTGCCAGGGTTTACCTGTGATACTGTGATGCTGCATTTCTTTGCCAGCTCTTCTTTGGCTTCTTCGCTGGGGTAGGGGTTGCTGAGGTGCGAGTAAAAATACTCATTCAGGATTTCTGTGGCTTGTTTACTGAAGTTGCGTCTTTTTCGCCTAAGAGCAGAGCAGAGGAGGGGAGGGGGAAAAAAGAGGGGGAGAGGGAAAGAGGGGGAGAAGGAGAGGAAGAGGGAAGAAGGAAAGGGCGAGGGAAAAAGGCAGAGAGGGAGAGGGAGGGAGGGAGAAGAAGGAAGGAAGAAACGATAAAAAGGAAGGAAGAAAGGATAAAAAGGAAGGAAGATGGAAGAATAAAAGGAAGGAAGGAAGATGGAAGGATAAAAGGAAGGAAAGGAAGGAAGGAAGGAAGGAAGGAAGGAAGGAAGGAAGGAAGGAAGGAAGGAAGGAAGGAAGGAAGGAAGGAAGGAAGGAAGGAAAAGATAGAGAGAGAGAAATCCCAACAGGTGAGACAATGACAACATCAGGGGCAACCAGGGTTAATCTTAACAGGAAGATTTGGGGTGACTGATAAAATTGAGGCTTTTTCCTGCTGGCTGGGGAATTTTGGGAGTTGAAGTCCACAAGTCTTCAAAGTTGCCAAGTTCGGAGAGCCTTCTTCTAGAAGCACCGGGAAAAAAAATTGACCTGGGAAGTGGACCTTCAGAAAACGAGGTTGAAGCAGGCAACCTGGGAAACAAGGCTTTTGAGGTCTGCTAAGACGCTGAGCTTGTTGATCGAAAGGTCAGCAGTTCAGCGGTTCGAATCCCTAGTGCCACGTAAGGGGGTGAGCTCCCGTGACTTGTCCCAGCTTCTGCCAACCTAGCAGTTCGAAAGCAGGTAAAAAAGGCAAGTAGAAAAATAGGGACCACCTTTGGTGGGAAGGGAACAGCGTTCCATGCGCCTCTGGCGTTGAGGCATGCCGGCCACAGGACCACGGAGATGTCTTCGGACAGCGCTGGCTCTTCGGAGATGAACACCACCTCCTGGAGTCAGAAACGACTAGCCCAAATGTGCGAGGGGAATTTTGACTTTTTACCTTTTTCTGATGGTAGAACAAATGAGCTTCTCAAACTTCGCTTTGCTTGCTTGTGAACAGCTAGCAGAAACAATCCTTCCTGATCGACCACAGCCCCCCACCCCCACCCCCACGAGATCTACCGGATCTACCCACCTGGCATCAAGGAACCGGGATCTCAAGATCATAACCGCTTCACAAGTGCTTTGCTTGAGCTGCATCTGGATGGAGCTGAATTTCCGATGGATGATCCCAACCATTCTCTCGATCTCTTTGGGGGAAATGGGCCGCGTTCGGCTCTGCTCTCGCAGGAGATTCATCACATGGGTAGTGAATTCATTGCACGCCTGCAGGGAGGGGGGGGAGGGAGGGAGGACAGGAGAGAATGAGGAGGGATGCTTCGGGCAAACCCACAACATGTTTACTCCAAGTTCAGAAAACACAACGGATGTCCTCCAACGATCAGCAGTCAACCACGATTAGGGGACTGGAGACTAAAACATACGATGAACGGTTGCAGGAACTGGGCATGGCTAGTCTAGTGAAGAGAAGGACCAGGAGAGACAGGATAGCAGTCTATCAATACTTGAGGGGTTGCCATAGAGAGGAGGAAGGGGCTCAAGCTATTCTCCAAAGCACCTGAAGGCCAGGCAAGGAACAATAGATGGAAACTGACCAAGGAGAGATTCAACCTGGAAATAAGGAGACATTTTCTGACAGTGAGAACAATCAACCCATGGAATAGAAGTTGTGGGAGCTTCATCCCTTGAGACTTTCAAGAAGAGATTGGACTGCCGTTTGTCAGAAATGGTGTAGGGCTCCCCTGCTTGGGCGGGGGGTGGGGGTTAGACTAAATGACCTACTAGACCCCTTCCAACCCATCTGTTAATCTGTATTGGCTTCACACAATGTTCTACTTCCATAAGTCCTCCTAATATCAACCCTGAAGCTACCTGACCGAAGGCATTTTGAAACTTCAGCGTTGCCACAATGGAGCTGAGGGATAGGGAAGAGGGGAAATAGAAATATCTGGGGTTTTGTAGCCAAAAGAAGATACTTTCTCCTAGGAACCAAGGACATTCCCACAGGTGGCCGGAGAGAGGAGGAAGGAAGTTTACTAGGAAAACCGGACGGCACCTTAATTGGACCATGGGACTGATTGTTTGGGGAAGTGGGGAGAAATTCTTTCGCTTTTTAATTCGGTGAAAACTGCGGGAACATTCAGAATCGGTTTTCACCAGCTTGTGCCAATGTGACATATCCGATAAAATTATTCTTGGAGAAATCTACCTGAAGACCTAATCCCTACGAGCGGAAACCCACAACAGGCTTACTCCAGATCACTCGACAAATGTCTCGCTTAGCGACAGAAACGTTGGGTTCAACCGTGGTTGTAAGTCGAGGACGACCTGTACGGGTGCAAATCCTGATGAGCAGTTTGGCATTTCTTGCTTTCTGCGGGATTTCAAAAAGCTCGCCTCTACAGCCGCCCCTTCATCCGTGATTAATCTGAACTGCTCATTTATGGAGTGTGCACTTAGCTCATTACTCTAAGTAAAATTCGTTAAGTATTTACATTTAGATAATTAAAAAAAACCAGGGGAAATCTTAACACGGTGGTTACTAAAACCCAAGGCTTTTTCCCCTTGGAAGCAATCAAAGGGATTTTTAAATTCCTGTGTCATCGCAGAGATAAGAACCTAGAAAGATTTGGCTGGAACCTCACTCTCAAGCAGCCTCAGGTCCCCAAGACGAGGCTACACAGAATGAGTTGGAAGGGACCTTGGAGGTCTTCTAGTCCAACCTCCTGCTTAGGCAGGAAACCCTATACCACTTCAGACAAATGCTTATCCAACATCTTCTTAAAAACGTCCAGTGTTGGAGCCTTCACAACTTCTGGAGGCCAGTTGTTCCACTGATGAATTGTTCTCACTGTTGGGAAATTTCTCCTTAGTTCTAAGTTGCTTCTCTCCTTGGTTAGTTTCCACCCATTGCTTCTTCTCCTGCCTTTCAGGTGCTTTGGAGAATAGCCTGACTGCCTCTTCTTTGGGGCAGGGTTACAGTTAGAATCAATGTCACCTCCACCCCTGCTGCGGGATGGTTCCAAGTGAATTATTTGCAAGGATGCACAGAAAACAAGCAGAAATGGACCTAAAACCGGAGGTGGCCCTGTGATGCATTAAGGCAGCTGGAAGTCACAGGATAACTATTTCCCTGCATGATAAATTGCCTATTATGTCCGGCCTCTGTTTTATTTTATTTTATTTTTTCCTTCTGCTATGAAAAATAAATAAATAAATAACAACCCTCCCTTCCCCTCCACCTTAAACTCCTAGTTTGTCCCCTTCCTGCTTCCCCCTCCCCAAAAAACCCCCCCACTCCTTTCAGAAAGAGAGGGCATCCGGGCATTGTACAGCTCCCCAGTTATCCTGAGAGTTTCGAGATGCTTACAAATACTTTTGCCCGGAGCACCAAAAAAAAAAAAAAAAAAAAGTATTTCAATGTAATTATAGAAGATAGCTTTCAATATGTCATCTCTATTATAGCGGCTGTAAATTATGAAGGGAAGGATTTTTCTCCTGGCGCTGGGAAAGTGATGGCAAGACACACTTTCCTGAAAAATCGGCTTCGTTCCTTCCGCCCTTCCTCCACCCCCACCACATTCCCCGCCCCCCACCCCCTGCTGCTTTAAAATGCACCCCTGAAACTGGCAACAAATGTCAAAATCAAACTCCAGGCAGGGGGCAGAGGGTTGGGAAGGAGGGGGTTGAAGACACAAAAAAGACAGCGCCAGGCCCTTTTGCTCCTGGGTTCAAAAAGGAAAAGAAAAGCAGCAAGACGTCAGTCCAAGCGTCCTTCTTGGGGCGATAGAATTGCAGCTGACCCAGATAGCTAAAAACGTCAGGTAATGTTCCCTGTCTGCCACTATATAGGTCATGCACACGGCAGGATCCGTAGGGCTCCGGGAAGGTGGTATTATGGTCAGTCACGCAGTCGGTCAGATGTTCAGACTGGATTTGGGGGAGGGGGGGAATTTTATCTGCCTATCTTCCCAAGTATTCTGTCAGGTTTCGAGGTCGTCTCAAATAAATTGCATTTCAAACAAAGTCTTTGATGAAAAAACTTAAGCACGACATTTCTGGCTCCGACTCATCGTAGCCAACACTGACTTCCGACCCAAAAATCCTCCCTTTCCTTGCCCCACTCCTCTGCACTCATTGGCCATCTTCCAAGTCACTCTACCCTTAATCTACTGCTCCAACTCAAAGGAATTTCCCCCTCCCCTCCCATCTCCTAGGGGATATTATCTCCAGGGAAAATAAGTAGGTGAAAAGCCAAACGTCTCTTTCCAGATGCCTCCGTTTTTCCTTCTTATGCCAGCACGAGCATAAATGCAGCTTGAAGTGCTGACATATACTACTTGGTATACCAAGTATATGACCAAGTAGTGCAAAAGTTGGCTTGAAACTCAGCATTAAGAAAACTAAGGCCACAGCATTCCAGCCCTTTCGATTCCTGGCAAATAGAGACATCCCTCCCCCCCGCGCTACCCCCGTTTTTGGCACGCGATGGCAAAAAGGTTAGCCATCCCTGTGCTAGAAGAACCTCAATGTGACTTTCTTGGTTTTTGGAGGCTGACTTCGAACAAGAGAACCAGCACCAATGTAACCAGGAGGCAAGGCTTCAAAGCTCTAACCTGCTCATATTTCTCCAGCTCGGTGTGGTAGATCTGTCTGATCTGCGTCAATTTGGCTCGGTAATCTGAGTGCTCGATCGAATTATCGGAGGTTCCGCCCGAAGCTGCCGCCGCCGCTGCCGCCGCTGCCGATCCGCCGCCTTTCTCGGGACCCGAGACTCCTTCCGCGAGAAGCATATTGTCCAACCTCATGAGCTGCGGATCTGGGGGGTCTTCCTCTTGCGCCCCTCGGATGCTGAGACCTTGGGAGAAGGAAAGAAAAAGGAGACCTCCGTTAGCTCCGCATGAAATGTCCATATTCATCCCGCCAGTTCTTGAATCCTCTAAAACAGAAAGTGTTGCGTTGAATGCTCCTTTTTTTAAAATCAAGTTTTTATCATTATTATTTTTAATTTATACATATCATCGTGTGAGTGGGTGCGATGCTTGAGTATCATACATTTCAATACTTATAAACACATTCCTTATTCCGTTTTCCTTATTTCATGTTATTTTCTCCTACCTTTTACGCAAAATCTTAATGCTCATATAAATATTAACTAGCGTGCAATGACATCTAAACCGATGTGCTTTCGCATCCGTATAGTCTTCTGTTATATTCAATAGTATAACCCTCATGGGGGAAAAATAAAACCTGAAATTGTCCGTCTGTTTTCTTTTCTACTGTACACCATACTTTTTTACAACATCCCTCTCCTTTCCTCTTCTCTTCTCTTCTCTTCTCTTCTCTTCTCTTCTCTTCTCTTCTCTTCTCTTCTCTTCTCTTCTCTTCTCTTCTCCTCTCCTCTCCTCTCCTCTCCTCTCCTCTCCTCTCCTCTCCTCTCCTTCCCTTTCTCCTTCTCCTGTCCCCTCTCTATTTCCCCTCTCTCTTCTTCTCTGCTTCTGATCTCTCTCCTTTTTTGGAGGGGAATTGTTCCATCCCAGGTAATTCCTGACCTGTGCTCGGCCATTCCCTTACACCTGCACAAACCCAGAATTTCAGGGCTCTAAACATATGGTTTTGTGGCAGTAGCATCTGTTGGTTACCAGATAACTCCCTCCCCTTCCCTGTTCCTCTCTCTCTTTCTCTCTCTCCCCCTCCTCAGAAGAAATGAAAAGCTTTGGCTGCCCAAGAGAAGCTCCCCGAGTTATGCCTTGTCAGCAGTCCCATCTGAACACCACAGATCAAGGCTGACAATTTGTACGTTTAATCGGGTTGAGGTGGGCGGGCTGCCAAGATGTTTCTCCACACACCCGCAAAACACAACGTTGAGATTATAATTACCGATGTTAAGGAGGAGAAAAAGGCAAGGCCTCGCTGCACGGCAACCTCATTCCCAACTCCCACCCCCCAAAAAGGATCCGCTGTAATTAACCTCTTTCAAAAGCATGCTGTCCTGGCAGGTTCCTCGGGTAGGGAGAAGACACCCCCCACTGCCCGCACACCCACCCCAGAGATTGTGTGTTGATACCTTCTTTTCTGGCATCAATGGGTGTCCATATCGAACCAAATACAAGTTCCAGGCTGGGAACAGCTAACTTTTCAACATCCACAATAGCAATAGCACGTAGACTTTGTAAAATTTGTTTTTAGATTAATTTAACTTTTATATTGCCTGTGTTTTAATGTTTGGCTGTTCACCGCCCTGAGTCCGTCAGGAGAAGGGCGGTATACAAATTTAATAAACTAAACTAACTAAACTAAATTAATAGAGGCGGTGGTTTTGCACGCCAGCTTCCCTTTCGTAGGCATGACCAAAGGCCTTTGTAAATTAAACACCCATACTAGGCACCTTCTCGATATACGCTCACCCCACTGCTTCTTGTTTGTCTGTTTTTATTCCCCAGTATATCAACCTACAGCTTTATTACTCTTTAGTTCGGTGACCTTTGAGAGCTTCCCGATATTAGAGATATAGCATGGACTTCACCGGGAGCAGCCATCTATCACTTCCACCATAACGGGAGAACTACGACGCAAGGACTCCGGCAACGCAAGGACTCCATCTAGATTGTTATGTGTCAGCCTAGAAGAGGGCAGGGGATAATTCCAGGTTTTTAAAAAAGGGCTGCTTAGACACGGATGCCCCCTTTGGAGGGTCTTCGGGGATGTTGCTTTCAACCCCCTTTTCCATGGGGGTCCTCAGGGCACTCTGAAGTTGGGTGCTTTCCTTGCAAACGTTTCATCACCCAACTAGGTAACGTCATCAGCGCGAGTGAGGGGGGCTTGCTCCCTGTTTAGATATGGCAGTCCTGAGCTTGGTGGTTTTGCAGGCGTTTCATTACCAAACTAGGTCACGTCATCTGTGCTGGTGTGATCTGCTCCCTGTTTATATTCAGTAGCTCATCCTGTAACCAGCATCCAGACCCTAAATTCCAGATAAGCAGGGATTAATGCTAGACAAACAAGGTAGGTAATTTGTAGGTGCTGGAAAGGGAGTAGGGCTTTGTTCCCTGTTTATATAAAGACTCTTGCCCTATCACTGTTGGCGGAGGTGTGGGTAGTTCCTTGATTAGGGTACATTTCCTGCTTGATTGTTTGTCTGGTGTTAATCCCTGCTTATCTAAATATTGGGTGCAAGGCGTTGGTTGCAGGGTGAGCTACTGAATAATAAAACAGGGAGTACGTCAGTGGTGGGTTTCAACATTTTTTACTACCGGTTCTGTGGGCGTGGCTTGGTGGGTGTGGCAGAGGAAGGATACTGCAAAATCCCCATTTCCTCCCGATCAACTGGGACTTGGGAGACAGAGAATAGATGGGGGCGGGGCCAGTCAGAATTTTTACTACCGGTTTTCCGAACTACTCAAAATTTCCGCTACCGGTTCTCCAGAACTAGTCCGAACGTGCTGAAACCCATCTCTGGAATAAGTCCCACCGACTAACAGCAGCATCCAAGTTCAGAGAGAGCCAAGGACTCAACAATCTTCCTAACCACTCCTCCTCCTCCTCTTTCTCCTCCACTCCCCAAATCCCACTTCCTTCTAGCACTAATGATGTTACCTAGGTTGGGCGCTGCCCAGCAAGTGAGGCACCTGCTCGCTGGCTCCCAATTTCTGCCTACGTAGAGCCTCACCATTTCTTCTGTATGGGTAAGATCCCGACAAATCGCATCAAGAACAGAGGCCCCCACATTTCTTTCACCACGAACCAGTCTTTGTTATAAAAACCAGAGAGTTTTAGCCTATCTTTCCGTGGATCCTAATTAGCTGCCTTTCAATCCGCTGCGCACCTGCCTCCGTAGATAACACGGCATTCAGAGGCCAATAAATAAATTGCAGGTCAAAATTATTACAAAGCCTCCCCTTCGGATTCAAGCCTTCCCCTTCGCCACACGAAAGGCCC
Source organism: Masticophis lateralis (assembly GCA_030761175.1). Lineage (NCBI taxonomy): Eukaryota > Metazoa > Chordata > Lepidosauria > Squamata > Colubridae > Masticophis > Masticophis lateralis. Next base: position 10,261,118 of record JAUDYJ010000015.1, read on the forward strand.
CCCCTTCACCCCTCCCCGATACCAAAAGCACCCTCAAATCCCACTCAAAAAAAAAAAAAAAACTCAGTCTGATTACAGGGGCCATTGGAGTTTAATAATCTGACTGTAATTCAGGCATTTTCAACAGCTCATTAAGGGTTCATTAATATATGGGCCAGCTTTTGAATTATAAATAAGCAGATTAGAAACCTGTGGTGTTGGAATTGTATGGCTAGGTATGCTGGCTAACGGAATAATGTCGCGGCAGCTACAATGAAAGGGCCTGCCCCAGAGAGCTCTCGGCACGATAAAAAGACAAAGCTTTTTTTTTTCCCCCTCCAGCCTTATTTATTAATTCAGTTCCACATTTCACCTTGAAAAGAGGGTATGCTGGGGTTTTGTTAACCGAGGCTTTAAGTCCGATGTTTTCAAAACATGCCCGTCACAAAGAAACATTGAGCCATAATAGGCAAAGGTTTAGGAGTCAGTAAAGAAAGGTTGATGGCGAGGAGTCAGCCAATGTTCAACCAACCAACTTCAAAGAGAACGCTTCCACGAAAAAGAAAAATCCAAAATTTTTCATCTCATTCCTGAGAATTAAAGGTAAGGGTTCCTCTCGCACGTATGTGCTGGTCGTTCCTGACTCTAGGGGGCGGTGCTCATCTCCGTTTTAAAGCCGAAGAGCCAGCGCTGTCCGAAGACGTCTCCGTGGTCATGTGGCCGGCATGACTCAACGCCAAAGGCACACGGAATGCTGTTCCCTTCCCACCAAAGGTGGTCCCTATTTTTCTACTTGCATTTTTTAACGTGCTTTCGAACTGCTAGGTTGGCAGAAGTTGGGACAAGTCACGGGAGCTCACCCCGTTACGCGGCGCTCGGGATTCGAACCGTTGAACTGCCGATCTTTTGATCTTTTGATCTTAGCCACTGCGTCCCCTGTCCTGAGAATTAGGAAAGGGAAAAAAAAAAGAAAGAAAGAAGCAAATGCAGTAGAGAACCTGCCTAGAACTAAGGAGAAATTTCCTTCACAGTGAGAACAATTAAGGCTTGCTTTCAGAAGTTATGGAGGATCCATCACCGGATGTTTTCAAGAAGAGATCGGACGGCCATTCGTTTCAAATGGTACAGAGCAGGGATAGCTAACCTTTTTGCTGTTGCGTGCCAAAAACGGGGGGAGCATGGGGGGATCGCGCATGTGCGTGCCCACCCCCATAATTCAATGTGTCCCCCTGGGCATGTGTGTATAATCCCACTGTGCTTTCCCCACTTTTGGCACGTGTGGGCCAGGTAGGCCTGTTTTTTTGCCCTCCTCAGGCTCCAGAGTCTTTCTTGGAGCCTGGGGAGGGCAAAAACGGCCTTCCCCACCTCCCGGAGACTGGAAATGGCCCATTTCCCAACTTCCAGTGGAGCTGGAAGGCCTGGAAATCAGCTGGCTGACGCATGCATGCGTGATGGAGTTGAGCTAGGGCAACACTCGTGTGCCCACAAATATGGCTCCGTGTGCCACCTTCTCCTCCTCCTTCTCATATCTTCCTTCTTCTCATCCTTCTCCATACCTTCCTTCTCCATCTCCTTCTCTTCCTCCTTGTCCTCCTTCTCCTTCTCCTCATTGTTTATTTCCTCCTCCTTCTCCTCCTCCTCCTCCTTCATATCTTCCTTCTCCTCGTCCTCCTCGTCCTCCTCCTCCTCCATATCTTCCTTCTCCTCCTATTCCTCCTTCTCCATATCTTCCTTCTCTTCCTCTTTGTCCTCCTCCGCTTTCTCCTTCTACTCATTGTCTATCTTTTCTTTCTCTTCCTCCTCCTCCATATCCTCCTCCCCCCTCTCATCCTCTTACTCCTTCTCCATATCTTCCTTCGCTTCCTCCTTGTCCTCTCTCTCTCCTCCATGTCTTCCTTCTCCTCTTCCTCTTCTTCTTCCTCCTCCTCTTCCTCCACCTCTGCCAAATACACAACTCAAGTATCCGCTGTTCAACTTGTACAAGTCATCGACTTCAGCTCTACCCCAAGCCATCTTATCTCCTACCCTAACTGGCGAATGCCACAGGGCAGGAAAGTTGCAAAACCCAACACCCCCGTGCCATGCCCTTCCTCGTGCATTTCTCACTGCGGCTTCTCTCCTTGAGTTTTAATATTTTTTTGGGGTGGGGACACGGAGGAGGAGCAGGAGGTTTACAAGACAACCATCCGCCCTGAATGCTTGGCAGCAACAACAGGGACCGAAAGCTATCTCCATGCCGTGGAAACGCAAAGGATCCATGGGATATCGGACGTCTCCCTTCTTGACCACATCACAAACGACACCGTTCGACAACATTTTGGTGTGGCACCGATTCTAGAGAAGATGAGAGAAGGCTGGCGGCATCTGCCACTGTGGCCAAGACTGCCTACTAATTAGAAGTCAATGGCCGGCGACCTCGTGGGTGCCCAAAACAGAAATGGCAAGGCACCATCAACAAAGACACCCAAGCCACAGGCCTGCGCCCTGGAGACCGTGCAAAGTGGCATTCAATGATCCAAAAAGGAGGCCCTTGTGCTTGCGGGACTATGCTAGGAAGGAGGAGGAGGAAGAGGAGGAGGAGCCGTAAAAGAAATTACTTAAAAGACAGGGTTGGGAGGCCGAACCGCTTGGTGCTCACAGCCCTTCCTGGCTCGATGTCACTTCCACGCCTGCTTAAAGGTGACGGGCTAAAGTTGGGCACGTTTGTCATGTCAGGTATATTAAATATAACGTGGCAAAGCTCTGCACATTTCCCCACCAACGCGGGTTGTCACTTTCGCTTCACTCATTCTCTATTGAGGAAAAATGCAGCACTGGGAATTTACAAGGCTTTTCAGTTAAATGGACATAAATCACAGGTTTCATTCAAAGCGAATAATCACTGCCCATAAAGACCTACTTGTCTGTTACCATATATTACAGCAGAGTTCCTGTGAGCAATAATGCAGCCATTCACGGCAAAAGGAAAACAGAGCGAGACATTAAGAGATGACATGTAATCCTGTTAGGCGCCTGACGTGGGAAAGGAGCCTGACATTTTTATCATATATGTCCATTTCCATTTGGACAATCAGCAGAATAAAAATGATTACTTCGCCTGATGGAATCTACCTTTCCCTTCCTTAAAACAGGCCGGGCGAGATTTGTTTACATGCTGGGAAAGCGGCTGGGCGAGGAATTCATCAATCTCCAGGTGGGAAGGCTTCCCACCTTCTGATGCTTCGACGAGAAGATTTCAAAGCTTCCCATTCATATTTCTTAGATATTGTTCTCCGCCATCCACGACAGAGGGAATTGCGGCCAGCTTTGAGGCCGGATGACCAACAGCGAATCAAATACACAAATAAAGTTTATTCCCCGCTAAATGTTTACGGAGAGTCTCGGTCCATCCGAGCGATGGTTGTTCCCAAGGTGCTTTTTTCAAAATTATTGGGCTTTGTTTTTTCCCTAAAGTTGTTTCGCTTCTCATCCAGGAAGCTTCTTCTGTTCTGAACAGAAGAACAGAAGAAGCTTCCTGGATGAGAAGCGAAACGTCTTCAGGGGGGAAAAAGGTGCCTTTTGAAAAAGTTTGGGTTTATTCTGTGCTCAAACTTACTTACGAACCAATCCAGCATCTAATCCAATAACCTAGGGAAATATACAACATTTATTAACTCCGAAACCTAATCAAAAATGAAGAGACAAAAACAAAAACAAAAAAGAGACAAAATCTTGCCAAATTCTAGCAACAGAAGGAAAGCCACAGGGGTTTCCTTTGAGATTGGAGAGTCCTGGCTAAATATTCTTAGTCTGAAAGTTTACAACCTCAAAATATAAAAAAAATAAAATGTTTGCTGCCCCCTGAAATCTTTCCTGTGATTACCAGTTTTAACCAGATTTATAACCCTGGCATTCTTCTTTTCATGGGAACACGGAAGTAACTTTTTATATAGATACTGAGAAAATATACACTAACTGGCAGCTCTTTTTATATATATATATTATATATATATATATATTTTATATATATATATATATATATATATATATATATATATATATATATATATATATATATATATATATATAGAGTTCTTTCCTCGGATTTTTATGTTGGTTACACATTTATGACCGGCGATAAATTGCTGGCAGGTTTGTCTATGTTTTATGGCTTCGTTCCCTTTTCACTTTCTCCCAACCGATCTCTTGAGTTCTGGCAGCTTTCACACTTCTCTTTTTTTTTCTTGTTCGGAGTTCCCACTTAGCGTTAAAATGCTGCCTTCGGTCGGTCCAGGTTGCAATGAATAAGAAGAGAAAGAGGGAGCCATACTTTCTGATCAGGTTTTCCGTTTCTCCGCACGGAAAATCTTGGAGCAGTGGGTTCGATAAAACTTAAAAAGGGTTATTAAATAGCCTGCTTTCTTGTTATGCTCGGAAAGCAAGAAAGAAAAACGAGAGAAGGGCCCACGAAGTGAGTTCGCCGTGGTACCTACCCCATCACAAAGCAAACGCAGAACGTAGAATAAACGAGAGTTGGAAGGGACCTCGGAGGTCTTCTAGTCCAACCCCCTGCTTAGGCAGGAAACCCTACACCAATTTAGAGAAATGGTTATCCAACATCATCTTAAAAATTTCCAGGGTTGGAGCATTCACAACTTCTGGAGGCAAGTTGTTCCACTGATCAATTGTCCTGGGAATTTCTCCTTAGTTCCAAGTTGCTTTTCTCCTGGATGAGTTTCCATCTGTTGCTTCTTCTCGTGCCTTCAGGTGCTTTGGAGAATAGCTTGACTCCCTCTTCTTTGGGGCAGCCCCTGAGATCTTGGAAGACTACCGTGTTTCCGTGAAAATACGACCTACTCCGAAAGTAAGTCTTAGCTTGGTTTTGACATGCATGCCCAATATAAACTCTACCTCCAAAATAAGCCCTAATTAAGACCCCGCCCACTCCAAGGTGCACAGGTAAAAATTAAGCTACGGTGGGGATGATGGGGGTGGAGCTGCCCTACTACTTTTTTTTAAAATTTGATTTATATGCCGCCCTTCTCCGGAGACTCAGGGCGGCTTACAATGCGTTAAGCAACAGCCTTCATACTTTTGTATATTTTATACAAAGTCAGCTTATTGCCCCCACAAACTGGGTCCTCATTTGACCTACCTTAGAAAGGATGGAAGGCTGAGTCAACCTTGAGCCTGGCGAGATTCGAACTTACAGTAATTGCAGACGGCTGGTGTTAATCAGAATGCTTTTAGTCTGCTGAGCTACCAGGCTCTTTACTTACCTTCGGACAGTTGTAGCCAGGCCTCGCACATATCAATATTTGCCTTTTTGGCCCATTTCTTCTGCAGCCAGCAAGACTTTCCTAAAGGCCTCTCCGGATCAATCCGGAGCTCTGTTATTAGCTCAGAGGCCTTCAGGAAAGCTTTGCTGGTCCTTGCTGGCTGAAGGAATTCCTGACAGCGAAAAGGAGGTGCCCAAGTGAGGTGAGTCAGTAGACGACAACCCCACCTCCCGAAAATAAGACCTGGTGCCTTTTTTCGGTGGCAAAAAATATAAGACAGGGTCTTATTTTGGGGGGAAACACGGTACTAGCATGTTACCCTTAGTCTTTCTTTTTACTAGACTAGACAGACTCAATTCTTGCAACCGTTCTTTGTATGTTTACCTGGGCCCAACAATTCAATTCAAATCTTTATTGTCTGTGCACAACGTATGTACAATGAGATTGGTTGTGCTCCCTCAGTGCACACATACCCCAACCAGGGCTGAAATCCAAATTTTTTCCCTATGGGTTCTGTGGTGGGCATGGCAGGGGAAGGATATTGCAAAATCTCCATTCCCTCTCCTCCTGGGGGAAGGATATTGCAAAATCTTCCTTCCCACCTCACTCCAGGGGAAGGATATTGCAAAAACTCCATTTCCTCCCCACTCCAGGGGAAGGATAGTGCAAAATCTCCATTCCCATCCCACTCCAGGGGAAGGATACTGCAAAATCTCCATTCCCTCTCCTCCTGGGGGAAGGATATTGCAAAATCTCCATTCCCACCCCACTCCAGGGGAAGAATACGGCAAAATCTCCATTCCCTCTCCTCCTGCGGTAAGGATATTGCAAAATCTCCATTCCCACCCCACTCCAGGGGAAGGGTAGTGCAAAATCCCCATTCCCACCCCATTCTTGGGGAAAAGATATTGCAAAATCCCCATTCCCTCCCCACTCTGGGGCCAGCCAGAGGTGGTATTTGCCGGTTCTCCGAACTACTCAAAATTTCCACTACCAGTTCTCCAGAACCTGTTAGAAACTGCTGGATTTCACCCCTACCCGCAACACAACACAACTCAAAGTGAAGAGAGAAAACCCCTAACCCAATAAATAATATTAACAAAACACCCAGTCCTACTGCATCCGTGTGAACATGTTACACATTGCGCCGGCCCTGCAGTCCATCGTACTACATAGTTATGATGTTCTTTCTCATTCAGGAGTCTGACAGCCCACGGATAAAAACTGTTCTTCAGCCTGTTTGTGTGGCTGGCTATACTACTATATCTCCTTCCCGATGGTAGGATGGTAAAGAACCCCTTAATCCCTTAATTATCTCAGATGGGCCCCCTGAAAAGTAAAAATAAGCAAAGGGACAAGTCTTTTCTGACTCACAGGATGTGGTTACGGTAACCTTACAATAAAAATAGTGTTAATATCCATGATTTGCGCCTCTTGTCTATACTACCTGGAAGGGCCGATGACAGAAGTGAGGGAGGAAGTAAAGTCAACATTTCCCATTTTCCCTATTTTTCCTACCCTGGCTGCTTTGAAGTGGATTGTGACTTTCAACCACCTGAAGCAGACGGATGAAGGAGGTTTCCAAAACTCAAATTCAAACCGATTAAAAGTATTTGCCTCCCAACTCATCTTCTCCTTCCCCGTTGCGAACATCAATTCATTTCCCACGCTCTATAAAATGTGAAGACGCACGTGTCCCATGGATTAAAACTCTCCTCCCAGGATAACGGATGCCTGGCCTCTTCCGAGGAGTTGCCACCGTTCTCTCTTTTTCAAATCCCAAGAGGAACATTTGCGCTTCCCTATTTGAAGGCCGCTGAGCAGCTCTATAAAAGGAGGGCCCTTCCCAATTCATCTACATTCTACAGCATTGCACAAAGTTTTATGAGCATGATTATAAAAGGATACAATCTCCCTTTGTCATTTAAACTATTCTGTGACACACAATTTTAATGCCAAAGCTCTTGTAAATTTCTCATTCGTGTAAACAAGCCAGTAATTTTCAAAAGCTAGACTCCCCTAATAAAACAAGATGATTTGGGAGGCCCAGCGGAATCAAGAATCTAAAAATTATGGACATACTCACCAATCTAAATCTGATCCGTGTCAAGCTTTATAATTTCCTCACCTTTCTTTTTGGCAGTTAAATAAATAAATAAATAAATAAATAAATCCAAGGTGCGTAATCTATTTCCCGAGCTTCTTATAATCTCTTTCATCATTTTTGTTGTTTTTATTTATTGTTTTGAAGCTTCTGGCTTCGTAACCCTCTTGAACAATCTGGGCTATTAGATTTTGCAGAACAGCAGACAAAATTGGGTGGCGGAGTTAAGCACGTCATCAGTTTAGAATCGTTATGCTACCGCAAGGATCCAAGTCCAGCCGCACTTGAATGCCAATAATTCTGGTGCCAATTTAATATTGGACTTGAGTTGACGAGATTCTTGTGTATAGGCTTGGCCAATAAATTCTGAATTATGGTCCTGATCCTTTGTGCCTGACATTAATCTGGTCTACTCAATTTCAATGCTAAATTGGCAGAACAGAAAAGGACGATGGAATTCAAGGAAGCTTCAAGACCATTTGTGGTGATGCAATGACTTTAAGTTGATGACGTGCCTAACTCCGCCCTCCAAGCATCTGCCTGTTCTTCTTTTACGGTTTCAAGACATTGTCTTTATCCAAAAGGTTGAAAATCTGCATTTCATATCATCTTCAATTTTTCTTAAGCTTGTCCAGGGCACGAAACAAAGCAGGCTTGGGTTGATTTACAGTTATGTAGGAGAAACCAAGGAAGCAGATTAACCTGAACCAATATCTCAAAATCAAGCAGTGGTAAACTGCTTGTATGTCCTGGCCGAATAAACTATATAGATATCTCCATTAAATCTCCTAGAAACGAAGTGATTTTCTCTCCTCTATAAGATCTCTCTCTCTCTCCCTCTCTCCCTCTCATTCTCTCCCTCCCTCCCTCCCTCCTTCCCTCTCTCTACATGTGCACAATTGGAGTTATCTTTCCAAAAGATAACCCTTCTTGGATGAGATCTCATGACAAGGTAGGATCATGAAATAATTACTTAATAAATTGTACTACCAGACTAACTCTATTAAATGTTTGGCTGAAGCGAACCAGAGTACCTATAAGTAGACAGATAATTTTATTTTAGGATCACTTATTGACTACAAGTGTCCTTTGATGAACTAGGCTAGTTAAAGCCAGTCTTTTAAAATATGTGGAGGCCTAAAACCAGGAATTCATAATCTGTTCAGACGCAAAAATGCAAGTCCAAGAAAATCTGAATTTGAGTTCAGTCTCAGAAGAAGCATTCCTACAAAAGAACACCTCTTCCAAAGCTTTAAGAGGGAGCATTCGTTGGCACATCATGCCAAAAAAATAAAGGGAAAAGTACCTATTCTTTTTCCTGAATTTGAGTTCTATCTCAAAAGAAACATTCTCTCTCTCTCCTCTTTCTTTGCCTCTCCTGTCTCCCTCTCTCTGTCTCTCTCGCCTCTGTCTGTCTCTCTCTCTTTCTCTCTCCCTCTCTCCTCTCTGTCTCTCTCTTTCTCTCTCTCTCCTTGCTCTCTCCTTTTTGTCTCTCCTCTCTCCCTCTCTCTGTCTCTCTCTCTCTCTCTCTATGTCTCTCCTCTCTCTGTCTCTCTTTCTCTTTCACTTCTCTCTCTCCTTGCTCTCTCTCCTCTTTGTCTCTTTCTCTCCTCTCTCTCTCTTTCTGTGTCTGTCTGTCTCTCTCCTCCCTCCCTCTTTCTCTCTTTCATTTCATTTAGGTAGACTTCACTTGACTTTAACTCGTGATATATCACCATACGATTTCTTGAATTGTACAAGAATATTAGAAGCGTCGATTGTCAGAAGGAAGCCCTCGTGTAATATCATACCACTTTCTTTTTCCACTTTGTCTGCAGATATTGTACATTTCCAAAAAGATAACATCCATCTTCAGCAGACAGGAAAAGCAAGAGGGAGTAAGAGATGAATGAAGCCGAATTCTCACACCCTCCAGAATTCAACTCCTGGCCAACGGGTTCATCGTCCCAGGGAATTGTGAGAACTGCAATCTCAGCACATCTGGAGGTCACCAGATGGTGGAAGCTTGCTTGAACACTAATCAAACAGTCATCAAAAGGTGAGGAGAGTTGAAGATGTGTGGAAAAGAGCTGCCCTCTTCCCTTTAGACACAGGACATAAAGTTAAGCCTTCCAATATTCAAAATCTCATACCAAGAGTCTGAGCATCGCAGGTTGACGTCCCTTGGACAAAGGAAAGCAGTTTGGTGTGAGCCAAGAGTTTTGTTTTGTTTTTTAAGGAAGGTAGATGGAATCTGGCCATGGGTTATGGGAGAGGGGAGAAAAGAGAAACATCAGTCTTGAATCATTGCTATACAGGAAGCACAAAAAGGTTCCTCCCTAATTCTTCACAGCTTTTAACCAATAAGTTATACAGAGCGTGCTTTATCCTGGCAAGATTCTGTCTATTAGGTGATCAGCAATAAAGTAACTCCTTATGCAAGTGTGCTTTATCCTGGCAAGATTCTCTCTATTAGGAAATCAGCAATAAACAAACTACTCTGGATATTAACAAGTGTTGTTCTTGGTTTCCCACACTCAACAGCAGATGATTCCGCACAAGACCATAAGCATGTAGGGAAAAAGGAGTACATGGAAGGTACCTCTATAGTGGTACAAAAGGTGCTGGGTGTAGAATATAATAATAAAAGGAAAGAAAACCAGATGTATTCCAGATGTTACACTATATGTTGCTGGAGAAGACATCACCCAATAAAAGTGGAGTGAAATGGAACCCACAAGTCCAGAGATTCCAACTCTGAGAGGAGGAGAAAGACTGGGAAGGAAGGAAGGAAGGAAGGAAGGAAGGAAGGAAGGAAGGAAAGAAAATATGGAAAATATCCAGGGAGGGAGGGAGGGAGGGAGGGAGGAAGGAAGGAAGGAAGGAAAATATTCAGGTAGATAAGAAGGGAGGGAGGAAGGGATCAGGGAAAGGAAGGGAGCAAGGGACGGAGCGAGCTTTCATATCATCAAAGAAATAAAAGTCCAGTTTGGAATTCTTCCTCCCCTCTTATCCAAAAAGCCTAAGGACCCCATTTTCATGGAACAGGTGAGAGAGAGCAATAATGAGGAGTTTTTTCTAACCTGTCAGTAAAAAAATAAAATAAAAACAACCTCCCTCAACCCCCCCCTGCCCACCTGCCCCCTCTTCTCTCAATCCCCTTCTCTTCTCCCCCTTTGCTTTTCCCCCAAGTGGCTACTTCAGGTGGAATAGCGAGAAATGTCAGCTTTGATCCGAGCTGGCTGGCCCCGAGGAAGCAAAAAGGCAAAAAAAGAGAGCAAAAAATAAAAAATAAAAAAAATATCGTGGATGGTTAAGCTCCAAGGCCTGAAGGAGAGGCCAGACCCACTGCAGCCAAGCCAACCTTGGCAATAACCGTCTCCGGCAGAAAATTACGAGCAGGCTCCATAAATCCAGCCTCTTCCTCTTCACCCGGGCTCATTACAGCTCTCCGGATTCTCTGGGCAGCCGTAATTCTGCCAGCAGATATCCAGGAATCACCTTGTCAATACCCTGCGGTGCCCACCTCTTCAACTACTGCTGCCTCTTCTAAGCTGCTCTTGGATGCGATTTTGGCTGACCTTTAATCTGAGGCAACTTTACTCTCATCACCAAAGTGTAAGTTGGAGAGCCATAAAACCGCAACCTCTCGGAGGCAAGAGGGAACGCTAAAGCTCTCCTAACTGGGAAGCTAACCTTTAGTAATGGTTTTCCGCATCGATGGGAGGAAGAGAGGGGAGAGAGAGAGAGAGAGAGAAGGAGGGGGGAGGGAGGGAGGAAAGGAGGGAGGGGGAAGGAGGGGAAGAGAAAAAGAGGCTCAGGCAGGAAACAGCCAACTGTGTCTGCAAGTAAAGCGTATGGCAAGCCTTGTGTTAAAAGATTTGGTGGGGGGGGGGGAGTGCGGAGGGTGGAAAAAAGAGCCTTGGTGGTGAAGCAGATTAAATTGGTGTTAAGTGACACCAGCTGCCTGCAATTACTGCAAGTTCGAATCTCACCAGGCCCAAGGTTGACTCAGCCTTCCATCCTTCCGAGGTAGGTAAAATGAGGACCCGGATTGTAGGGGCAATTTTTGTATAAAAAAGAACACCGCTTAGGGGGCGCCGAGAGCCCTACTAAGCAGGTATATACAAAAGTATGAAGGCTGTTGCTTAACGCATTGTAAGCTGCCCTGAGTCTCCGGAGAAGGGCGGCATATAAATCGAACCAATAAAATAAAATAAATAATAAAATAAATAATTTTGGTAGCCGATGTAAAAGGATATTTTTGTAGCTCTGGGTTGAATTATGGGATCCTTGGTGTTTTCTGAGCTGGGTGGTTTAACATTATCAGTGGCAGAAGGGGATTGTGGAGGGGAGGGGGGAGGGGGAGGAGGAGGAGGAGAGGATGAATTACGGGGTCCTTGGTGGTCTCTGAGCTGGGTGGTTATCAATGTCAGAAGGGAGTGGTCGTGTTGGCATTTTTCCAGATGTTGCAATGTAGTTCTTGCCTCATGACAACCGCCACAGAACTACCAAACAATGTAAGAAAAGCTACTGGCAAGTGTAGTTAAGATATTGTGGGTTTCAGGGAGGGAGGGAGGGAAGGAAGGAAAAATAAGGGAGGGAGGGAGGGGAGGGAGGAAGGAAGGAAAATTTGGGAGGGAGGATGGGAGGAAACAAGGAAGGAGGGAAGACGAGAAGGAAGGGAGGGAGGGAGGCAGGGAGGGTGGGAGGAAGGAAAAATATCGGAGGGAGGGAGGCAGAGAGGGAAGGAAGGAAGGAAAGAAGGAAGGAAGGAAGGAAGGAAGGAAGGAAGGAAGGAAGGAAGGAAGAAGGGAAAATATGGGAGGGATGGTGGGAGTAAAGAAGGAAGGAGGGAAGATGGGAAGGAAGGAAGGGAGGGAGGCAGGCAGGGAGGGAGAGAGGGAGGGAGGAAAGAAAAATATTGGAGGGAGTGAGGCAGAGAGGGAAGGAAGGAAGGAAGGAAGGAAAGAAGGAAGGAAGGAAGGAAGACGGGAAGGAAGACGGGAAGGAAGGGAGGCAGGGAGGGAGGAAGGAAGGAAGGAAAAATATGGGAGGGGGAGGGAAGGAAGGAAGGAAGGAGGGAGGGAGAGAGGGAGGGAGGGAGGGAAGAAGGAAGGAAGGAAGAAAGGAAGGAAGGAAGGAAGGAGAAGCAGCAGTGAAAGAAAAAAGTCCCAAGGCAGCTGTGCAAACAGTGAAGCTGCTAAAACATTAAACATTTAAAAACCTGGCACAACAAGAATGCTGCAAACTCCCTGAAGGAAGAAATAGATATTAATGAACATGCCCCGGAATTAAGTCGCCTGGGATCTCAAAGAAAGCAACTTGTCTAAGTACCAGGGTTATATTTATCATAAAGGGAAAACTTCTGTTCTTGTTTTTTTTCCTTCTGGCTGCTGCAAAGGTCAGACGATGGCTAACTTTCTAGATAGACCCACGTGGGTCCTTCCTCTGGTAAGGGTTAGGGTTAGGGACTGAAAAAAACGACTGATGGCCGTTTTCCACACTTACGACCGTTGCAGAGTCCCGTGATCAAACTCCAGACGCTTGGCAACTGACTCATATTTATGACGCTCGCATGTCCCGGGATCCTGCGATCCTTTTTTGAGACCTTCTAACCAACAAAGTCAATGGAGGGGAGCCAGATCCGTTTAACGACTTAACAACAGTGGCAAGAAAATGAATCCAAATTCACTTGGCCAATGTCTCGCTTAGCAACGGAAACCTCGGGCTCAACTGTGGTTCGTAAATCGAGGACTGCCTGTAGAAGCTTAACCATCTTGCCCGAGAGCCGTTCCGGAGACGGTTGTCTTCTTTAAGGCGCTGAGCAAAAGAGAGGCGAGAAGGGGAAGGGCGTTTTGGTTCCCCCGCTTTGGTTTCCGTAACATTTAACCTGACAGCGCGAGATGAAGGGCGAAGAAGAGACAACAGAGGGGCTTTTAGTGTTGACACCGGAGCCTTGTCAAATCAGGTATCTGCTCCGCAGCTTTGATGAACCAAGAGTGCTGGGTCAAAAGAAGCTGAGGGGGAATGGGAGGAGGCGAGAAGCACAGGAGAGAGAGGCGGGGAGAGGGAGGGAGAGAGAGGAAGAGGAAGAGTGAGAGAAACAGAGAGAAAGAAACAGAGAGACAGAGAGACAGAAACGGAGAAAGAAACAGAGACACAGAGAGACAGAGAGACAGAGAGAAAGAAACAGACACACAGGGAGAAATAAAGAGAAAGAACCATAGACACACAGAGAAAAAATAGAGAGAAAAAAAGACATAGAGAGAAAGAAACAGAGAGACAAAAACAGGGACACAGAGAGTGAAATAAAGAGAAAGAAACAGAGAGACAGAGAAAGAAACAGAGAGAGAGAGAAAGAAACAGGGACACACAGAGAGAAATAAAGAGAAAGAAACATAGGCAGAGAAAGAAACAGGGAAAGAAACAGAGACACACAGAGAGAAATAGAGAGAAAGAAACCGACACAGAGAGAAAGAAACAGAAAAAGAAAGAGAGAGACAGAGAAAGAAACAGAGAGACAGAGAAAGAAACAGAGAGACAGAGAGAAGGAAACAGAGAGACAGAGAGAAAGAAACAGAGAGACAGAAACAGGGACACAGAGAGTGAAATAAAAAGAAACAGAGAGACAGAGAGAAAGAAACAGAGACACACAGAGACAAATAAAGAAACAGAGGGAAAGTAACAGAGACACAGAGAGAGACAAGGAGAAAGAAACAGAGAGAGTGAAAGAGAGAGAGAGAGCAAGACAGGGAGAGAGAGAGGGGAGGAAGGAAGGAAGGAAGGAAGGAAGGAAGGAAGGAAGGAAGGAAGGAAGGAAGGAAGGAAAACTAAAACAAGCCTGGAACCTTCCCTCTACTACAAGATGCATCCAAACTCAACCTGCTCTTCCAGAAAGTTTGGGGCTACCGAACAGCATTGAGGGTCACGGAGGTGGGGAGAAGGAGACGCCAGTTGGCAATAATATAGGAGCAGACCTCATGCGATACTCAGGACCCCTGAAGATAATCAGAACAGTCAAAGGCTAATCATAAGAAGAAATTAGTTCAATTGACAAAGTGTTTCAAATCTGGCAATTTTGCTTTTTCTTTTGTGGGGTCTTGGTTCTTCCTTTGCAAACGTTTCATTACCCAGCTAGGTAGCCCCATCAGGAGCATTGTGCAGCTGCTACTGGAGCGCCACACTCTCTCGCCCTGGCGATGTTCCAATAGAAGACAAATATCTGTAGCTCAGGATTGAGCTACAGATAATCTTTCTTCCCCTCCTCCTCTTCTTCCTCCTTTCCTAAACCATGATTAGGGAATGGTGACTATGAGATCGAGAAAGTAATGTTAAAAGTTAATATGAGAAAGCCTGGATTATCACTCTATCCACATCAGAAGCAACTCTTGTCCTGAATATTTCTAGTCTGGAGACCTCCTGTGAGTAAATGGTCCTCAGACGTTACCAAAATAGACCAGGGTCATTGTTTTTTTGGTCCTTGCCCAAGGCGAACACACCAATGCCCACTTCCTATTAATAACAGAGACGGCATATTTAAGTGGACTCCGGATCATTAGAGGACTGAGAAAGAGGCACAAAAGAACAGCTCAATGTTTGAATGCCAGGAGCCAGCTGATGGCAGAAGGTGCATGAGACAATTTAATGCTAAGCATTTGGCATTACATTCAAACAGGCTTGGGTACTTCCCTCACCTGTCCTGCAACCAATAATGTTATCTAGCATGGCCATGGAACATTTGCAACCTCAAAAACCCAGCTGGGAGAATTCTACAATACAGGAAAAATGTTGGAAGCCACCTCTAATGACGAGAAGGGCGTTGTATTTCAATAGTCACCCTTTCTTCTATCTTAGTTAACAGGAAGGAAGGAAGGAAGGAAGAAAGGAAGGGAAGGAAAGGAAAGGAAAGAAGGAAAAAGGAGGGAGGGAGGGAGGCAGGAAGGAAGGATGGAAAGAAGGAAGACTTGGGAAGGAGGGAGGAAGGAAGGAAGGAAGGAAAAAGAAGGGAGAGAGGAATTAAGGAAGGAAGGAAGGAATAGAAGGAAGGAAAAAGAAGGGAGGGGCAAAGGAAGGAAGGAATTAAGGAAGGAACGGAAGGAAGGGAAAGAGAAAGGAAGGAAGGAATTAAGGAAGGAATGGAAGGAAAAAGAAGGGAGGGAAGGAGAAAGGAAAGAAGAAATTAAGGAAGGAATGGAAGGAAGGAAAAAAGGGAAGGAAGGAGGAAGGAAGAAAGAATTGGAAGGGGGAGGGAGGGAGGGAGGGAAGGAAGGTGGAAGGAAGAAAGGAAAGGAAAGGAAAGGAAAGGAAAGGAAAGGAAAGGAAAGGAAAAAAAAGAAAAGAAAAGAAAAGAAAAGAAAAGAAAAGAAAAGAAAAGAAAAGAAAAGAAAAGAAAAGAAAAGAGAACTAGGAATCTCAGACCCGCAAATTTGCAATGCCACGTTATCTTACAAAATAGAACCAGGAAATAAAATGAAATATTTTAAAATATTTAAAATATTTCACAGGGAATAGGGAGTTCCAGGTTCAAACTATCGGGGATGTGCGGAGGTTGGATCACTTCTGTCCTTTCCAAAACCATCCAATCTCATAACAGATTCCTTTTTTTAAAAAAAACCCCCAGGATGCAAGCTTCCTTCAAAAGATGCGAGCAAGCACATCAGTGAAGGAAAGTGGACGGCAGGAGAGGGGAGGAAAAAAAGAAAGAAAGGAAAAAAAAGCATCGGGAATCACAAGGCCTTAAAATCCCTCGGGGTGGGGGTGGGGGTGGGAGAGACCCCTTGAAATAACAAGGGGTCAGTTGGACGATGCTCGTTGCTAGGCGACGGGAGCCACCAAACATCTTCGTAACATTTAAGACCGAAGAATAGATGGGGTGGGGGATGCGCTGATGAATGGAGCTGCTCCGGCGGTAATGAGAGCAAGTATCCAAATATATCTGTATTTTTAAAGGCCAAGAGAGACATTAGGCTCGCCCGGGAGCTTCCCAAAGCAAAAAAAAAAAAAAATAGAATAAAAGAATAATAATAAAAGAAAAGAAAGAAAGAGAAAATAACAGCTCTCCTTTGTGAGAGGGAAGAAGCAAACAGGGGCATTTCCAAGGCATCACCTTTTTGGCACATACAGGAAATCCTCATCTTATGACCGTCAATGAGCCCAACATTTCTCTTGCCAGGTTGCCAGGCAGTTATTTAGTGAGTTTTGCCCCGTTTTTAACGATCTTTCTTGCCCCAGTTGAGAAGATGAGAGAGAGAGTGGGACAGGCCCAAAGTCACCCAGCCGGCTTTCATACCTAAGGCAGGAAACTAGAACTCACTGTCTTCTGGTGATTGGCCCAAAGTCACCCAGCTGTCTTTCATGCTTAACACGGAACTATAACTCACAACTTTCTAGTGATTGGCTCAAAGTCACCTAGCTGGCTTTCATGGCTAAGGTGGGACTAGAATTCATCATCTCCTGGTGATTGGCCCATAGTCACCCAGCTGCCTATCATGCTTAACGCAGAACTAGAACTCACAACCTTCTAGTGATTGGCCCAAAGTCACCCAGCTGGCTTTAATGCCTAAGGCAGGACTAGAACTCGAGCCTGGCGGCTTAACCGCTAACCTTAACCCCATCATCTTTCATAGGAACCCAATCACTCCAGACAGGGTACAAGAAAGAGAAATCACCATCTGTGGGTCTATAAATAATCTTTTTTTTTGTTTTCTGAAAGTAAAATAGGTTGACGTTTTGCCACTTTTCATCCAGAGATTTCCTTGCCTCCTGATGTTCCCCAGCAAGCCTCCAACAGTTTAGACACAAATCTATACTCAGAGGGATGAAAACACCCCAAAGAATCAGAAATTACCACCTGCTGTATACCTAAATTAGTATCACAGTTTGTATGTATTTGGAGGTCTCCGTGGTGCTGAAATCGGTTGCTTTTGTGTGTATGTGTGTGTGATTTCCAACAATTTCCAGATGGATTCCACTGATTTTTAGAGGGATCCCCATGAAGATCCCTTTCGAAGAAACTTTCCAAAGAACTCGGTCCCATCTTAATCCTGTTTATTTAAAGAGTGCTGAGCATTTCAGCTCGTCCTTCAAGGATACACAATCCTTTTTTTATAACTTTGACCAGATTATTCCATTCCACTGTAGCAGCACTAATCCATTCGCCCTGTTTTCACACCTAAAATATAAAACCTGATCCTCCGGATCAGCTGGGACTCGAGAGGCAGAGAATCGATGGGGGCGGGGCCAGTCAGAATTTTTACTACCGGTTCTCCGAACTACTCAAAATTTCTGCCACCGGTTCTCCAGAACTGGTCCGAACCTGCTGAAACCCACCTCTGGCCCTAACCACTAGACACCTCTCTCCTCTGGGGTCTTTCTGTCAACCTTTCCATGATGAGGCTTCCCTAGGCAAGCAAAGGTTTGACCCGTAACTTTGCGCCAAGCACAAGCTTTTGTAAATTAGGCCAGCGTTTATATTTCACAGCCTGTTGTAACTAGCAGTATGTCCACACTGGTGATGTTCCCTAGTTGGGTCATGAAACGTCTCCAAGAAAACCAACCAAGCTCAGAGCTACTGCATATAAACAAGAAGTAAGTCACACCCACTAGCACTGAAGATATTACCCAACCGGGTAACAAAATGTCTACAAGAAAACAGTCAAGGTCAGAGAGCACCAAGGACCTCGCAATCCTTCTCCTCCTTCTGCACTTCACAAATCCCACTCCTTTCTAGCACTGATGAAGTTCCCTAGTTGGGTCATGAAACATCTGTAAGAAAACCAACCAAGCTCAGTTCAACCCTGAGCTACAAATATTCTCTTCTATTTGGTGCTCCCACCGGGCGCCATTTCCACTCCCCGATCCTTCTCCGCCACACTGAAATGACGAATATGCTTGTTTTTCCTCCTTCCAATGCCAAGAAGAAGACGACGGAGGGGAAAAAAAGGCAAGACTCACTATGAATCCATCAGTTCTCCTTCCCGCTGATCAAGAGAGGCATCATCACTCTTGAGCATTCTAGCTATTCCAGGAATAACAAAACTCTCTACACCTCTGCTGCTGGAAAACACATAAGACAGAGGAAGGATTGCAATTCCTCCCGCCCGCCCGTCCCCACTCACAAATTCAGTACCTGTGCTTTTGTGTGCACGTCAGGGTTTTGTGAGACAACAACCGCACTTGAGCTGAGACAAAAGCAACCTGGCATCCGACTGTCATTTGTTTTCTCTGTATAAACGCCTCAGATGGCACGAGAGGCTTTTCCCCCCAAGAGTTACAACCGCAGAACTTTGAAAGCGGAGAAGAGAGAGGGGGAGGGGAAAGAAAAGAGAGAGAGAAGAGAGAAGAGAGAAGAGAGAAGAGAGAAGAGAGAAGAGAGAAGAGAGAAGAAGAAGAAGAAGAAGAAGAAGAAGAAGAAGAAGAAGAAGAAGAAGAAGAAGAAGAAGAAGAAGAAGAAGAAGAAGAAGACCACCTAGCAAATCAGCTCTATCCTCCTTCTCCAACCTGGAGGAGAGGAGGAGGAGGAGGAGGAGGAGGAGGAGGAGGAGGAAGGAGAAGGAGAAGGAGAAGGAGAAGGAGAAGGAGAAGAAGAAGAAATCCTAGCAAATCAGCTCTATCCTCCTTCTCCAACCTGGAGAAGAGGAGGAGGAGGAGGAGGAGGAGGAGGAGGAGGAGGAGGAGGAGGAGGAGGAGGAGGAGAAGAAGAAGAAGAAGAAGAAGAAGAAGAAGAAGAAGAAGAAGAAGAAGAAGAAGAAGAAGAAGAAGAAGAAGAAGAAGAAGAAGAAGAAGAAGAGATAGAATGATGGCGGGCTTAAATTCAGCACCTGGATAGGAAGACGTATCACCGGCCCCATAAAAACGGTGCCAGTCTTTGAACGTTCGCATCAGCAATGGGCAATCCTGAATAGGATTCGCACCTCACACAGCGTCCGCCGGGCCTCTCTATAAACGGGACCCATCATCCTCCCCTCAGTGGGGGTCCCACGTCAAAACTGTAGATCAGTAACTGTGAGAGGGATCTTGGAGTCCTAGTGGACAATCATTTAAAGAGGAGCCAGCCGTCTGCTGCGGCTGCCAAAAAAGCCAACACAGTCCTAGGCTGCCCTTTTTCTAGAGTCTCAGCATCTTTTTTATAGCGTGGAACATGGAGACACAGACAGAGAAAGAAAATAGTTAACTGGTTAAGTACCCTAATTAAGAGTTGCCAATTTAATTAGAGCCAGGGATATTAATGCTCCTATTTTGGTGAGGAGGAGATGGCAAACAAATACTCTTTTTCATGCTCTCTCTCTCTCTCTCTCTCCATTTCTTTTCTTCTTCTTCTTTTTAAGAGAGATTCTTTCTTTCCAGCCACCTCATTGAAGGCGAAGGGAGGAGGTGGAGGGGGGGGCGCGAGAGGGACGCCTTCCCCCCCCACCCCACCGCCAGCTCTTGCGAGCTGACACAACCCCACCCAGGTTTGCAATGAAGAACTTGTCAGCAATCAAGCTAGCAGAAGCTAATTAGCTGGCAGGTTAATGAGTGTGATGGCTCTTGACAGTGCTTTGTTGCAAGCCTCAACTGTATTTAAACAATAAATGATTATTACTTATCTGGAAGCTTGTAAACAATAAGGATTGGAATTGGATTTGAAGCTGGGGGAAGAGGGGTCTCCAGAGGTCCACTTTGATACAAGGAGGACTTCAGCTCCTTAAAGACCCCCCCGAATGGAACTCGGGAAAGGTGGCTGTATCCTTTTCCATGTGTGTTGATCAATAAGAGGCTGGATAGCTCAACAGACTAAAAAAGCCTGTTATTAACATTCAGCTGTCTGCAATTATTGCAAGTTCGAATCTCTCCAGGCTCAAGGTTGACTCAGCCTTCTAAGGTAGGTCAAGTGAGGACCCAGTTTGTGGGGGCAATAAGATGACATTGTATAAATATACAAAAGTATGAAGGCTATTGCTTAACGCATTGTAAGCAGCCCTGAGTCTCCGGAGAAGGGCGACATATAAATCTAATTTAAAAAAAGAATTAAATTAAATTAAATTAAGGTCACCAAAAGTGGGGAACCAAAGATTTGGAAGCCTCTCCATGCTAAGGGTGTGCATCAAGAAGGATTAGGTGGCATCAAGATAGGTGAACTCAAAGGGCATCTCTTTGGGACGTGCCATTTTGGGTAGGGGGTCAGAAAGAGGATTCCTATGCAAACCACACAAAAATGAGCCAGTTTGGTCTAGTGTTTAAGGCACCAGGCTAGAAAGTGGGAGACCGTGAATTCTAGTCCTGCCTTAAAGCCATGAAAGCCAGCTGGGCGACTTTGGACCAATCACCAGGAGATGGTGAGTTCTAGTCCCGCCTTAAGGCATGAAGGATAGCTGGGTGACTTTGGGCCAATCACCAGGAGACAGTGAGTTCTAGTTCCGCCTTAGGCATGAAAGACAGCTGGGCGACTTTGAACCAATCACCAGGAGACGGTGAGTTCTAGTTCTGCCTTAGGCATGAAAGACAGCTGGGCGACTTTGAACCAATCACCAGGAGACTGTGAGTTCTAGTTCCGCCTTTGGCATGAAAGACAGCTGGGTGACTTTGAACCAATCACCAGGAGACGGTGAGTTCTAGTCCTGTCTTAGGCATGAAAGCCACGTAGGTGACTCTGGGCCAATCACCAGGTAACAGCGAGTTCTAGCCCCACCTTAGACATAACCATCTGGGACACCTTGTACCAATCGCTCTCTCTCTCTCTCTCGGCTCATCTCACCCCACAGGTTTGTTTCTTGTGAGGGACACAGGAGGAGGAAAGTGGGTGGGATATGTTACCCACCTTAAAGGTGGGATGCAAACAAACAAACAAACAAATAAATCCTTTAAAGTGAGTTTGAAATTTCTGAGGCTCTGTAGGACAAAACCTGGGACGGGCCACCATTGGTTAAGTTTTAATTATCGGGGAGGTGGAAACAGGTGGCGAACGGGACAGAGGGATTAACCCATTTCTCTGTCCGTAGAAAAAAGGGCGAGGGGATTTCGTGCAGCCGTGCTGCAATCCATAAAGCTAATGAGAAGGAGAGCTCTTCACGTCGTCCCCTTCTAACCCCAAAGCTTGGGGGGAAAAAAGGTTTAAAACCTCATCAATACAGCCACACGGAGAGGCTTATTGTGCTTAAAAGTATCTTTAACATTCCGTTCAGAAGCACACACATACACACCCCTCCAGCTGAATTGTCTAGCGCAGGGGTTGGCAACCTGCAGCTCTGGAGCTGCATGTGGCTCTTTCATCCCTCTGCTGCGGCTCCCTGTCGCCAGTTAGGGCTTTCAGTTAGGACAGGTGGAGGAAAAAGGACGCTAGGAGGAGACATTATGGTGGAGGGTGGGGGGGAAGAACCGGACTTCTGGTTGGCTCCAGAATTGAACGGGGGGCTTCCGGTTAGGGCTTCTGTGGCTCTTTGAGTGTTTAAGGTTGCCGACCCCTGGTCTAGCGGATAAAAGCCTGCTCCTCACCCCTCGTCCCTGCCCTTCAAAAGAGGGGTAAGTTATTTTCAATTGAATATGCCGCCTTCCTTGAGAATTGGCAGAAAACTCACCCAAATTTTTATCCGCTGAGCTGAAGAACGTGACCTAAATTATTTGCGCCTGGTTTGCGCTTTCTCTCTCTCTCTCTCTCTAGTAGCTACTCGGGGAAGCCAGGCGAGGTAGCAAAAATAAGGCTCACAAAATTCACAAGGTAATAAGAAAAGGAAGAAACTCAAGCGCTCTGGGACTTTAGGATTAAAAACAAGGGAGCACCTGTTCAACAGCCCAGATTTATCAACTCTCGACGAAAAAGGCGACCAAGTGTAGAGAAGTGGACATGGCAAAGTCCGACGGCGTCAAACGAGAAGAAAAAAAATCACGAAATACAAAGGCCTGCAAACAGAAGTAGAAAGATAGTGGGAAGAGAAAGTGAAGGCGGTACCAATAATGATAAGTGCCTTGGGGTGCAAATCCAGCAGGTTCTGACAGGTTCTGGAGAAGCAATAGTGGAAATTTTGAGCAGTTCAGAGAACCAGTAGCAGAAATTTTGAATAGTTCGGAGAACTGGCAAATACCACCTCTGGCTGGCCCCAGAGTGGAGGTTTTAAAATACCCTTCCCCCAGGAGTGGGGATTTTGCATTATCCTTCCCCTGGAGTGAGGAGGGAATGGGGATTTTGTAGTATTCTTCCCCTGCCACACCCACCAAGCCACGCCCACAGAACCGGTAGTAAAAAAAATTGGATTTCACCACTGGTGCAAATCCCAAAACATCTGGGGAGCAGCTCTGGGACAGAGTTGGCATTGACAGAATCGCCCAAGTCGGGTCAATTGCAAAAGGCAGCTTGACTCGGAAGAGCTGACATCCTCCGGCGAGGATACCTTGAAACGCCATCAAACGACAATCCGGACTGAACATCTGGCGGACCACCGTAAATAAAATTCAAAGTGAGAGAGATTCAGCCGACACGTTAACACCCCAAATGACAGTTGTGAAATCCCGGAGTCACTATGTGCAACCTTCCCAGCAAAGTTGAAGGGGAAGTCAGATTTGCTTAACGACGGCACAATTTTCTTAACAACCGCCGTGGTTCGCTTTAACGACCAGGTCGTCAAATCGGGCAGGACGCGTCTAACAACCGCCTGTCTTAGCGACAGACCGTAACCTGAGGACTACACACTTGATAGTCACATTTATAAATAGGAGGCCCAGTTCTGCTACATCGCCGGCCTGGGTAGGTAGACATTCATCACTGCAAAATCACGCACAGCTTGTGCTCTGACGCAACACATGACGAGACATCAAAGTAGTTCTGTTTTGTTCGACTGCCGTTTTGCAAGCCAGACGTTGAACGCCAGCCTCTCGGCCACACGACGTCTCAACTCACCCAGCATAATCATAATATTTTTTTAATTTTTTTTTTTTTAAAACTTCCTTTTCTAATATGCATCCCTCCATCTTTAAGAGATCCTTTCTTTTAAAAGAAAATGTAGGGGAAAGATTGAATAATAGAAAAGAGCTTGCTTTCTTTTGTAATCCCAAAAGGAGAGGTAACTTCGTCATTGTACTTAGATTTGCTGCAAAGGAAATCAGAAGTTTGCCCTTTCTCCTTCCTTCCTTCCTTCCTTCCTTCCTTCCTTCCTTCCTTCCTTCCTTCCTCCCTCCCTATCCCCTCTTCCTCTATCATCTTCTTTTCCTCCTCCTCCTTCCTTCCTTCCTTCCTCCCCATCTCCTCTTCCTCTATCATCTTCCTCCTCTACTTCCTCCTCCTCCCTTCCTTCCTTCCTCCCCATCTCCTCTTCCTCTATCATCTCCTTCCTTCCTTCCTTCCTTCCTTCCTTCCTTCCTTCCTTCCTTCCTTCCTTCTCTCTTTTATCCGCTTTGCTTGTTATTTGATTGCGTTCCCTTTTATGCTCTTGGCAGCAAACATTTCAATTTAAAATAAATCTTCTCCCCCACCCCCCCCACCCCAAAAAAACCCAGTAACATTTCAAAAAGGGACTTCGGCTGAAGAATAAAGCTTGGGATGCTAGCAGCTGGCACCCAGGCTGAGCAGGGAAGAAAACTCCCTTCGCCCATCTCGAATTCAATGCTCTGTAGAGCGAGGGAGTGGAGGGCGGGCGGTAGAGGGGGGAGAGGAGTTATTTATAGATATATATATATATTTTACTACCCTTGTATATTGCAATGTTATTTCCTTTTTTTCTCACACACTAGCAAAAAAGTCCATTTTCACAACCGCTATAAAGTGACATGTTCGCAGCTAGTAAAACAGCTCCATAAATACCTTGGCCAAATTCAAGCAAGCGCTGTCTTATATCCTTTTCCTCCATAGCCCCCCCCCCCCCCCCCCGAAGTGAACCGGTGATTTTCCGCGGCGGTTTTGTAAGGAGACAGGAGCATTATGATCGCTCATACGTCCTGACTATCATTTGCCACAAGCAATATCTGTCAGTATTAAATAAAGCTGCATTATAAATGTAAACAAAACAGCCGCCATCTACAAAATGAGCTGTCCGCCATTGCTGCAGGCGGAAAGTCAACCTTTCTTATTGACTTTGGCTCTTTATTTACCCTCCTCCATGGAAAGGCACTGATTTGCTCTCTGTCTCTCTGTCTCTCCCTCCCTCTCCCTTCTCTCTTTCTGTCTCTCTTTCTTTCTCCGTCTCTTTCTCTTTCTGTCTCTCTCTTTTCTTTCTTTCTCTCTCTCTTTCTCTCCCTTCCTCCCTCCCTCTGTCTCTGTCTCTCTCCATCTCTTTCTCTCTCCCTCTCTTTCTTTCTCCGTCTTTCTCTTTCTGTCTCTCTCTTTTCTTTCTCTCTCTCTCTTTCTCTCTCTCTCTCTTTCCCTATCTCTCCATCTCTCTTTCTTTCTCTCTCTGTCTCTCTTTCTCTCTGTCTCTTTTTTCTTTCTCTCTCTGTCTCTCTTTCTCTCTCTGTCTTTCTGTCTCTCCTTCTCTCCCTCACTCTCTTTCTCTTTCTGTCTCTCTCTTTTCTTTCTCTCTCTCTCTCTTTCTCTCCCTCCTTCCCTCTCTGTCTCTGTCTCTCTCCATCTCTTTCTCTCTCCCTCTCTTTCTTTCTCCGTCTTTCTCTTTCTGTCTCTCTCTTTTCTTTCTTTCTTTCTCTCTCTGTCTCTCTCTCTCTGTCTCTCCATCTCTCTCTCTTTCTCTCTCTGTCTCTCTGTCTCTCTTTCTCTTTCTCTCTGTCTCTTTTTTCTTTCTCTCTCTGTCTCTCTTTCTCTCTGTCTTTCTGTCTCTCCTTCTCTCCCTCCCTCTCCTTCGCTTTCTGTCTCTCTCTTTTCTTTCTTTCTCTCTCTCTTTCTCTCCCTGCTTCCCTCTCTCTGACTCTGTCTCTCTCCATCTCTTTCTCTCTCCCTCTCTTTCTTTCTCCATCTTTCTCTTTCTGTCTCCCTTTTCTTTCTTTCTTTCTTTCTCTCTTTCTCTGTCTCTCTCTCTCTCTGTCTCTCCATCTCTCTCTCTTTCTCTCTCTCTGTCTCTCTTTCTCTCCCACCCACCCCCGTGTGAACAATCGGAGTTATCTTTCCAAAAAGATAATCCTTTTTGGATGAGATATCATGACAAGGTCTCTCTCTCTCTCTCTTGCCTGCTTCTCTGACACACAGCTGTGGAGTTTTTAGAGGCGGCACCTGTACCAGCAAAGACCGATGATAAACCAGGATCCAAATAGAGACCCCATTTGGGAGGGCAAAAATTACAACAACAAAAAAGAGAGAAGACAGAAATCAACCAACCACAGACACGTTGGAGGAATCATGACGGAGAGGGGGATTTGAATTTTAAAATAGGAGAACCCAAAACAAAATTTGTCTCAGGGAGATTTAAACATACACCATTAATTGGCGGGGAAAGACAAGCAAAAGGGGAGTTTGGGATCTCTGAAAGGAGCTGGTGGGCTCGCTCGTGTGTGTGTGTTTGTGTTCTGTGTGTCTTTGTGCAGGTAAAATAACAGGGTGTCAGTTCCTTTGCAATGGATGCGGTGATGCCCCGGATGGAGGAAGAATTGCCTTTGGAATGGGAATTGACTGTTGGAAGGGAAAGCAAGAAGCCCGTCTCGCAGGAATTGTCACGGGCTTGGTGCGGGAAGAGGTGAGTTCCTTGTGATGCGGGCAGAAGAGGACAAGCAGAGATGAAATCTGGCTGCCATCAGAGAAAGAGGGGAAGAGAGAGTGAGAGAAAGAGAGAGAAAGAGAACAGGGAAAGAGAACAAAAAAGAAAGAAAAAGAGAGAGAGAGAGAGAAAGGAAGAGAAAAAGAGAGATGGAAACTGGACTTTGTCCATGGTAGGGAAGGGTGTATAGTCCATGCAATTGCTCAGAGGCAAGAGTTTTGAATGCTGAAATCACTGTAAATAAGATTTGCATTCGATATGCAGCTCTTATTGGAATTCTTCTTAGCTTTTCTGCAATATAATGGCATACCAGGAGTTCCTGAATTCTTGGGGTGCCTGTTTTCATTGGCTCTACTCTGGCTTGCAGGAGAGAAACCATGACAGGGTGAGTGAAGCTCAGGTCTCTTCTCCCATCAATAGAGTCATCCGAAGGAACTCTCCGACCTCGTGCAACACGCTAAGCCCTGGTTGGCAAAACACACAATGGATGTCTTTATTTAAAATACTAAGGAGGGATGAATAAATCAGGTTATGAGAGAGTCGATTCAGATGACCTGCTGGGCTTCTCACAATAAAACGAACAGCGACCCAACTGCCTTTTAGTCTAGACTGCCATTTTATGCAAATCCACTCTGTAAGTTCTTAAGCATCTCCCTGAAACTATTCATGTCCGTCCGTCCCCCAAAAAGTATGGAGGGAAGGTGCAGAGGAAATTAGTGCTGTTCATTGGAATCCCAAACTATTTTGATATGAGAGAGAAGGGGGGGAGGGAGAGGGAGATGGAGAGGGAGGGAGGAAGAGGGAGAGAGGGAGAGAGACCACAGATAGGTAGGTAGGTAGGTAGGTAGGTAGGTAGGTAGGTAGGTAGGTAGGTAGATAGATAGATAGATAGATAGATAGATAGATAGATAGATAGATAGATAGATATGGATGGATGGAGGTACAATAGATAGATAGATGATAGATAGATAGATAGATAGATAGATGATAGATAGATAGATAGATAGATAGATAGATAGATAGATAGATAGATAATGATAGATATGGATGGATGGAGGTACAATAGATAGATATATGATAGATAGATAGATAGATAGATAGATAGATAGATAGATAGATAGATAGATAATGATAGATATGGATGGATGGAGGTACAATAGATAGATAGATAGATAGATAGATAGATAGATAGATAGATAGAAGTTAGATGATAGACAGATAGATGATAGATGATAGACAGATAATGATAGATATGGCTGGATGGATGGATAGATGGATGGATAGAGATACGATAGATAAATAGATAGATAGATAGATAGATAGATAGATAGATAGATAGATAGATAGGTAGTTAGATAGATAAATAGATATAGATAGAGTAGATAGAGTAGATAGATAGATAGATAGATAGATAGATAGATAGATAGATAGATAGGTAGATAGATAGATAGATAGATTGATCTTGGAAGCATCAACAAACCTCAGTTTGACAGGCCTTCAAAAACAAAAAATACAGATTTTTCAGGGCAACAAGTGAAGAAATAAAAGCCAAATAGAAAGAGAGCCCATGCCTGGTTGGGCCCCTGTGTGCATCCAGAGGCAAATGAAACCTGAAATTCAGACATTAAACCACCTCGAGTTGGCACTTAATACACAGAAACCTCCTTTCCTCCTTTCGCAGATGTAAGCACTGGTGCAAAAAGAAGGGGCTGGGCCACCTTCTTTTCGGGAGAGCACGCTATTAATTATCGCAATTTCGTCCACCTCGCATGATAAGGAGGGCCCGTGGATCGGTGCAGGATCTCCGCACCACGAACCCTGCCCGCCGGCTTCTCATGTTTGCAAAAAACAAACAAACTAACAAACAAACAAACCTGAGAGTTAGGATTAAATTCATCCACCCAGTTGCCATTTAAATAAAACCGCACTCAGCAGCCGCCGCCGCCAAAGGACGGGATCGCCGTGGAGAGGGAAGATATCCCACGAGGATGCCCGTCACTCCGATGGGCACCCGGAGCCCCCTTCTCCCCCAAAAAACGTTGGGATTATTGCTTGCACAAAGCAAACAACGCCAGCATCTTTCCTTTCCCCCTACCCACTCCCACTCCCCCCCCCACTCCCACTCCCGGCCAAGCTCTCTAAATCATTTCAATTCCTATTTCCAAGTATAATTTAATCTTTTCCAGCGACACTTGATGCTTACTTCATCACGGCGTAATGACAGATTAAAAAGTTGTTGAATTAAATATTAAAAAGGACTTCGGGCAGTCCTGCGTTTTTTTTGTTTTTTTTTTCTCCCCCTAACGGAATAACACAGATCGGAGATGAAATGAGAAGCCCAAATGCATATTTTATGCTGAAAAAGGGAAAGACGGTTGTGTGTGCACGCACAAGTGCTTATGCTCGTTTATTTTCCTCCAGGCCACCTGCTTTGTAATAAAACAGCATTGGTGTTTTTTTTTAAATCATCATCATCATCATCATCATCATTATTATTATTATTTACACAGCAAACGAGCTAACCATGCTGGATTTCATATCACAAATCACTAGTCGAACACTTCCCAAGCGTATTATTATTATTATTATTATTATTATTATTATTATTATTATTATTATTATTATTATTATTATTATTATTATTATTATGGTAAGGGAAACAAGAGATGGCATTGGTTTTTGCTGAAAACCAGCAGCCTGAAACAAGGTTTAAGGTACGTGGGAACAAAGGAACAATTCTGTATGTTCTTACAAGATTATTTGCACTTCCGTTCTGTCTTTCACCCACCCCTATTTAACAACTGAAATGACATTCAGTCACATTTGTGCCTTGGAAAGCATGCAATCCAACAGGCGTTTAACCCAGTGCGTTGCCCCACAGCGAAACACAACTCAAGGAGCATTAAAAAAAAAAAGCCAGAGGCATGAAACTTTCGCTGGTTGGGTGCACCGCCACAAGCCGGCGCCGCTCCAAAGAGCGAGAGACAAATCCAGTCGAAAAGCTGAAACCGATTCGGCTTTTATGCATTGTTCCCTCGAAAATGACAACTCGGTATGAAGTCTGCACCGGACACTTTCAGTTGCTTTGATTTGAGAACGTGAGAAAGAGCTCAGAAAAACAGACCTGGAAGGGACCCTGGAGGTCTTCTAGTCCAACCCCCTGCTTAGGCAGGAAACCCTACCCCACTTCAGACAAATGGTTATCCAACCTCTTCTTAAAAACTTCCAGTGTTGGAGCATTCACAACTTCTGGAGGCAAGGAGTTCCGCTGATGAATTGTTCTCACTGTCAGGAAATTTCTCTTTAGTTCTAAGTTGCTTCTCTCCTTGATGAGTTTCCATCCATTGCTTCTTCTCCTGCCTCTCAGGTGCTTTGAAGAATAGCTTCTTTGGGGCAGCCCCTCAGATATTGGAAGACTGCTATCATGTCTCCCCTAATCCTTCTTTTCATTAAACTAGCCATGGTCAGTTCCTGCAACCGTTCTTCATGTTTCAGCCTCCAGTCCCTTAATCATCTTGGTTGCTCTTCTCTGCACTCTTTCTAGGGTCTCCACATCTTTTTTACATCGTGGCGACCAAAACTGGATGCAGGTTTCCAAGTGTGGCCTTACCAAGGCCTTATAAAGTGGTCTTAACACTTCAAGTGCTCTTGATTCCATCCCTCTGTTTAATACAGCGTACATTGGCTCAAATTAAACATTTCAATCTTTGCCAAAGCGAGTTTTGGAGAAACTCCAAATTCATACCTAAACCCACCTTAAAAAGAAATTTTTTTTCCAGAATTCCATACCTCATTTTCACTCTTCTTTCCTATCTAGAGATTCCTGAAGAGAAAAAAGGGAGAAAATGGGTACGTATAAAAAAGGAGAGGAGATGTTGCTTCAGTAAGTATGAGACTTCTGCCCTTGAGGCTTCTCCAACACCATCATGGAGCCAATTTGTTCTAGTGGTTCACACTAGGCAGAAGAAGAAACAAGGGTGGGAAACTGATCAAAGAGAGAAGCAACCAGGAACGAAGGAGAAACCTCCTAACAGGGAGGACAATTAACCCGTGGAACTGCTTGTCACCAGAAGTTGTGGGTGCTCTATCACTGGAGGTTTTTAACAAGAGACTGGACAGCCGTTTGTCTGAAATATGGTGAGTTCTAGTCCTACCTTAATCATGAAAACTGGCTGGGTGACTTTGGGCCAATCCCCAGGAGACAGTGAGTTCTAGTCCTACCTTAAGCATGAAAACTGGCTGGGTGACTTTGGGCCAATCCCCAGGAGATGGTGAGTTCTAGTCCTACCTTAAGCTTGAAAACTGGCTAGGTGACTTTGGGCCAATCCCCGGGAGACGATGAGTTCTAGTCCTACTTTAAGCATAAAAACTGGCTGGGTGACTTTCGGCCAATCACCAGGAGCCTGGGAGTTCTAGTCCTGCCTTAGCCCTGCCTGAAAGCCAGCCGGGCGACTTTGAGCCAAATACCCCCTCTCAGCCCAACCTACTTCATAGGGTGGTGGTTATGGGGAAAACAGCAAGAGGAAGGCGTGTGGGCTATGTTCAACGCCTCGTGTGTATTTGTTAAAAGAATAAAAGGCAGGAGACAAACAAACCGAAACAGCTTCGGCTTCCATCGTTACGCAGGAAGGAGTCACACGGTAGAGACAGTCTCGAATGGAGCCCATGGCTTTCTTGCATTCACACAACAGCCACAATCCAGCAGAATGGGGTAAAAGCACCACTGATTAGCTGCTTCTGAATAATTGGCCACCAAATGACATTCTCCCTCCCCCCCCTTTTTTTTGGGGGGGGGGAGGCTAGATGTGACAACTTCAGGCGTTCAATTTGCATAATTCGGAGCAAGGAGGGGGAGTCGTTCCATGCTAACACACACACACACACACACACACACAAGTCTTGCTCAAAGGGGAATGCGTACTATTTCCCCGTAATTATGTATTAAACTGTCAGGAAGGAGAGGGGATATTAGGCAGAAGTAAAGGGGGAGAGGAAGGTGTTTTGCAGCTAACATGGATGTTGGGTGGGAAACTATTGACGGAGTGAAAAAGAAACACGCCGCGGCCTTGTTTCGGCTCCTTCTGGCCCTCCAGAGATTCAGAAACTGATTCGAAGCATATTACAGGTAGTCCTCGTCTTACGACCACAACAGAGCCGGCCCCAACAGTCCCGTCGCTAAGCGAGAGAAAAGTGAGCTTTCTCCCCCCCCCTCCCGTTTTTAAGTCCTTCCTCGCCTCGGCTGCTAAGTGAATCGTCGCAAGTCGTCCGGTGAGTAACCCGGTCGTTAAGTGAATCCGACTTCCCCCGTTGACTTGGCTCGTCAGAAGGCCGCAAAAAGGGATCGCGCGGCCCAGCGACCGTCAACAACGTGAATCGGCGGCCGAGCATCTTTAATCACGTGACGGCGGAGACGATTCCACCGTCGTTAAGTCTGAAAAAAAATGTTCCTAAGGTGCTATGTTCAGCGCCGTTGTAACTTTGAACGGTCAGTAAATGAACGGCCGTAAGTCAAAGACTGTCTGTAGCTGGTATTCCCCCATGTCCTCGCAAAACCATGCGAGGAACACATGAACTCCACCCCTGTTTCCATTAGGGGAAATCGTGATGCCCCAAGCTAAGCTGGGACAGTAGCTGTGATTGCTGGGCTCTGTGATACAACAACAGCTCAATCCTTTCCCCTTGTTGATGTCAAGACACAAAACAATGGCAGACCAGAATTCTACAACATGACAAACTGGGTCTCTCTCTCTCTCTCTCTCTCTCTCTCACCTTGCTCTTTCTCCTGTCTCTCTATCCCTCTCACTCTCTGTGTCTCCCTCTCCCCCCTCTTCCTCCCGCTCTCTCTTCCTTCCTCTCTTCCTCTCTCTCTCTCCCTCCTTCTCTCTCTCTCTCTCCCTCTCTCTCTCTGTTCCTCCCTCTTCTTTCTTTCTGTCCCTCTGTCTGCCTCTCAGTTTCTGTTTTCTGCTCTCTTTCTGTCTCTCCCTCTCTTCTTCCCCCTCTCTCTCTGTCACTCTCTCTCTCTCCCTTCCTCTCTCTCTATCTCAGTGTCCCTCCCTCCCTCTCTCTCTTTCTGTCCCTCTGTCTGACTCTGTTTCTCGCTCTCTTTCTGTCTCTCCCTCTCTTCTTCCCTCTCTCTCTGTCCCTCTCTCTCTCTTTCTCTTTTCCTTTCTCTCCCTCTCTCTCTTTCTCAGTGTCCTCCCCTCCCTCTCTCTTTCTGTCCCTCTGTCTGCCTCTCTGTGTTTCTCTTTGTCTCTCTTTCTCTCTCTCTTTCTCTCTGTCTCTCCTTTTCTTCCTTCCTCTCTCTCTTTCACTCTGTCTCTGTCTCTCTCACCCCTCTTCCTCCCTCTCTCTCCCTCTCTCTGTCCCTTCCTTTCTCTCTCTCTATCCCTCTTCCTCTCTCTCCCTTCCTCCCCCCTCTCTCAATCTGTCTCTCTCTGTCCCTTCCTCTCTCTCTCTCTCTCTCTCTCCCTCTCCCTTCTCTCTTTTCAGCCCCATCAAAGAGTTCCTTCTCTGCCACTTCATCTTGGCCGCAGCTCGGCCACACCGCAGCCGCCTCCGTCGCTTCTCCCGCCCTCTTCTCCCTTCCATCCCGACTGCATAATTAATGCAAATGTCTTCGCCCCGGCTCTTCCAGTTTACTTTGGTACGACACGTATAGTGGAATATTAACTAGAGAGAGAAAGCAGCTTCGCAACAGGGGTGGAAAAAAAGAAAAAAGAAAAAATCAGCCTGTCAGAGGCTCACTCCAAATGCCAGCAGGGGGAAGGAAGAAAGAAAAAGAAGAAGGGAAAGAAAGAAAGAAAGAAAGAAAGAAAGAAAGAAAGAAAGAAAGAAAGAAAGAAAGAAAGAAAGAAAGAAAGAAAGAAAGAAAGAAACCAATAGAAGAGAATATTTGTAAGAAAGAAAAGAAAAGAGCATGTAAGTGCCTTCAAGACCGTTTCATCAAGGTGACTGAAAACTCAACTACTGAAGGAAATTCCAACTTACATTTATGAGCTGCTCGATAATGCATTATTCATAATATATTCCTTCGCTTTTATACATAGCTACAACCCGCAGTTCCCCACCCCATAATAAGAAACCTGCCCAAACTGTAGGAACCAGATTCCGACACAGAGAAAGAGAGAGAGAGAGAGAATGGGAGGAAGAAGAAAAAAAAAAATAATAAGTCTCTAAACTTTGGTTTCATCCAGCAAATAATACAGCACTAAAGGGAATGTTTTTTTCTTTTTAATCTCACGTAAGATCTGCCTTTCTGTGATCCAAGACTCAAAAAAATGTGCCTTTGGAGAAGGCACAGATTTACCCATCCTCCTCTCCCTTCTTGCCCCAAAGACGAGAAGGCTTCGTTTAGTGGCCATTCAAAGGTACGACGGCACTGGAAAAAAATTATTCACGATGTGGAATATAGAATATAGAAAAACAGAGTAGGAAGGGACCTTGGAGGTCTTCTAGTCCAACCCCTTGTCCAAGGAAGGAGCCTTATACCATCCCGCTCAAGGGATTGTTCAGTCTAGTGTTTGAAAACAATTCCAGGTTGAATTTTTCATTGATTATCTCAAAGGTGGTTTTTAAAGAGGCGACTGGACTGAGCCGAGGTGGCGCAGCGGTTAGAGTGCAGTACTGCAGGCTACTTCAGCTGACTGCTAGCTGCAGTTTAGCAGTTTGAATCTCACCCGGTTCAAGGTTGACTCAGCCTTCCATCCTTCCGAGGTGGGTCAAAGGAGAATCCAGATTGTTGGGGGCAAGAGGCTGACTCTGTAAACCGCTTAGGGAGGCCTGTAAAAGCACCGTGAAGCGGTATATAAGTCTAAGGGCTATTGTAGTCCGTCCTTCCTTCCTTCCTTCCTTCCTTCCTTCCTTCCTTCCTTCCTTCCTTCCTTCTTTCCTCCCTCCCTCCCTCCCTCTTTCCTTCCTTCCTTCCTTCCTTCCCTCCCTGCATGAGCCATTGTGGCACAGTGGTTAGAATGCAGTATTGCAGTCTAATTCTGCCGACTGCCAAGGGTTCAATCCTGGCCAGCTCAAGGTTGACTCAGCCTTCCATCCTTCCGAGGTCGGTAAAATGAGAACCCAGATAGTTGGGGGCCAAAGGCTGACTCCGTACACTGCTTAGAGAGGCCTGTAAAAGCATTGGGAAGCGGTATATAAGTCTAAGTGCTATGGCTGTTTTTGGAAAACGTTTCACATCTCGTCCGAGAAGCTCCTCCAGTTTTCCCCACCATCCAGTCAGAGCTGAAGAAGCTTCTCGGGCGAGAAGCGAAATGTCTTCAAAGAAAAATGAAAAAAGTCCAGTTGCCTCTTGACAAAAGCACCTTTGGGACAACCATGACCTAGATGGCTGAGAAGCTCCACAGACATGTCCATTGACTAATTGTTTTGCCTGCTCTCTTAATTTATGGGTTGGATCCCTCTGATAAGTTTCCATCCTTTACTTCTTTGTCCTGCTCTCTGCTGCTTTGCTTCTTCTCCATGACAGCCCCTCAAGTACTACTCTGAAAATAAGACCAGGTCTTATATTATTTTTTTGCTCCAAAAGATGCATTCGGGCTGATTTTCCGGTTATGTCTTATTTTGGGGGAAATATGGTACTGCGTCCGTGTGGCTGATGATCTTAACTGGGGCTTATTTTGGGGTAGGACTTATATTACGAGCATTTTGAAAAATCACGCTAGGGCATATTTTCCAGTTGGGTCTTATTTTCAGGGAAACTGGGTAGAAGACAGTTATCCTGTCCCCCCTTCATTCTTCTCTTGGATAAGACTCGTTCCCTCAATTGCTCACCCAACTCGCTTGCTTAAACCGTTTGGTGCCAAGTTCAAGAGCAAAGGGATAAATCCGGTGTCTAAATCTCAATGCTGAGATTCTGAAAGCTGACACAATGGTTGTAACCATAAGGCTGTTCGCCTTTTTTTTTTTTTAAAAAAAAAAATTCTTTCTTCTGCATGCCAGAGTGTGGAATTCCCAAAGTCGTGCGGTGGTGGTGGTTTTTTTTTCCCAAGAGGCAACTGGACTTTTTGGTTTTTCTTTGAAGATGTTTCGCTTCTCAGATGAGAAGCTTCGGAGTCAGAACAGAAGAAGCTTTTCGGATGAGGAGGAAAACGCCTTCAAAGTTGCTTTTTTTTTTTTTTTAATTTGATTTATATGCCGCCCTTCTCCAAAGACTCAGGGCGGCTTACAAGGCGTGAAGCAATAGCCTTCATACTTTTGTATATTTTATATTTATACAAAGTCAGCTTATTGCCCCCAACAAACTGGGTCCTCAATTGACCTACCTTAGAAAGGATGGAAGGCTGAGTCGACCTTGAGCCTGGTGAGATTCGAACTTACAGTAATTGCAGACAGATGAATGTTAATTACAGTGCTTTAGTCTGCTGAGCTATCCAGGCTCATATGTTAGAGGGAGGGAGAGAAGGAAGGAAGGAAATAAGTGAGAGGGAGGGAGGGAGGGAGGGAGGAAGGAAGGAAGGAAGGAAATATGTGGGAGGGAGGGAGGAAGGAAGTAAATAAGAGGGAGGGAGGGAGGGAGGGAGGAAGGAAATAAGAGGGAGGGAGGGAGGGAGGGAGGGAGGAAGGAAGGAAGGAAGGAAGGAAGGAAGGAAGGAAGGAAGGAAGGAAATATGTGAGAGGGAGGGAGGGAAGGAAGGAAGGATATATATTTTTTTTAATTAGATTTATATGCTGCCCTTCTCCGGAGACTCAGGGCGGCTTACAATGCGTCCAGCAATAGCCTTCATACTTTTGTATATTTTTATACAAAGTCAGCTCATTGCCCCCACAAACTGGGTCCTCAATTGACCTACCTTAGAAAGGATGGAAGGCTGAGTCAACCTTGAGCCTGGGGAGATTCGAACTTACAGTAATTGCAGACAGATGGAGTTAATTACAATGCATTAGTCTGCTGAGCCATCCAGGCTCTTTTTTTTTTTTTTTTTTTTTGAAGAAGGACCTTTGGGATTGCTGGGTGGAGAAGATGTGCAGAGTTGCCTTCAAGGAGAATTTCTGGTAAATCCTCCTTGAAGACCACGGAGATGTCTTTGGACAGTGCTGGCTCTTCGGCTTCGAAACTGAGATGAGCACCGCCTCCTAGAGTCGGGAACGACTAGCACAGATGTGCAAGGAGAACCTTTACCTTTACCTTTACCATGGGGTCACGATGGGTCGGACACGACTTTGCAACTAACAACAGAAACATCTGCGCAGACGGTAGGGCTGCGGCTTTGTGGGTTTTCCTTTCGGCTGGACGCTAACAGGGCATTAATATTGTCACTTTCAACCTTGGGATCAGTACACATCAGAGGGGTGGAAGAGGAAAAGAGAGAGAGAGAGAGAGAGAGAGAGAGAGGGAGAGGGAGGGAGGGAGAGAGAGAGAGAGAGAATCCCCCAGTGAAACGAGTGCGAAACAGGCGGCTCATTGATTTTCTTCTTGATAGACTGCTATTAAAATCCACGAACAGGCTGACCTTGTGCGCAAGAGGAGAGGGGTATACGAGCACACCCGGTATAAAAGTTAGAAAAAAATAAATAAAAACCACTGCTCTTGAACAGCTGGGCTGAACCCCCCAGCCTCCCCCCCCCTTTAAAAAATGTTGACCCAGGAGGCATCATTTATTTTAAATTGGCAACTACAATTTAACAAGCTATACACTAACAAACCATCAGCCTAGCTTGCGCCTTTCCGTAGCCATCAATTAAGACGGTGAGTTTACACGAAGCCCGCAAACGAATTGCAAAAACCCTTTGCCACGAAGCCCACGGCACACGCCAAACAAACAAAAACCCAGCAAAATCACTTTCTGGCCCCTGTAGAAATCAAAAGATGGGAGTTAACGCTGGAAATTCCAATTTACCAGTTGATGATGGAGGGGTCTTCTCTTTTGCAGGAGGAAAAAGAAAAAAGAAAAGAGTATAAACATCCAGGTTTTTTTTCCCCTCTGCAAAAATAATAAAACCTCGATTCCTTGAGATACAGGATCCAGATAGGGAGAAATGGACTGAAGAGACTGCAAGGAAAATATAAGCCAAATTTAAAAGCCATCGGTAGGAGCATTGGACTAAAAAAAAAAAAAAAAAAAGAAATATTTAGGCAGATGGTTATTTTCAGGAAGCAGAGGAAGCGTTGGAGATGGCTAGCGTAAAATAAAACCCAAAATTTCTTCAAAGTGCTAGAGTGATTTAAGGGAGAAAAAAAACCCCGTATTATATATATATTAAAAAGGGGGGGGGGGGGGAAACATCCTTCCCTGAAACCAACACATGTCAGTGTTCCAGAAAAAAAACCCAACTCCAAGTAAAGACACAAAAACAAGCATTTTCCAAAATTACAAAATTAAGGGTGTAATCTGAGCTTCCTTTTTCTCCATACTTCTAAAACCCTTCTGATTTATTTAATCGAGTGAACTGGGGTATGGTGTGGTGTGGGAAAGCTGCAAAATTATGATCAGATGTGGAAGCAAACCAACGTCCTTAAAAACTATATATCTCCAGCCTCAAAAGGCATTTTTTGGAAGATTTAAACTACAGCCGAGTTAATCAGTTTGGAAGTCTGGAAATGGAGAAAGATGGGTAATAATAATAATAATAATAATAATAATAATAATAATAATAATAATGCTGCAAAGGGGAATGATAAAACAATGCTGCTTGTGAAACGGAATCCTCTAATTCTCCTTGTTCCTAGCACAAAATTCTCTATTCCATTGGGATGAGAAGGGGAGGAGAGGGAAACACTCCCCCCCTCTCCCCATTTCTGAGCTATTTTGCTCTCTTCTGTCCTTCTCTTCGCATTTGCCTAAAGGCTGTGAACTAAATTACAGTCCCGAGTAAATGAGTGTAATTTACCTACTGAATTCCCTTGTTTGAAAAAAGGAACACACAATGCATTCCTGCGTTCCCTCGGATCAAATTTACCATTCTATATGTCAGGAACAATCCAGAGGCAGTAATTTGAAACGGTTTGAACCTTCAAATAAGGGGAAATTAGAAATGTTTTGAGCGCCAGGCATTTCCAGCCAGAAGATAAAAACCTGATAAAAGAAAGAGAGAGAGAGAGAGAGAGGAAGGAGGGGGGGAGAGAGAAAGAAATATCTTGTAACCGTTCAATTCCTTCTGCTTTTAAGATTTATAAACCGGGCATTAAATGCGCCGGCTAAGTCGCCGCCTGTGAGAAACTAAGGGAGAGTGGAGAAGGGTATTAAAAGTGAAAACAGGACAATATTTATGGCGCCGTGGAGTGTTTATTGGGGGAAAAAGGCAGAATAAAAGAGAGAGAAGGGGATGTGATAAAAATGCAGATGGAAAGCTGCCCCCTCTCCACCCCCTTGGTGAAGTTTCAAGATTCGGACTTTGCAACTGCGAACGGATCTTCCTTTTCTGTTTTTCAAGCCAGCAACTTCCGATTTAAAGTCCGATGCAAAGAGGCAATAACTGCTTAAAATAGATAATAAAGACGATTAAAGGATGCTTGAAGGTCCATCCAGAGGAGGGAGTTGGGATGGAACCCACAGATTTATCTCGTGATGGAGGCCTAGCACCAAAAAACCAACTACCCCTTTCTCCTAACCTCTGAGTAATGACTAGCAGGAGTTATCTCCTCGCCTTTCTCTGACATTAAGACGTTGTCAAACCCTTCTAGCTAAACACCTTCTGAAATCATCCAGAGCGCACGTTTTGCTCGGCCTAAGAGCCACCTCTCACGCTGCCGAAACGGACGATAAATCTTCATTATCCTAAATAAAATTACAGTCCTTTAAAACGTATCCGGAGAGGAGGAGTTTTTTTTTTTCCCCTCCCAGCCCTCTCCTCCTAAACAACCACCTTAGCGAGTAATGGGAAGCAATATGGTGGCACTTCTTTCGCAGTGGGAAGTCTGTTTAAACTGTCGCCCTGCTAGCAAACCAATTCTACATATTAAAATGAATGGATTGGTGATTTCAGAGGAGGGAGACGAGAGAGGGAAGGGAGGGGAAAGGGAGGGGGGACGGCCCTTCGAAATCATTTATAAAATCAAGGCTGTTATTAAGATAGCGTGATTTATTTTATTTTTTTTTTCCCTCGGGCCAGGGGGACCAACCCGTGGTGGCACATCCAAATGCCACTTTTTCTGCTTTCGCACCGAAATCATCCATCCATCCCAGTAAATTAAACATCGATTTTCAAGCCAGGGCAAGCAACGTTTTTATCACGTCCATCTTTGGAAATGTCGCTTTGCAAACGGAGATCATGCAACCTCTCTCGGTCCCCAAATGTTTGACCCAGGAGGAAGACCCAAGTTCTTGACAAGCCAACCGAGATGCTGACCCAAGTTCTTGACAAGCCAACCGAGAGGACCCCCACGGTCCTCTCTTAACGCAACGCTGTCTAGGGCTGTTGCTATCTTCTCGGCTTCCCTGACATTTAAAGACCTTGTCATAAACCCTTCCAGCTAAGCACCCTTGAAATCATCCATAAAGTCATATGCTGCACGTTGCAGGACAGTTTGCTTGGAAATGCAAAATCTGGACAGGGTAGGTCTTAAAAACTTGGGAGTCCATATCTCCGACAGTTAATTTGGAAGGTGGTGAGGAGAGAGGGAGAGAGGGAGAGAGGGAGAGAGAGAGAGAGAGAGAGAGAGAGGGAGAGAGTTAAAAGTTTTGGGAACAAGGGAGCTTTGTAGCTGAAGATGCTTTTCGAAGGCCAAGTTCTTTAGAAAGGACCTTCTTTCCAAAACATACATGACTCTGTGTACGCAAATACATCCACATGCATGACATTAGTTCCCAAGTCACACCATGCCCAGTATGGCTTCTACAGAATGCGATTTTATTTATGCATTTATTAAACTCATTATTCTCCCCATCTCGTCACGAGCGACTCTGATACATGCGATAGTCTAGCCAGAATGGGTTGATGTTTATTATAATTCCAAGACAACAGGGAAAGAAATGATGCTCATACAAGCACATATCTACAAGTGAATAGGAAATATAGAAAGGAAGACCAAAAGGGGGAAAAGAGAATGCATTTACATAGGTGTGGATAACTAACGTTTCTACTTATTTATTCGCATC
The DNA here is from genome assembly GCA_030761175.1 of Masticophis lateralis. Lineage (NCBI taxonomy): Eukaryota > Metazoa > Chordata > Lepidosauria > Squamata > Colubridae > Masticophis > Masticophis lateralis. The sequence continues at coordinate 10,301,094 of JAUDYJ010000015.1, forward strand.
ATGTCTTGATTATTTTTACAAATATTTCAAAGCAGCGAACACTTCCAACGCAGCTTCCTTTCTTATTTTGAAGAACCAGTCGATCTAAAGGATCCTGTGGCTGATATATTTCAATACCTCATCTCTGTTTTATGTTTTTACCGTGTTTCCCCGAAAATAAGACCCTGTCTTATTCTATCGAGGAAAGATAAAATGCCTCCTCCCAACATATGGGAGGAGGCATTCTGCTCCCTTTCGCCTTTCAGCTCCAATCCAGGAACCCTCAAGCAGTCGCATTCATGACAAAATATAAAATTTGGTGTAATACACACACACACACACACACACACACACACCATGTTTCCCCAAAAATAAGACCTTGTTTTTATATTTTTTGGAACCCCGAAATAAGCACTCGGCCTTATTTTCGGGGAGGTCTTATTATTTTGGGGTGCGTGGAGCAAGACGGAGCTCCTCTTGCCGTCTTACCTGATTTCCAGTTCTGTCTCCCTAACCCTAAACAGGGGAAATGGCAGAGACCAGCTGTGCGTGCATTTAAATATTTTGGGGCGAGGGCTTATTTTAGCACATGCGCTTAAAAGCCTGATTGGGCTTATTATCAGGGGAGGTCTTATTTTCAGTTCTTGTGAACCGGTAGTAATGGCAGTGGCTCCGCCCACTCGCCCGGACGTCATGCTCCCACCCCTATATATATAAAACAATCACTGGGCTATACAACTGGAAAATACCTCCTTCCTGTGTCTCCCACAAGGATATTCCGCAACGCATCTAATTTCTTCTCTGGCTCCATCCTTGCAAATAACGCTGAAGTTGATCATTTTGGAAAGAGATCAGCTAACCCAAGACCTGCAAATAGCTTGGTAATCAAAAAGAGATTTCCACTCAGATCTCATCAACCACACTTATTTGCTGAGTAGGGTGAGCGTGACATCACCATTAGGCTCCAGAAAGGCTTTAAAAGGATGAGCAACTTCCACTAAAATTTAAGGAACAAGGGAGAGAGAGAGAGAGAGAGAGAGAGAGAGAGAGAGAGAGAGAGAGAGAGAGAGAGAGAGAGAGAGAGATGGGAAATTCTACTGGATGCTCTTCAGAAGGGAAAGGTTTCTGTGTCCAGTCATGTCCAACTCTAGAGGACGGTGCTCATCTGTGATTTTTGGCCAGCACTGTCCAAAGACATCTTCTGTAGTCATATGTCCAGCATGGCCATATGCCAAAGGCACACAGAACGCTGTGATCTTCTCACCAAAGTTGTACCTATTTATCTACTTGCATTTGCATGCTTTCGAATTGCTACATTGGCAGGAGCTGGAGCAAGGAACAGGAGCTCGTCCCGTCGCACAGCACTCGGGTCTCGAACCCAGGCTTCTCAGCCACAGCATCTTTAACCACTGAGCTATTGTGGGTGCACACGCACGCACACACACGGATGCTCTGTAGAGGAAAAGAAATAAAAGCTGCAGAACGGTATCAAGAGAAAGCACGTTGGATGTGCGTACCGTGTCAAAAAGGAGACTCTCCCTTTCTGGTTTTTTTTTGCGACTTTGGGATTTTTATCAACCGACACCAAGACCGTCACGATCAAAACTCGAGGATCCATTTTTCTGAAGTCGGCTAACCCTGGAGGGCCGTGGGCTTAAAAAAAAAAATCTAGGCGATTTTGAGGCTCCCCACTAGGCGCTGTTTCCATATAACCATCGCAAAGGTTGAACTTCCTTCCGATTCCCCAAACCCATCTCTGCGTGTCTCCTCCGCTGCGTTCTTCTAGCCCCACCGTTTCTGAAGGAAACGCTATATATAAATATCTACCCTGTTTCCCCCAAAATAAGACACCTCCTGATAATAAGCCCAATTGGGCTTTTGAGCGCATGGAAGTAAGGCCAAGAGCTTATTTCAGGGTTCAAGAAAATATAAGACAGGGTCTTATATATATATATATCCCCTCCAGCACATCACTTGTTCGCACGGAGTTGAATCAAAGGCTCGGTTTCAAACCCTGCCAAATCGCTGGGGAAACGATGGGAAACCTGTAATTTAGGGAAGCGGTGCCAGCCTTACCCCCCCCCCCACCCCCATGATCCAATTCTCGACGGCTTCGCTGTAGGCCTCGCTAATAACAATATTGCTCTCTTCAGCAGGGGCTACGGTGCCAGGCTCCGCTTGGCATCAGCGCTAGAAAACGAGCTGATTTGTGAAACTCGTCGGGCTGTGTAGGATTTGGAGTCTGGAAAAAAACGCCAGGTAGTCCTCGACTTACGATCGCAACTGAGCCCCAAAATCTCTGCTGCTAAGTGAGACAGTTGCCAATTTGCTTTGTCTTGTTGATTTCTGCCAAGACTTGCCACTACACTTTCCTTTTTAAATTGTTTAAAATATTTATAGACCGTTTCTTCATTTTTTTTTTTTAAAAACCTCCTTCTCTCAAAGCGATCTATTGTGAAAGCTTTAAGTTTAATGGAAGATTCAATCAGCTTTATAAATATCATTCTACCATGTTTACCCAGAGGGAGGGAGGGAGGGAGGGAGGGGGGAGAGAGAGAGAGAGAGAGAGAGAGAGAGAGAGAGAGAGAGAGAGAGAGAGAGAGAGAGATGAAGGAAGGAAGGAAGGAAGAAAGAGAGAGAGAGGGAGAAGGAAGGGAGGGAGGGAGAGAAGGAAGGAAAGAAAGAAAGAGGGAGGGAGGGAGGAGAGAGAGAGGAAGAAAGAAGGAAGAAAGGAAAGAAAGAAACAAGAATAAAGGAAGGAAGGAGAGAGGGAGAAGGAAGGAAGGATGGATTATAGATTGTTTTAGGTAGAGTAGAATGAAAAGTGTGAAAGAAAGAAAAAGAAAGAAAGAAAGAAAGAAAGAAAGAGAAAGAAAGAAAGAAAGAAAGAAAGAGGAAGGAAGGAAGGAGAGAAAAAAGAAAGAAAGAAAGAAAGAGAAAGAAAGAAAGAAAGAAAGAAAGAAAGAAGGAAGGAAGAAGGGAGGGAAGGAGAAAGAAAGAAAGAGGAATAAAGGAACGAAGGAGAGAGGGAGAAGGAAAGATAGATTATAGATGATTTTAGGTAAAGTAGAATGAAAAGTGTGAAAGAAAGAAAGAAAGAAAGAAAGAAAGAAAGAAAGAAAGAAAGAAAGAAAGAAAGAAAGAAAGAAAGAAAGAAAGAAAGAAAGAAAGAAAAGAAGGAAGGAGGGAGAGAGAGAAAGAAAGAGAGAAAGAAAGAGGAAAGAAGGAAGGAGAGAGAAAAGGAAGGAAGGAAGGAAGGAAAGGAAGGAAGGAAGGAAGGAAGGAAGGAAGGAAGGAAGGAAGGAAGGAAGGAAGGAAGGAAGGAGGAATGGATTATAGATGGTTTTAGGTAGAGTAGAATGAAAAGTGCCAAAGTCTCCCAGTGCCTTTTTATAATCCCACCCACCCCTCCACCCGTCGCCCAGACAAACAAGGTATCCAATCACGTCCACCACCATCGGCTTCAAATACACCACAAACCTTTCAAGGGTGTTTCCCTCCCACCTCTGCCCCCAGCTCCAACCCCCTCCCTCCCCAAAAGTGGTTGCTTAGCCCAGCCAAGAACAATTACGCCCCTTCTGAATTATGGCACCCAATAAACCGAGATGACGGCCATATGCAGCCAAATATTTTGGCACTTGAACTAAAAAAAAAGAGGTGGGGGAGCGGAGGAAGAGTGGCGGTGGCGGGGGGGAGGGGGGAGAGATTGCGGAGGAAAGGAAATGTAAAAACACCATCCGGGATTAAAGAAATGAAGGAACAAAGATGCTCTTTGTTGATCCATCCCTTCAGAGCTGGGTGCTCAAGTCCCGTCTGAAGCCACCCAAGGCAGCTCATCCGAGAAACATTGTCAGTGAGTGGCACCCGCCTTCAGCCCCCCGATCTTCTCTTCGCAGGCATGGTCTTCTCCAGCTGCAGCTTAATTTCCTGTGACTTGCCTAATTACTGTAATTAAGGATTAATTGCCATTAATTATTCACACATAAGCTCATCGCAAATCATGGGGTAAATGTCTTATGAAAGCTGCCATACAAACCGTGTATAAACACAGTGGAAGGCTGCAGGCAGGCAGATCTATCAGCCAGCCCCAAAGCAAATTTTGGAGCTTCTCTTACAAAAACAGCGATAACTCTTCAAAACTCGACAGCCCCTTTTTGCAGGTAGACCCGTTTACCGAGAAGGCTTTCCAGCAAGAAAGCCTGCAACTTGCTCTCTCGTTTATTTTTATTTTTATTTTTTTAATTACTGCTATAAATGCCAGTTTGATCCCCTCCAATTGATCTTTTTTTTTTCTTTTTTTGAAATGCCCCTCGGTGCCAGGGTTCAACTTTAGGATAGGCGGTGCTGTGCTGTTAGAAGGAATGTGTAAGGAGAAGAGCTGGAAGGCGGAGTTAAATGCGTCATTAGTTTGGAATCATGGTGTCACCACACAAAAAAGCTATGAATTCTGTTGTCCTTTATCTAGTGCTAATTTAGCTTTGACTGCTGGTTGCCTAGATTCTTGTGCATAGGTAGCAAAGATGGGTTTCAGCAGGTTCTGACCAGTTCTGGAGAACCGGTAGCGGAAATTTTGAGTCGTTCGGAGAACCGGTTGTAAATATTCTGACTGGTCCCGCTCCCATCTATTCTCTGCCTCCCAAGTCCCAGCTGATCTGGAGGGAATGGAGATTTTATAGTATCCTTCCCCTGCCTCACCCACCAAGCCATGCCCTGCCCACCAAGCCATGCCCCGCCCACCATGCCCCGCCCACAGAACCGGTAGTAAATTTTTTTGAAACCCACCACTGATACATAGTAAGAATAAACTGCAATAAAGGAGATAATTTGTAGCTCAGGGTTGAAATGTGGTGCTCTCTGAGCTTGGTGGTTTTTTTGCAGATGTTTCCTTACCCAAACTAGGTAACATTTTCTTTTATTATTCTTTTATTATTCCATGTTTCATCCAAGCACTCACAGTTCCTGCGTGACCTCCATATATCCCTTTTCCCTCTCCAAGATAACCCAGAGAGCAAACACACCTGGGTGAACTAACTCTACTAATTCTTCTAAGGTGACAAAATGTTGCATGTCTGGAAATTGTAAGAAGAAGAGGGACAAAACCTGGAGGTGGCGTCCGAAGAGGAATTAGCCTAGAATCCCCACGTAGTCACAAACAGACTAAATCCAATCTCCCTTCAATTCCATTGATCTTATCTCACTCCAAGCAAGTGCTGACTGTTAGTTGGGAAGATTCCCATAAAGATTTGGTTTAATGACCCCTTCGTGTGTGGACCGAATCTTTCCCACCTGATGTTTCTCCCCTGTTGACTGTATGCCCCCCCAAAACTAGGGAAGGTCCCTTCTGAGACATTTACCGTGCTTTCTTGCTGGGGGTTCAGCTGTCTCTTATCCAGGGATGAAATGCTACCAGTTCGGATTGGTTTACCTGAACCACTACCGTGTTTTCCCTGAAAATAAGACCCTGTCTTATATTTTTTTGAACCCCAAAATAAGTGCTTGGCCTTATTTTCGGGGAGGTCTTATTATTTTGGGGCGCGTGGAGCAAGATGGGGCTCCTCTTGCCATCTTACGTCATTTCCAGCTCTGCGTTTAAATATTTTTGGGGAGGGCTTATTTTCGGGGGGAGGCATATTTTAGTGCATGTGCTCAAAAGCCCGATTGGGCTTACTGTCAGGGGATATCTTATTTTCAGGGAAACAGCGTAGTAATAAAACCTACTGGTTCGACTGAACTGGTAGTAAAAAAATTCTACTGGTTCGGACGAACTGATATATCCGACGATCAGCTGTGAGGTGTGATTTATACTCGCTAGAAAACAAGAAATCCTGCAGGGCGCATGTGCTGAAGTGCATGTTTGGCCGCAGTGCGCATGCATGCACCCAGTACAAATTTGGCACACACCATGCAGGTGTTCGCAGCAAACCGGTAGCAGACTTCGGAGGATTTCGCCACTGCTCTTATCCCACCATTTCCCCTGGCTGTGGCTCTTCCTCTGTCTCCCAAGGTCATTCCCACATTCCATTACACCAGCTTTAGATTATTTTATATATGAACTGGAAAATAAAGATGAAAACGGCGTCCTCGGCTCCTGCCAGCGGGTTTCAAAACCTGTGCAAATTCAATTTAACAAAAGAATAAGCCGCTTGGCTCGTTCGCGGGGGGGGAGGGCGTGGGAAGAGAAAGGGACCCTCCCTCCATCGCCAGCCTGGATCAGAAGGAGAAAGGATGCTCCAGGAAATTCAAATGTTAGCCGGCAGAACGCCGATCTAATTGTTATGTTAGCACCTTCTGCGGCAAATTAATGCATGAAACATTTTCATTTTGGTACATAAGTTCGCGCGTGTCTGAGTTAAACATTTATGTTAATGGCCCTTCTGGCAACTCCGCAACGTTTCAAATCGTCTTGTTGAACAGACTCATCTTCTGAAGATATCAATTAGCTGTTCCCTCCCCTCTTCTTCCTCTCCGCCCTCCACCCCAAATATCTCCCGACTGTTTCCTACCTGTTCTGGGGGACGTGCTTGGGGAGACGGGTGTGAAGGAAAGAGAAAAAGAGAGAAATGCAGTTCACGGGTTTTTTTTAATGCTTGGGTAGCTTCAAAGCATGCAATAAGTATGCGCCGAGAATCTGATTAAATATGTATCGCCGCTAGCAATGTAATCTGTATTATAAAAGGTTGAGGAAGGGGGTGGGATGGGTGGGAAAGAAAGACAACAACCGTAGCAGTAGAGAAAGACAACAACCGTAGAGAAAATCACCACACCGATTTGACATCTGCTCGGATGAAACCACAAGGGTTATTTTATGTTGTGGGGACGATTTTGTGGTCCCACCTGTTTGCAAGTCGGTGGATAGGAAAGCAAGAAGAGTGTGCTTATTACAACTTCTGGAGACAAGCCGTTCCATCGATCGATACCTCCGTACAAAAATCTAGTCAAATAACTGGTCAAAGCTAAATCGGCCCTAGATAAGGGTAAAGGGGGAACTGGGCTTGTGTCTCTTGTGAGACTCAGCGACTCCAAACTGATGACACATTTAACGCTGCCTTCCAGCTCAGCCTGCTTCTTCTTCTAAACTCCCCCTTCGAATCACAGAGTTATAGAATTGTGGAGTTGGGGGAAAAAATCATTCTGTAGGACAGAGGTCTCAAACCTTGGCAACTTTGTGGACTTCAACTCCCAGAATTCCTCAGCCATCTCACAAGAGACACAAGCCCTCCTGATGTAGGAAAACTAACTGAACTATCCTTAAGAAGTGGTTGTCCTCTTATAAAGCCTCCAGAGATGGAGAACCCATAACCCCCATAATATTTCACTGCTCTGCTCTTATTTAGCCATCATTAAGGTGGGGTTTTTTTTTTTTGTTTGTTTTTTGCTTTTAATTACAGATTATACTACTGGAAAAATCCCCCAAAACCAAAGGTTGCAGTCCCAGAAATAACTTAAATAAGCAAACCAACTCAGGAAAATCCTCTTCCACTGGCAAACCTGTCATTAAGAGCTATTTCCCTGAAGGAAACACTACTTGAAAACTATCTTGATGCTATCAAATCCAACTCCGTTTCCTGAGAGGATTTCTAGGAACGGAGCCTGTCTTTTAAAGAAGCCGAGCTAACAGCCTCTTCGTTAAATGAGGTGGAGAAAAAGGTCATTCAGAATGATTAAGGGCCTACAGAAGAGCCCCCTGGTGAAGCTGCTAAGATGTTGAGGGCTTCAGAGCTCAAAGAGGAGGCAGGTAAGAGGAAAGAGATGTATAAAATCTTGGCCAGGCATGGTGGGAAAACATGGTTGGGGAGAAGGTTCTCCAGAGGATCGCCCAATAAAATAAAACTTGAGAAGATCCAGTCCAAGTAGAAGGACACACCGCTAAGCTTATCAGACCTCACTGCTGCCAGATCTGCCCAGAATATCATCGGATTCCAGCTACCACCCTTGGACGACATCTTCTCATCTCACTGTTTGAGAAAGTTGCATAACATTCTCAGAGACTCTTCCCATCCTGCTTACAATCTTTTTGGACTGTTGCCTTCTGGCAGAAGATACAGAACAATTAAAACTCGGACCACACGTTTTCTGAATAGTTTTTATCCCAGAGCTATAATTTCACTCAACAAATGAACTAAAGGCCCACCATCAGTGAGCTGTTGGACAGTGTTACTTGGTCTGTTGTGTGGATCTTTGGGTGGTTTAGGGGTGGGGAATTTGTGGTGGGTGGGAGTGTGTGTTTGGGGATTGTTATGTGTGTTGGACCTGGTCTTTGGGTGTTAAGTGAATTTCGTTGTATGGATATACTGTGTATACACATACAATGACAATAAAGTTATTATTATTATCTGAGGTGGCCATCAGCCTTTCATATTAAGGGACAATGGTATACCCAAATGACAGTTGAATATCACAAATAAATTATACAGGTGGCAGTATGTCCTGCATTTCTGCTTCTTCCAGGGTTAGACAAAGCTACTAGAAGTTACAGGTAGACTTCAACTCACAACCACAGTTGAGCCCAACATTTACATTGCTAAGTGAGACAGTTGTTAAATAAGTTTCAAGTTTTAAGTGACATCACCATTGCCTAGTTGGGGAAATCTTTTCATGTTCCCAACAGGAGCTGGCGTGAAGGACGGGAACTCAACCCTGCCCCACAGCCACTCTCGGGTCTCAAATGCGGGCTTGCTAACCTCCTGCCCAGTGGTCCTACCACTCGAGCCGCTTGTGCTTTTTATGGTTGGGTTACACACCACAATGACCTCGTCCACACAAACTCACAAGGCCAGGCCATGCTTCTCGCAGGTCTCAGCAGACAGACAAGCAGACAGATATATTCCCCACCCCCCCATAAAACCATCTATTCCTACTAAAAGGCCCGGGGATACTGCAGCGCAAGACAAGCCTCCTCCACGAATGGAGTGGTTTTCAGAAATGAAAAGGAAACCTGAGCTTTTCACATAAGAGAGCTGGATGCCCAGTTAATCTTGCCCTCTCTCCACTGAAAGCGATACCTTTGAAAAATGTAACAGCCCTGACAGAAATGCTATTATTCTTGAAATATGGGGCTAAACATTACAGAGTAAAAGCATTTTCCCACTTGAATTAATTACATTTGACCTCGTCTTGTTCTTGCCCCCCCCTCCCACTGTTCCAGGAGGCACACAACCTTCTCAGTTTCTCCTTCCAAAGGCCGCCACCCCCTCCTCCCCTCCTGCAATCAGGGAGGAAATTTAGCAAACTTCAGTTTCTATCCAGATTGTCCCAAAAATGCTTTTTTTTCTTTTTTTTTCCTCCAAAAGCCTGGAAGACTCCCCACCTCCACCCCCGGAAGATGTTTCGCTTCTCATCCAAAAAATTAAGCTTCTTGAGATGAAGAAGCAAAATGTCTTCCAGGAAGACGAAGTCTGAAGAACCCAAAAAGCTTTATTTAGGGGAGAAGCAAAAACATCTTCAAGAAAAAGTCCCATTGCCTATTGAAAAAACACCTTTGGGACAACCAGGACCTCGATGACTGGGAATCTCCACAGGCTTCTCCTGAATGTTATAATTCGACAGGTAATTGTGGAGCCCAAAACTGCTCGCAACTACAGACACAAAGAAAGAAGGGTTGATACGAAGGGTGAAATGCTCCCGGTTCAGACCGGTTCGGCTGAATCGGTAGCGATGGCAGCCGGTGGTTCGGAGAACCGGTAGCGATGGCGGTGCGAGGCTCCGCCCACCTACCCCGGTAATGGTTACTTCCTGGCTTTAACCAGGAAGTAACCTGTTTTTTACCCTCTGCACATAGTGCCCAATTCCAAACTGCACATGACTATCTACAACCCGTTTAATCTTGGATGGAGACTCTTGATTGGGCTGTAGGACATCCTTGGATGAATTTCAAGCCTTCCACTTCATCTCCTCAAATTAACAGCTATCCTTTAGGGAGAGGGTGAGAACAGAAGGAGCACAGAGGCTAATTCAGCACACATCTGTTTCAAGCAAATGCCATGGCTTCGTCTTAAGGAGGACGATGAGAGTTGGGGGGAGGGGGGGCTGTCCGTCTTGAGTCTCTTCTCCAGCGCACAAAGCAGCAGAATCACCATCCTTCTCGAGTGAACCGGAAAAGAAGAAAGAACCAAGATCATTGTGGTTCTAGAACTTTTCGTTTGAATTTGGTTCAGAAGGACCCATGCACCCGGTCCATTCCATGCAGGCTTCATCAGCCAAGAATGCCATAGATGGCCATCTCTCCTTACAGAGAGTGAACACAATTCCACTTCTCCCATTGAACAAAGGGTTATCAATAGTCCACAGAAGCCTTCCCTAACTTGGATTCCGTCCAGATCATGAGCTTTCAACTCCCAGAATTCCTCACCAGCATTTGGATGTTGGGAATGTTGGGAATTCAGATCCTGATGTTATGATTGGGCTCAGCTCTGGAAACAATGAGTGTCCTGAAGATTTAGGCAGTGGTGGGATCCTCCCGGATTAACAACTGGTTTGGTGATCGCACAGTTTCAAGAAATCTACAGTTCCTGGTTTCTTCAGAGGAGTAACACAGCTGATTCACACGGTAATCTGCTCTACCGCGTGAATCAGCTGAGAAGATAACAGTCGGAAAATAGCACAGGCGAGCAGGTGGGCCCATCTGAACGTCGGGGTGAACCGGTTCACTCCCAGCTGATTGTCGGAGCTACCGGTTTGCCCAAACTGTTCCGAATCGGTAGAAACCCATCCCTGGATGTAGGTGTAGGAGATATAGAGACACAGCCTGGGGGCGGAGTCAAGAGAGGAATCAGTCTGAAATCATTGCGTTGCCACAAGCTATTCAAGTCCAGCTCCCCTTCAATCTGTGAACCCTTATCGAGCGCCAATTTAGTACTGACTGTTAGTTGACTATATTCTTGTGTCTGGCATGAGTAATAAATCAGCTGAACTGGAATTTAATGTGTAGTCTAGATTCTTCAAACCTAAAGACGACACCGTGAAATCCGACTGAGTCCAATTCTTTATCTCCTTATGGACAGTGTCCAATGGACAGAATCTTGCCAGACCAAAGCTAAAATCTTCTAGTGTAATAGATATACCCCGAGAGATTCTAGCGTGTGGCTTCCCTGAACCTCTTCCCATCATCCAGTTCAGGATTGTGCAGCCTCTTCTTTTTGGGGCTCTTGTGCTGCCCCCTTCCTTCCTGCCCTCCTGTGTGTGCGATTCACACACACACAAACACACACACACACACCTTCTCCATGCGCCCATTCCAACCCACCAAGAGAATGTCTTTTCTGGCTTTGTTAGCTTAACTGTTCACAAACACTACAACCTCACCAATGCATTGTATATCTTGAGAAGATGCCAGCTTACAAACAATGCCGAATCCCACCTGAAGCCCAGGTATGTAACAAAAATTCAACCTTGGTCACCTCACCTGTACACAGGTATAATTCAGAGCAGCAATTTCTGCAGCTCCCTTCTCTTAAGCTCAGAGATGTTGGGTCTCCCCTCCCCTTCCCTAGCCAGTTCCATCTCGTTGACATGAACCTGCAATTAAGGAACGCCAAGGGAGGTAGGAATCATGGCAAAACCAAGATATATTTTTTTTTGTAGCAAAAAAGGGCAAGGCAAGCTAATAAGTTTTTCAAATCTGCCAAAATAATAATAATAACAATAATAATAGAAAGGTCTCAAATTTGTGTGAGGGAGAAGCCAAAGAGAAAGCAGTTTGGGGGAAAAACATTACAAGAGGGAGCAAACATATTCCCACTGATAATACTGCATAATAGTGCATTTTTGTTTTCTCGCCTACCTTATTTGTATTTTTTAAAGAGTTTTTTTTTTAATTTTAGCTTTTTTTACAATACAAATTCGGCAGCTGGAATATCTTCCTGAAGTCACCTGGCCTATGCAGGGAGAGAAATAAATCTCTAGTTTATTAAAACAGGACGGACGCTGATTGGAGCATGTGATGGGCTGAGAAGTGAGGGGAAGGTTTTGGGGGTTTTGATTTACTGAGGGAAAACCCAGAACTCTCAGATTTGGGTTTTCCCAGATGTGCCAGTTTACTTATTCTAGTAAATTGAAAAAATGCTTGCTTCAGAGTCTTTACTTGGAGTTGGGTTTTTTTTTTTTTCCTGGAACGCTGACATTCTCACTTAGGAGCCCAAATTTTGGCCTCAGTTGCGTTCGTAAGACGAAGATTACCAGCAAATACATCCTCCAGAGTTACATCACTTGTTGTTGTTGTTTTAAGGAGAAGAGAGAGGACACAAAAGAGAAGACTCAACTTCCTAAATCCATCTTGACGTTTCTTTCTTTCTTTCTTTTTCTCTTTCTTTCTTTATTTTTCTTTCTTTCCTTTCTCTCTCTTCTTCCTTCCTCCCTTGCCTGCCTTCTTCCTTCCTTCCTTCCTTCCTCACTTTTGACTAGATTCCTTCCTTCCTTCCTCACTTCCTTCGTTCCTTCTTCACTTCCTTCCTTCCTCATTTATGACTAGATTCCTTCCTTCCTTCCTCATTTCTTTCCTTCCTTCCTCACTTATGACTAGATTCATTCCTCCCTTCCCTTCCCTTCCCTTCCTTCCCTTCCCTTCCCTTCCCTTCCCTTCCTTTCCTTCCCTTCCCTTCCTTTCCATATTCTATTCTATTCTATTCTATTCTATTCTATTCTATTCTATTCTATTCTATTCTATTCTATTCTATTCTATTCTATTCTATTCCTCACTTATGACTAGATTCCTTCCTTCCTTCCTTCCTTCCTTCCTTCCTTCCTTGCTCTCTCTCTCTCTCTCTCTCTCTCTCTCCCCCTCCCTCTTTCTTTCTTAATACCCACAAGCTGTTCCTCTTCCAAACATTTGGAGAAAGGAATCATCTTACAGCCAGCCCCACTTTGCTAATTTGGCAAGCCTCTCCAAAAGAGAAAGGCACTGCGCACCCCAACCTTAATTTTCCAAAAATTACAAACAGAGGAAAGCTGAGCGGATCACCGATTCCTCCACCCCACCCCAACCCACCCCCTCACCCCCACCCCCACCCCGCCGGCATTATTCAAAGCAACGTGCGCTGCCCCGGGTAATTTAGAGACAGCTTCGATAACCAGTATTGGTACATGACAGTCCTATGAAATAATAAACCTTGCTAGCTATAAACATTACTAAATTCTGACACTATTGATTTATTATGTCTAACAGTGACATCAAAACTGAACAACTGACAGAAACAATGTTACAGCTTAAGAGCAGTTTGTCAACGATTAATTCTGCCAAATGGGGCTTTAGCTTTGTGTGTGTGTGTGTGTGTGTGTGTTTATATGCACCAGGACTGGATCGTCTTGCAGTTGTCAATCCAAGCAAAAATTATTCCTGCTATGCAACGGCCAGACACCCCTCGCCAGCTTTCCCCCTCGTTCCTCCTTGCAAATGCAGCTGGGGGGGAGAGTGGGGGGGGGGGGAGGCAGCCTTTCCATGGGGGTGAGGAGGGGCTCCCCCTTGAATTATGCATGTTAATTATGGGCTCACACAAGTTGGGACCCAAACTGGAATAGAGACCAGCAATGAATGTGGGGTCTTGATCTGGGAGAGAAACAAAACCAGGATGATAAATAATCTCTCTCTCTCTAACTGTATCTATCTATCTATCTATCTATCTATCTATCTATCTATCTATCTATCTATCTTATCATCTCTCTCTATATATATATCTGTAATCAATCAATCTATCTATCTATCATCTATCTATATGTTGCTTTTATTATGGCTGTATACTGCCCTGAGTCCTGTGGAAGAAGGGCGGTATAAAAATTTAATTAATTAAATAAATAAATATCTCTCTATCTCTATCTATCTATCTATCTATCTATCTATCTATCTATCTATCTATCTATATCTGTATCTCTGTATCTATCTAACTCTATTTCTATCTGTATCTCTCTCTCTCTCTATCTGTATCTCTCTATCAATCAATCATCTCTATCTATCTTTCTATCTATCTATCTATCTATCTATCTATCTATCTATCTATCTATCATCTGTCTGTCCATCCATCCATCTATCCATCCATCTATCTGTCCTTTCTTCCAAGCAGGGTATTCCCACCCCCCTCCTTTTATTTGGACACCCCTGGAAAGCTTTTAAAAAAAACCTTTCCTACCAGGTTTCCTGAAAAAAAATCAGCAAATCCCAAATTTAATCCAATCTTTTCATAGTCTGCTGATTTGCAAAAAGGGCTTTCCTACAAACACATGAATGTCATCACTTAAGTTTACCCAGTGTCCCCGTTCCCCCCCCCCCGCAGGGCTGTATTTTGGGGCTGTTTATGTGACGGTGTCATATCGTATGACACAATATGATGTGCTGTAAATTTGTTTGATTTCCTCCTCCTAAGCCCTCCCTCCCTCCCTTTCTTCCTTTTTTTTTTTAGCGTTTCTTCCCCTCTCCCCCCCCCCACTCCCCTCCCCGGCTCCAGCGCCTTTAAATCAAAGAGATTTAAACCCACAAAAGAATAGAGAGGCAAAAGCTCTACAGCTTTTCCAATTAAAATTACAGCGGACAATATAGTAAATTTTATACAGTTGTAATGCTGGTTGCAGTTGTACTGAAATGGGAACTATTGATCAGTCTGATTTCCCAGGATACATAGGGGGGGTGGGGGAAGAGAATGAGAGTGAGAGAGGAAATAGAGAGAGAGAGAAAAAAAAATACACACACACGCACACCAGGGTTTCCCCCCCCCCAACAAAAATGCAAGCAAAAAATAAAATAAAATGAAGTTTCATTCAGAAAGCTTTCTATTATGTTTTACTGCCCTCGTTTGGTTCCTGACCTATCTCTCCAAGTAAGATGAAATCATTTTCTCTTCTTATCCAGAAGAGAAATCCTAGCACCTGGGGAACAACCAAGAACTGGTGACATGTTACAAATAGATTACAAATAGTCTTTGTGGAGGAGGAGGAGGAGGAGGACTGTGGGGTGCTTGGTGCTCTCTGAGCTTGGTGGTTTTCATGGACGTTTCATGGCCCAACTAGGGAACATCTCAGTGCTAGAAGGGAGTGGGGTTTGGTGGGAAGAGGAGGAGGAGGGAGGAGGAGGAGAAGGAAGAGAACTGTGGGGTCCTTGGTGCTCTCTGAACTTGGTAGTTTCTTGTGGACGTTTCACGACCAAACTAGGTAACGTCATCATCACCCAAGGACTCCCACTTGCCAAGCGCCTGAATTTTGATCA
This sequence comes from Masticophis lateralis, assembly GCA_030761175.1. Lineage (NCBI taxonomy): Eukaryota > Metazoa > Chordata > Lepidosauria > Squamata > Colubridae > Masticophis > Masticophis lateralis. Next base: position 10,316,260 of record JAUDYJ010000015.1, read on the forward strand.
CGTGGCCATGGGGATGCTGCAAATGTCATAACTGTGAAAAACGGTCATAAAAGTCGCCTTTTTCAGTACCGTTGTAACTTCAAATGGTCACTAACTGAACCGTTGTAAGTGGAGGACTACTTGTCTTGACAATATTTTTCAGAAATGGCTTGCCAGTTCTTTCTTCCTTGGGTTGAGAGAAGCGAGTCGTTCCAAGTCACCACGTTCATTTTGTGCTCATAGTGGGACTAGAACTCACGGACTCCTGGTTTCTAGCCGGGTGCCTTAACCACCACGCCAAGCTGATTCATGGTATCTTAGTAGTAGTTCTTCCTAAATGCCTTCAATATAGACTACCATGCTCCAGATTTCCGTAAGCAAATCTTCATTAGAAGTTTTGCCCACACCTCCATTTTGCACAAATATATCTACATTATCTATTTCAACTTCGCCCCGAGCTACTGAAAAGTACAGCCGTTTTCTACAGTCGTTAAGATGTTTTCAAAAGCTGGGTGGAGAACATGAGAACTAGTAACCTGTTTCTGGCCCAGCGAAGCCCCAGATGCTCAGGAATTTGATGGGGTGGGATCTACAGCCACCCTCTGACAGCTACTACCGCAGGGTAAGCCCACCTTCCTGGCACGCGGCCGATCGATCAAGGGCAACCGAAGAGCACCCCACCACCCTCATTAACTTGCCACGCTTGTGAGGAAAGCATCGCTGGAAATCTAACAACAGTACAGCAAAACCCTTCATCTCCTAAGCAGCTTTCTAAGGGTATAATAGAGCCGGAATTAACCGGCTAAAAATAAAAGTGTATTTAAACACACGCCCTTAAAAGAAAAGAAAGAAAAGCAACAATTTACGAACTGTCAAGCTGAAGGAACAGGCAACCAGACAAAGGGCAAAATACACACACACACACATACACAAGCTAACAAAGGCCCAGGATTCCAGCATCTGGTAAACCACACACACACACACACACACACACACACACACACTTCACTGTTTCCAGAACTGCTCCAAGCAACTGTAGCTTTTGCCAAGGCAATAAACAGCTTTTATCAGCAATAATGATGCATAATCTCAGCTAAAAAGGAAAGGAACATATGGTAGCAACCCTACAAATATCATCCTGGCTAAGTCGGGGGTGGGTGGAGGGGAGGGGGAGGCATTTTTACGACGGCGTCCAGTTGCAAAGAAACCTGCCAGATTCGGTCTCTCTGGTTTCTCTTGCCAAAACAACCCTGTGTGTATTTTTTTTTTTTTTTTGAACAGAAAAACAGGTTATCATTTTCTCGGTTTGAGCTGAATGTTGCATTAGGGAATTTTAAACTAATGAGTTCGGCGGATTTTTTCTTTTTTCTTTTTTCTTTCCCTAGGAGGAGGAGGAGGGAGGAGGAGAAAAAAAATGGGAAGAGGCGAGAAGGTTAAAAGAAAAGAAAAGAAAAGAAAGATTTCCCTGAATTTGACAGATGACAAGGAAACCAATATCACTGGGAGAAAACTGAGGGGGTGTGTTTCCACGTGTTTAACACTGTCTATTATTGAGCCCCGAATCCAGTCCAACCACATTTCTTAAAAGGTGACCTTTTAAACGGATTTCTACTTTTTTTCCTGCGCTGTTTTTTTTTTCCCCTCGCGTCTTTCCTTCCTGCCGATTTCAGGCGTTTCGCCCCTTAAAAGCAGCTTAATAACAGCCACAATAAATCAATGTAATTTCTAGGGAAAAGACAAGAGGACTAGCGGCATTCCGAGTGGAAAGGATGCTCCGCTCAACTGGTCCATTCCAGTGTGACTGAAAAGGGCCAATCCCACGTTGGTCTGTTTTAGCAAGGAAAGGCAATTGTGCGGCCTAAGATTCAAGTGTCTATGGAGATTCTCCATCGTGATTGTCTCAAAGGTGCCTTCTTTTCGGGAGGCAACTGGACTTTCTTGTTTTTTTCTTGAAGACAATTCGCTTCTCATCCGAGAAGCTTCTTCAGCTCTGACTGGATGGTGGGGGAATGGAAGGATTTATGCCTGGTCATTTGCGTCCTTTTTAGAGAGCCATTGAGGCCACTTGGAGGTTTGTCTGTGTCCTCACTGCGACAAAGGTAAACCTCCGAGTAGCCTCAAATTTTTCCTCTTTTTTTTTTGGAGACAATACAGTCTGGATGACTGAGGATCTCCGTAGACATTCTGCAAATTCTGCCTGTGATCCAGGCACCTGGCGCATTGAGCCTGACGTGCTGATTGGCACCTGATTTGAAAACATTCCAGCTTGCTAATTAACATGCTAATTATTCTGCCCTGCACATTGGCCAGAGGTGCTCAATAAAACCTACAGCTCAAATCTTTGGTTTGGTTTGGTTTGGCTTCTCAGTGTACAAGAATCCGGTTTGAAAGACTAACAGAATCAGAGAGTGGGAAGGGATCTTGGAGATCTTCTAGTCCATCTCAAGCAGGAAACTCAATCCCAGACAAATGGCTGCCCAATGTCTTCTTAAAACTCCAGTGATGGAGCATCCATCTAGACCTACCTAGTTCCTGCAACCATTCTTCTTTATATGTTTTAGCCTCCGTCCCCTAATCCTCTTTGTTGCTCTTCTCTGCACTCTTTCTAAAGTCTCAACATCTTTTTTTTACATCGTGGCGACCAAAACTGGATGAAGGATTCCAAGTGCGGCCTTACCAAGACGTGGGAAAAAACAATATCAAAGGATGAACGTTACTCCACCTTTGTCTCCAATTCTACTGACATCTTTTCCAATTCTTTTTATTCCCCACCCCCCTCTATCGAAGGGTTTCACATCCCATCTATATTTCCCTTGTCACAATTTTGCAGCCCCTCTCCTTCCTTACATCAAAGAAGGGTGGTATTATTATTATTGGTTAATCTGTAGTGAGATTCACAGGCTTTGAGGCTGGTTAATAGCTCAGCAGCTCGATCCTAACCAAGGACCCAGGAACTGTTAAGGTATCGTCGGAGGATGTAAGCTGTTCCGAGTAAGGTGGTTTTTTGTAGAGTCAAATGTTCAAGTCCGGTAAATTTAGAATTTCTAAATAGCGGGGTAGCTCTTTGGGTATTGCTCTGAGGGCTCCAATTACAATCGGGACAACACACGATTTCTTTTTCCACAGTCGCTCAACTTCAATTTGCAAGTCCGGTACTTTGTGATTTTTTCTTGCTGTTGATCTTCAATCCGTGCATCCCCAGGGATTGCAATGTCAATGAACCATACTTTTTTCTTTTCAAGTATTATTATTATTATTATTATTATTATTATTATTATTATTATTATTATTATTATTATTTCCTTTGGACTATCTAGCTGGGAGACAAATTTGTCCTGGAAAAGAGGGGCCTCCTGCTAAACCTTTTTCTGGTTCAGTTTTAACCTCCTTATTGATTTTCCCCCCCCCACAACATCACAACCATTCATTGTTTCTGACGTTTGGTTGTCGGGCTCTTTAACACCCTTCAACCAAATCAATTTTTTTTCCTCCTCCCCCCCCCCCCCCCCTCTCCTTTTGGTCAATGCCTCTCGCAAAGAAGAAAGCTTGAACGGAAAGGAAATAGAGTCTTTTTTTCTCCCCTAGCCTGATATCAAACATTGATTGTGGTACAAAGGTTTGTGCTTTCTGCTTTTAATCAGTGGGGTTTATTTCTAGGAACTGTCTAAAATTAACACAGCGCATTGGCTGAAAGATCGAAGGCAAGGGAGGTGATGGCTCTCTGTTAGCTCACAGGGATTGGCATCAGATTTAAAGATGTTTTCCCGTTGCAAATATTTGGTCACCAACAAGCATGCCATTAATAACTTCACTACCAAGAATTATTCTCAAACCATCTCAAAACCTGAAGAAGAAACTCATTTTTTTACCTTACGTAGAAGTTTTCAAGTGAAGAATCTCACTGCCATGTCTTATAAAGAGGAAAAGGAAGATGCCTACATTCAGATAGTCCTCAAGTTATGACCATAATGGAGCCGGGCAATTACAGCCGTAATTCAGCTCTCCTGTTGTTATGTGCATAAGCGCACCATCCAACTCAACTTCTTATTCTATCCCTGCTCAAGCCAGAGACCCTATACGACCCCAGACAAATGGCTGTCCGATCTTCTCTTCAAGACCTCCAGGGATGGAGCACCCAGAACTCTGGGAGGCAGGATTAATGGCTGGCTCTCACTGTCAGGAAATTTCTCCTCAGTTCGAGGCTGAATCTCTTTTTAATGATCTTCCACCTGTTATTTCTTGTTCTGCCTTCGGGTGTTTTGAAGAATAGCTTGTTTGAGATGAATAGAATAGAATGCAGAATAGAATAGAATAGAATAGAATAGAATAGAATAGAATAGAATAGAATAGAATAGAATAGAATAGAATAGAATAGAATAGAATAGGGAAGGGAAGGGAAGGGAAGGGAAGGGAAGGGAAGGGAAGGGAAGGGAAGGGAAGGGAAGGGAAGGGAGGGAGGGAGGGAGGGAGGGAGGAAGGAATCTAGTCATAAGTGAGGGAAGGGAAGGGAAGGGAGGGAGGGAGGGAGGGAGGGAGGGAGGAAGGAAGGAAGGAAGGAAGGAATCTAGTCATAAGTGAGGGAAGGGAAGGGAAGGGAAGGGAAGGGAAGGGAAGGGAAGGGAGGGAGGGAGGGAGGAAGGAAGGAAGGAAGGAAGGAATCTAGTCATAAGTGAGGAAGGAATTGAATAGAGTAGAGTAGAGTAGAGTAGAGTAGACTAGAGTAGAGTAGAGTAGAGTAGAGTAGAACAGGGAAGGGAAGAGAAGGGAAGGGAAGGGAAGAAGGAAGAAATCTAGTCATAAGTGAGAATAGAATAGAATAGAATAGAATAGAATAGAATAGAATAGAATAGAATAGAATAGAATAGAATAGAATAGAATAGAATAGAATAGGAACGGGAGGGATGGAGGAAGGAAAGAAGGAAAGATGGAAGAAAAGAAGAAATACATTCATTTTAAAAAACCCTATAAATTAAATTGGGAATTTCCAAATCACCACCAAAATTAGATTTCGAAGCATTCTTTGGCCAATGAGCTTCACGTGGGGACTCTGTGTGGCTATTGTAGATGGAGAGACAGACACACCCATAGAAGGGAAGCATTTAAAAAAAGGCAAATTAACTGCCCGATTGGGTGTCCAAACCCAACGCCCTGTGCGAAGAGATCCGGTGGTCCACGGAGAACGATGAGTTCTTCCACCTCTACAGTGAGAGCATATAAAGAGGAAACCCCTGGATCTGTGCTGTTTAGAAAGGAGATACGAACCAGATGCTTGGCGAATTACTTTTTACGGAGCTGCTTCGTGACCACACAGCTGGAAAGACGGGTGCTGCCCCAGGGAGAAAAGAAAGGGGGAGAGGGAAAGGAGGGGGAGAAGATGCCTAACTACCTTCTGAGACAGATGAAGGATAACCCCATCCCTCCCACCAAGGGGGGGGGGGGAATAAAAGACTGTGCCTTCTGGCTATGTGATAGGGGCATAAAGCTTCCGTTTGCCGAAGATCTAAAAATGCAGCTCTCAGCAAAAAAACCCCAAACCCCCCCCCCCAACCCAGAACACCTGAGGGGGAGGGGGTGGGAGCGTTCTTCGCCATTGCTCCTGAACTATTTTTAAACTGCTGATAAAACCTAGAGAGGCTTCTCTTTAAAGTGTGCCAAGCTCAAGGACAGGAAGGACAGCCACGCTAAGAAGCAACACAAAGGAAAAGAGAGAGAGAGAGGGAGAGAGAGGGAAAGAGAGAAAGGAGGGGGGAAGAGAAGGAAAGAGAGCTCTCAGGCTAAAAAACACCACCTCCTAGTTTTCCTTTCTGCCTCTCAGACTTGAGTTCTTGTGCTGTATGTACATACATACATACATACATAGAGAGAGAGAGAGAGAGAGCACCCAGGGACCGAAGACTAGGACTTTGAGGATCTGCTGAGAGAGGAAGAGTTGATTCGTCTTGCAAATGGATCCTAAAAGAAAGACCTCCGGTTTGAACTGCCTGGAGCTGGGCAGGCAGATAGAAGATAAAAGAGAGAAGGAGGTAGAAGAAAGGAGGAGGGAAGTTGGGAAAGAAGAGAGGAGGAGGAAGAGTGGGAGTGGGAAGGGGGGAGGAGGAGGAGGAAAAGGAGGAGGAGGAGAAGAAAGAGGAAGAGGAAGAGGAAGAGGAGGAAGAGGAGGAGAAGGAGGAGAAAGAGGAGGAGGAGGAGGAGGAGGAGGAGGAGGAGAAGGAGAAGGAGAAGGAGAAGGAGAAGGAGAAGGAGAAGGAGAAGAAGAAGAAGAAGAAGAAGAAGAAGAAGAAGAAGAAGAAGAAGAAGAAGAAGAAGAAGAAGAAGAAGAAGAAGAAGAAGAAGAAAAAATGCAAATTGATTTATTCCCTTTCCTTTTTTTATAAAACAGGCAGTTTTTGTTTATAATCCATTTTAGCATTTGTTATCTCTGCCAAGGTGGAAAAATAATCGTAGCTGCCAGGGGTCTTAAACAAAGGTGAACTCTTTAAAAGCCTCTGTCAGAGTTCTGAGCTATTTTATCTACCCCATTTAAGCCAAATCTCTACAAACCCCAAACCATGATTGACTTGCACTCTTCAAGCCCGGGAATATCTTTCTCCAAAGGTCTAAAAGACAAGCTTGCACTTGCTTAATCAAATTATAGGGTTTCTTTTTTCTTTCTTTTTTTCCCCTTTCTTTGCAGAAAATCTTGATAAACAAAACAAATTTCTTTCGGCAGGAATTTTTCCGATAGAAAATAATTTATTTAAAAAAACCAAATGGGAGGGATAGATGGGCATGGCTCAACTCAAGATCCAAATTATTGGTTTCTTTAACCGATTAACCAATTTTGTTCTATACCTGATGTACAATGACAGTAAAGGCTATTCTATACTTCCTTTGTCTGTCTGTCAGTCTGCCTTTGTCTGTCTTATCCATCCATCCATCCATCCATCCATCCATCCATCCATCCATCCATCCATCCTCTCTCCATCTCTCTATCTCTCTACCTATCCATCCGCCCATCTGCCCGTCTGTCTGTCTGTCTGTCTGTCTACCTACCTACCTTCCTTCCTTCTATCCTTCTGTGTCTTCTGTCTGTCTGTCTGTCTGTCTGTATCTACCTACATACCTACCTAACCTACCTTCCTTCTGTGTCATCTGTCTGTCTGTCTCTCTCTCTCTCCATCCATCTACCTATCTATCTACCTACCTATCTAGCCTACCTTCCTTCTGTGTCGTCCGTCCGTCCGTCTGCCTGCCTGCCTGCCTGCCTGCCTGCCTCTATCTATCTATCTATCTATCTATCTATCTATCTATCTATCTATCTATTATCTATCCATCCATCCATCTACCTACCTACCTATCTAACCTACCTTCCTTCTGTGTCGTCCGTCTGTCTGTCTCTATCTATCTACCTACCTACCTACCTATCCATCCACCCACCCACCCACCCACCATCCATCCATCTTATATATTGTCTTGGAGAGCAAAGAGATCCGATGGCCATAAAACGCATGCAACTGTTCTCTCAAAATGTAGGGGAAATGGTTGTGACCTCTAGCCCCCCACTCTGCCTCCTTTCCTTCACCTTGGGGGCCAGGAGAAACATTCTCCATTTCTGTAAGCCCAGAATATTCCATTATTTCCACCAAGCAATTTTTTTTTCTCCCCTTTGCTCACCCCTCGTTCCCCACCCCCAATCTCTGCCCTCTCTTCCTCGGCCTTTCGAAAGGCCAGCCAAGCTCCTTCCCCGTTTATGCCCCAATCTGGCCCAACTCCCCTTGTTTACCCAGGGGGTAGAGCTCGCTTCCAACGTTATGTTCTCGCCTTTTCAAATCAAGGCAGACACCTGAGACGACCAAAAAGAAAAAAGAAAGAAAGAAAGGGGGGGGGAAAGGCTCCCCAAAAGCTGCCTAGGCCAGCTACATGCTGGTCACTCTTTCTTGTCAACTCTGATTTATTGCCTCCTCGGTGTTCAATCTCACATTTTGTTCTCATCATATCCGCGCCTCGTGATGATTCCACGCTGACCCCTGGAGGGCAGGCCACGAATATTGATAAAACAATTATCTGTTAGCCGTTCATTTGATTTTCCATTTCAATTACAGATTGCACGAGGTAGAAGGGGAAAAAAAAAGATTGCACCATTGATTTCCAAGCTGCCCACCCGGCTGCCCGGCTGCCTGGCCCCCCCCTCCCACCTCCACCCCTTCCCTCCCTTGCAACCTTACGACAAGAACAGAGTTTCTGCCTTCGGCCGTTGGACAATAAAGCTCTTTTTTTTTTTTTTTGAAAAGACCCCCTACTCCCTCCCCCAACGGTCTTCCCTCTGCTGTGTTTTCAATCCCTTTTTCCTTTTGATCTGAGATCTCCTCTCGCCTGGAACGGCACAAGGAGGAGGAGGAGGAGGAGGAGGAGGAGGAGGAGGAGGAGGAGAAGGAGAAGTGGGTCAGCAGACGCTGCAGCCGGAAATAGCGTTGACAAAATTAACAGCTTTGAAGCAAAGCCAGTGGTGGGGACAAGGAGCGAGGGAGGGAGGGAGGGATGGAGGGATGGAGAGAAGGAGGAGGAGAGGGGGAAGGATGGTGGAAGGGCGGACAGACACAGTCGGTGCAATTTTCTTCAGATGCAGTAACAATGAACCTGATTTATTTCCCTCCTTCTAAAAACTCTCTTGACTTATTTCCAGTATTTATGGGGAAAGGGTTCAAAAGATGTTGTTCCCTGAAGGTAAACAGACGTAAGGGACTGGCCAAGTTTCCTCCGCCCAGGTTGGGATGGAGAAGAAAATGGGTTTCTTCGCTCGACGGGAGGAGAGGACACAAAGCCAGTCTGGAAATCTACTCCTGAGTAGTAGTAATAACAATTGTGAGGTCCTCGATGGTCTCTGAACTTGGGGGAGGTTTCCTTGCAGAGGTTTCACAAGGGAACATCGTCGGTGCTTACGATGACACCAAAGAAAAACCACCACGTTCAGAGACCATCAAGGACCCACAGTTGTTATTATTATTACTCAGGAGTAATAGGCTTTGCAACCTCACCTCCAGTAGAGTAAAACACATTTTATTCTCCATCTCAATCTTAGACTTGGCCTAGACCAGGAGTTGGCAACCTTAAACACTTAAAGAGCCATTTCCCACAGAAAAGAAAACACCGGGAGTCACAAAACCCCTTTTGACATCTAAAATGAAGTTCGCGCACCGTATATCGTTTTTTTTTTACCTTTAGGCTATGTATACAAAAACGATAGCGTGTTGCATTTATGAAATCAATGAACGGCTACAAAGAAAACAAATTTTTATTTCTGCACGCAAGAAAAACATTTTGAACGCCCCCTCCCCCTCAAAAAAAAGATGGGTCGAAAAGCTCAATAAATCAACTGCACGGGTGTCGCACATTGGCGGTTGTGACACATATTTTGAGCTACAGGGAGCCGCATCAGAAGGATGAAAGAGCCACATGAGGCTCCAGAGCCGCGGGTTGCAGACTCCTGGCCTAGACCAACATCTGTTTACCACCCAGAAAACTACCAAGCTGAAGAGACCACCAAGGACCTCACAGTTCAACCCTGAGCTATGTAAAGGTATTCTATCAAAGCATCTCCAGTGGAAGAGAGTGTGGAGTTTATATAGTAGCTACACGAAGCTCCTGATGACGTTATCTAGTTGGGTCAGGAAAACCATCAAGGTCAGAGATTACCAAGGACCCCACGGTTCAACCCTGAGCTACAAATACTCGGGTATTAGTAGCAAACCCGAGGAAGGGCGGTCTGTCGGGTAGCGAGCCCTCTTCCACCATCTTGATCCAAACACAGGGAGCCACATCAGAGAAGCTGCTCATCATTTGTCTGCAAAGCTTCTGAGATGTCCTCCTCAGCAGAAGCACCTCGCCAAAAATCGGTTCTGTTTTATCCGATGTTCTTCAAAATGAGGGGAGGAGATAGGTTTTGGATTCCCCTCCCATCGAAGCAACCGCCCAAAAAGGTCTAGTGAAGTTTCTCCATAACTAAGAAACGAAGGAGCTTTCAATAAAGAAGAATATTTGCTGCTCAAGGTTGAAATGAGGGGTTCTTGTTGCTCTCTGAACTTGGTAGGTTTTTTCTCTTATCCATCCATCCATCCATCCATCCATCCATCCATCCATCCATCCATTTTAAGCTGCCCAGAGTCACTCACCGAGATGAGGAGCTAAGGACAATGAAAGGAAGGAAGGAAGGAAGGAAGGAAGGAAGGAAGGAAGGAAGGAAGGAAGGAAGGAAGGAAGGAAGGAAGGAAGGAAAGAAAGAAGGAAGGAAGGAAGGAAGGAAGGAAGAAATCCAGGAGATTGTAGACAAGAAAGAGCAGATGAGATGGGCGATGTCTACAAAGTGTAAAGCCACCAAAGCTTTTTACAAAACCTTGCGAGATTCTCCTCTATTCAAAAAACACTAGTAAATCTCCATCTTGGAGGCTTTGTAAGTGCTCTCCCATACACGAAGACCATCCGAAAGCAAACTAAGTTTGTCTTGTAGTGGCATTCATTGTCGTTCCCCCCCCATACACACACACAAACCCAGGCAGCAGCAATGCACGCTGAGGAATCACTCTTTGGCTGGTGCCATCTCCTCTCTCTCTCTCTCTCTCTCTTCTCTCTCTCACTCACTCACACACACACAAACACCAGTGCCAAAGAGACCATCGTCCCTTGCTAAATGCAACTTTATTAAAAATTACACTTGAGAAGATGAGACGGCGCTCTCTCTCTCTCCTTCTCTCTCCTCCTCTCTCTCTTCTCTCCTTCCCTCTCTCTCCTCTCTCTCTCTTTCCCTCCTTTTCTCTCTAACTTCTCTCCCTCCCACTCTCCCTCACTCCTTCTCTCCCTCCCCCTCTCGCTCCTTCCTTTCTCTCCTCTCCCTCCCTCTCTCTCTCTTTGTGTCTCTCTTCTCTCCCTCCCTCTTTCTCTTTCTCTCCTCTCTCTTTCCCTCCTTTTCTCTCTTCTCTCTCCCTCTCTTTTCTCTCTCTCCCTCCTTCTCCCTCCCTCCCCCTCTCTCTCACTCCTTCCTTTTCTCTCTCTTCTCTCTCCCTCTTTTTTCCCTTTCCCTCCCCCCTCTCTCCCTCCTTCTCTCTCTCCCCTCTCCCTCCCTCTCTCTTCCTCTCTCTCTCTCTTCCTCCTATCTCTCTGTGTCTCTCTTCTCTCCCTCCCTCTCTCTGTCTCCCTCTCTCTCTCTTTCTCTCTTCTCTCCCTCCCTCCCTCTCTCTCGCCGGGCAGTGATCCAGGACGGTCAGTCATTCAAACAGAAAAAGTGCTCATCCCTTACTAGACATCATTCCGGTTCAATGGCCAGCTCAGCTCTAGGGGGAATTTTTCACGTGGCCTAGCTGAAGAAAAAAAGTCCAGCCTTCGATCCAAGATTTCCTGCCCCAGAGACGCGGTGTCGTTTCCCATGTTCCATGCCCTACGTTGGTCACTCCGATCTCCTTCCGAGCTTCCTCGGCATCTTCCTTCTCGGCCCCGATTATGTGCAGCAATTAAGGTAATGAACTAGCTGGAGTAACCGGCCATAATGAGTCTCTTTTGTTCTCTCAATTCTTATGAACTTCCCCTTCCTTGTTCACAAGGAAAACACACACTCGGAGCTCCCAGAGGTTGTGTTTTCTGCACACAGCTTGCAGGGGGGGTGCAAATACAGATCGGCTTCCATTACGCCTTCTCAGGGTTTTCACTTCTCTTTATAATTTAACACACCTACAATATTTCAATATTACACACTGCCGCTCTCCCGCTCGAACCCACGCCAACTTAAGTTTCTCTGGAAATATTGTGACATTTTGCCAAGGATTGTTTTCGGTTTCCGGAAGAAATAATGGGACGGATCGACTGGAAACGCATCAATATGCACGCATATTCGTGGTTCTGTCGGCGTGTTTCTTGCGCAATAAACCACAAGTAGAGGGGAGGAAACGTATGGGACCCACTTGAGGGAGAGAGGACTGCCATCCTTGGTCGCTCGAAGATGAGTGGACTTCTCCCTCCATCTCTCTCTCTCTCTCTCTCTCTCTCCACACACATATCCTATTTCCCCCAAATTAAGACATCCCCTGATAATAAGCCCAATTCGGCTTTTGAGCACATGGCAATAGGGCCCTTATTTCAGGGTTCAAAAAAATATCAGGGTCTTATTTTTGGAGAAAGAAAGAAAGAAAGAAAGAAAGAAAGAAAGAAAGAAAGAAAGAAAGAAAGAAAGAAAGAAGAAGGAAAGATACCCTGTTTCCCTCAAAATAATACATCCCCTGATAATAAGCCCAATCGGGCTTTTGAGCACATGGCAATAGGGCCAAGCTCTTATTTCAGGGTTCAAAAAAATGTAAGACAGGGTCTTATTTTTGGAGAAGCATGATAGATAGATAGATAGATAGATAGATAGATAGATAGATAGATAGATAGATAGATAGATAGATGATAGATAGATAGATAGGGTATAGAAAAGCAGAGTTTCCTGTTTCCCCCAAAATAAGACATCCCCTGATAATAAGCCCAATCGGGCTTTTGAGCACATGGCAATAGGGCCAAGCTCTTATTTCAGGGTTCAAAAAAATGTAAGACAGAGTCTTATTTTCGGGGGAACAGGGTATATATGTATACTGTATATAGCATGCTATAAAGCCTTTCTCCCTACTCACCCACCCACCCTCCCTTCCACCCACCCACCCACCCTGCCCATTGCAGAATCCAAGGCGCTCTGATCTTTCATCTTAACACATTCTCTGGCCCCAAATTTCAGTGCAATCTCACCTCGTTTCTCCATACTACATTAACCCCTGGCAATTGCCTTCCAAATGACCCCATTAAGCCGTAATTGCCTCAGCAGGCCTGCACTTTTGCTTGTAATTCTGTCCTCTCATCTCCCAGACGTTCTCTCAGCGTCATTTCAACTTCTGGCTCCCTTCACCGAGCTCAGCTTATGACCTCGCTGTTCCGTGGCCAGAATGACGACGGAAAGCATCGCGGAGACAGAATGCCATTACTTCTTCTTCATTTTTTTTAAAAAAATAAAAAATAAAAATCTGCCAGACCCTGGATGTAATGTTCTTTGAGGATCATTGTCAAGGATATCAAACACCAGCCATTATGGTCTTTTGTTCCCTTAGGGTTGTTTTTCTTTTTTTTCTTTCTCTCTCTCTCTTCCCTCCTTCCTCCCCTTCCTTTCATTACCCTTCACCTTCCTTTCCCTTTTTCTTTCTTCCCTTCCTTTATCCTTCCTTCCTTCCTTCTCTTCCTTTCCTCCCTTCCTACTTTTCTCCTCCCTCCTTCCATTCCTTCCTTCCTTCTTTTCTTCATTTCTTCTTTGTCCCTTCCCTCCCTTTTTCCTTCCTTCCTTTCCTTGCTTTCTCCTTTTCTCCTTTCTCCCTCACTCCCTTCATTCCTTCCCCTTCTTTTTTTTCCTTTCCTCTCTTTGTCCCTTCCTTCCCTTTTCCTTCCTTCTTTCCTTTCTTCCTTCCTCTCTTCCTTTCCTTGCTTTCTTTTTTCTCCTTTCTCCCTCCCTTCCTTCTTTTTCTTCCTTTCCTCTCTTTATCCCTTCCTTCCCTTTTTCCTTCTTCTCCTTTTCTCCTTCCTCCCTCCCTCCCTTCATTCCTTCCCCTTCTTTTTCTTCCTTTCCTCTCTTTGTCCCTTCCTTCCTTTTTCCATCCATCCAACCTTCCTTCCCTCCCTCCCTCCTTTCTTTCTCTTCCTTTCAGAACCCCATGGGATTTGGGGGGTGAGGGAGAGCAGAAGGAGGTTTTCCTATACTGTAGGTCAAAAATCTGCAAAACTTGATGACAACAACTAGGCATCTCTTCAAATTGGGTTTTGTTTTTTTTACATCAACCCTTTTCCTCCAAAACCAAAGATCGGTAGAAAAAAGAAGGAAAGAAAAAAAAAAGAAGAAGAAGCAGAATGAAATTGCCCCGGGGCCTAAATATTAGGATCTCCCGGCTCTTTAAAGTGTACTATGAAGCAGAAAGGTTGACATGCCTTCCCTGAACTTCATGGCTGGATGAGTGTTTGAATCCTGATCTTCTCAGCGTGAGTTTAACACGCTATCTTGCTACACCGCAAAGTTCTTGACAGCACATTTCTGGCGAGAAAACTCCGGATCGGAAGCAAAACTCCAGAGATGCTTTCAAGCTCCATCACAGACCCTCCGTTGAAGGAGTCTGTCTCAAAATGATTTTTTTTCCCCCACAGCAGTCTTAGTGTGGGTTGTGTGTGTGTGTGTGTCTGTCTGTCCAACAGAAGAGAATGCCTGCAGCTCAAGATTGAACGGTGGACTCCTTGGTGCTGTTTGAGCTCGGTTGTTTCCTTCTGGACATTTTATGACCCAATCAGGTAACATCATCAGTGCTGGTGAGTGTGGTTTGCTCCCTGTTTACATACAGTAGCTCTGAACTTGGTTGTTGGATTGCAGGCGTTTTAATGACCTAACCAGTTAACATTATCAGTGCACTGATGATCATCCTTGGTCATTACCCAGCACCGATGATGTTGGCTGGTACGGTAATAAAACATCTGGAAGCAAACAACCGAGTTCAGAGGGCACCAAGGAGCCCATAGTCCTCCTCCTCCCACACTCCCTTCGGATGATGTTCCATAACGAAATACCTACAGGAAAACCACGAAGCTCAGAGGCTACCAAGAACCAACCGTTCGACCCCGAGAGTCTCGACTTTTGATCGCAATGACTTAAAAGGGCTCAACGCCAAGGAATCGAACGCTAGGGTCCCAGGACTAAAGAGCGGTCTTTGCAAGGAGATAAAAAGAAAAAAAAGGAAGGCCGTCATTCCTATTGTTTTGTTGAACAAATCCATTCTGGATTTCTAACAGCCTTGGCTCCGAGCCGGAGAAGAAACCAAATAACACCAACGAGAGAAAGAGAGAGAGAGAGAGAGACACAAACAATCATACCAACAAGAAGGAGAGAGAGAGAGAGAGAGAGAGATGCTCCCGTATGCATTAATGCTTCTGAAAACTGATGCCGTGTCAACATGAATGTGTTTTACAGTAAAATTGAGTGTCACGGCCAACGTGGATCCAATGTTTCCCTGCAGGCTAATGCAGTCACGGCAGGCTACAATTGAGTGAAGTTGTCACGCACGGTGATATTCGGCTTCAATAAGGCAACCTCCAGCTATTGACGGCAGAGGGAAAACTCCTGCAACAGCAAAAAAGCGCCTTCGGCCCCATCCACTTTGCCCTTTCACAAAGACCGTGAAAGCCTTTAAGTAACAGAAGAACAGCGTTGGAAGGAAGGGACCTCGGAGGTCTTCTAGTCCAACCCAGGAGATCTCGTTCCGTTTCTGGACAAACGGGTGGTCCAAACGCTTCTTTGAAAACCTCCAGGGATGGAAGTTCTTTTTCTACCCTGTTTCCCTGGAAATAAGACCTATCCTGAAAATAAGTCCTAGCATGGTTTTTAGGTATGGGCCTAATATAAACCCTATCCCAGTGGTGAAATCCAGCATCTTGAAAACGTCCAATGTTGCAGCGTTTACAATTTCTGGAGGCCAGTTGTTCCACTGATTAATTGTTCTCACTGTCAGGAAATTCCTCCTTAGTTCTAAGTTGCTCCTCTCCTTGATGAGGTCTGGCTTTCTAAAAAAACTGCCTAAAAAAAGGGGGGGGGGATTTTTGTAAAAAAAAAAAACAAACCCACCTCGACAAATCCTTCTAAAATTTAGACGGATGCTGTATTTTTTTCTTTTAAACCATTTGCACATGGCCCTTGCACTAGCGTGGTTATCTCATCTTTTGAATTCTTGGCTTGCAAGATGGCCTAATTAGAATCCTAGCCATTTGCATATTTTTCCCCCCTTTTTAAAAAAAAAAATTAATCCACCTTAAGCAGGGTTTCGGGCTGGAAAACTGCTGAGGTCTTCTATATCCAATCAGATATTTTGCTGGCGCTGGGCATTAAGCCCTTGCAAAATGCCACCTCTTTTGAATAATTAGCCAGGGGGAAAAAACAAAATGAAACAAACAAAAAAAAAGGAAGCAGTTGGGAAAACTGCCCCCAACTTTTAGGTACCAGCTGCGGCCCAAGAAACTTTGCAGATCGATGAAAATGGCGTTTTGGCTGAATTTGGAAAGCTCACATTTATATCTGTAAGGCTTCTACCTCCAAATTCCGCCGTAGGGCCGCAGCAGAATGGATAATGAATCCCATAGCGAACTCTGTCCACTGGTGAATCATGACAGCTGGGAAGGTGGGATATAAATTTAATGCAAAAACAAAAAACAAAAAAAAAAAAGGAAGGAGCAGAAGTCCATTAAAGCAGGAGACAAGGGTCCCTTGAAAGCTGCAGGTGCTTGGGAGGCGAAGGTGATGAGAAAGTGGGAAGCGAGCAGGGTTTAAAAAGAAATCTTCAACAGGGGGTGGGGGAGGATGATCTATTTATTTCGAAGAGTTCCCCCATCTGTGAAAGCGTTTCTAGGGGAGACTTCCAGCACAGCTGTTGTGCTCCATTCATGCTTCACCCACCTCCACCGTTCTGTGACTTTCCTCATTTAACTAGGACAGCCACAGGACAGCTCTGCCAGGCGCCGTGGGAGTTACGGAGCGGTCCCACAATGGCGGCTAGCTGTGTTCTACGGGAGAGGTTTGGAAAAGACAGCTCGGTAGGCCCAGCTGTCCTTCTCCTACCGGTGGCGAGCTTTTTCGCTTGCTCGAGAGTTAGCGATCCACAGCGAGTTTCTGTGGGATCAAAGTGCTTTGCCCCGAAAGGGATCCAAACAGAAGGGAGGTCTGAGCAACTCAGCTCAACGTCAACCAGCAAGCAGCAGGAGAACCTCACTGCAAAGTTAGAAGACATTCCAGAAAGTCCTTCTTCCATTTGCTACATTGGTGTAGGGGAAGAGCAGGGGGTGGTGTTAAGCAAGTCATCAGCCTAGAGTCATTACATTGCCACAAACGGTCTTAAGTTGAACCCTCTTGAATTCCATTGACCCTTATCTGGTGCCAATTTAGTACTGCGTGGTTTTTGACCAGATTGATGTGCATAGACATCTTCTGAACTGGAATTTATGTGTGACCTTGATCCTCCATGCTGGACAACAATGGTGTTCAAACCTCCAGACTACCTATTATCCCACAGCTGGTCATTCTAAGGAAGGCAATTCTACCCATTTTCTGTCTCGGTGACCAGCACCTTGCTCTAATTGATTGACTGGCTATGTAGATAGCCACCCTTCTGGTCATCGTGACTCAAAATCAACCAATGCAATAAAATCAAAGTAACGAATTCACAATCACCCAAGGAGACCATCAGGGCGCCTAAGGATAATTCGAATCCAATCCAATCCAAAGCAATGACAGTTGTCTTGAGAAAAATAACATGGATCTCCTCGTCCAACTTTCGGGTTCCACGCCTTCAGGTCTTGAAGGACTTATGAGATGCCACCACAAGAAAAATGTCAGGGGTTATGGTGCTCCAAGGAGCGGGTGCTCCTACTGAGATGACGCACCTCCTGGGTCCCACCAGATGGCCCTGTTTAAATCGATGGGATCTTGTCGAATGCAAAGAATCAGGGGCAGGAGGAATTTATGGATTGGAAGGGGAGTACCCCAAGCCACAGAATAGTAGGGTGGGGAGGAAACAAAACCCAGGCAGCAAAACCAAACGAGACCACCAGAGATTAAAACCCTGGTCCTCAACTCTGTTCAGCAAGGGGGGGGTCACACGCCGCAACACAAAACCTCTTTTGTCTGAGCCAAGCGGATTCTCGGACCCACAGTGACAAAGTGCTCGGCTCACCTGGGTAAATATATTCCCCCCTCCCTCCAGCTTTGACGGTGCTTATTATTAATAGCTGTAAACAACAGTAATTGGAATGCGCTGACAAACTCACCATTCATTCCGCCAACCTCTCTTCTCCACTCCCCCCCCCTCCCTTATTTTTATTGCAGGATTTGTAATATTATCCAATTAGACCTGCCCCTATGATTCAAATGGCATCGGAACCTCAACTTGCAAATCTGCAGAAGTGACAACCTGGCTGTAAATTTCTGAGGTCCTTCTCCGAAGCCGAAAGGGAATAGAAATGAACGCGACTCCATTGTTTCGTTTAACTCTCTCCTTCCGGGCTTCTGCAAAGCCACTTCAGATTGGCATCATTTTTTTAAAGGCCGAACCCGCAAAAAATATTGTACAGTTCTGAATCAAAAGAACCAGCAAGAACACTTCCGCCAATGCCGAACAGGGAAAGCTACTAGCAAATAAAATCAGAGCAAACCCCACTCCCTTCCAACACTGATGATGTTACCTAGTTGGGTGATGAAATGTCTGTGAGAAAACAACCAAGTTCAGAGAGCACCAAGGACCCCACATTCCTCCTCCTCCTCCTCCTCCTCCTCATTGCTGGTGCATTCCACAAACACCACTCCCTTCTAACACTGATGATGTTATCTACTTGGGTCATGAAATGTCTCAAGAAAAGAACCAAGCTCAGAGACTACCAAAGACCCCGCAGTTCAACCCTGATCTGCAAATTCTCTCCTTTATTGGAATCAACACCCAGATAAGCAGAGCAGGGGTGAAATGCTACCTGAACCGGTAGTATAAAAAATGTTACCAGTTCAGACAAACCGGTATCTCTGACTTACCCGGCTGAAGGAAAATATATAGAGAGAGACTAATATAGATTTACAATAAGAGAAGAAAGCAAATACTTAGCCTCTATGGGGAGGGAACATATTGTAAGGGTGTGGCTAACTGATGAGGACCAATCAGTCCGAAATAGATCTATAATAGTCTCCCAATAGGCAGCAAAATGCAAGTTTGCTGTCTGAAGAAGCCTGGGATAGTGGATGTGATTTCACTGAGCTATGGCTGCAAGTTGAGAAACTTGGTTTACATAGGAAAATAACCGGTTGAAGAAAAATACATACAAAAACCTACGATAAGAGAAGAAAGCAAATACTTAGCCTCTACGGGGAGGGAACATATGGTAAGGGTGTGGCTAACTGATGAGAACCAATCAGTCCAAAATAGATAGAACTTCTAACTCTGACAAACCATCAAACAGTACCTTGTTTCCCCCAAAATAAGACATCCCCTAATAATACAGTAAGCCCAATCGGGCTTTTGAGCGCATGCACTAAAATATGCCTCACCCCCAAAAATAAGCCCTCCCAAAAAATATTTAAACGCAGAGCTGGAAATCAGGTAAGACGGCAAGAGGTACCCCATCTTGCTCCATGCACCCCAAAATAATAAGACCGCCCCCAAAAAAAGGCCAAGCGCTTATTTCAGGGTTCAAAAAAATATGTCAGGGTCTTATTTTCGGGAAAACATCCCAATCACCATGATTGCGCTGACCAACACTGATGGGGCAAATTTGTTAGATATTCATTACGCTCTGCCTGACACACACAAGATTTTTCTCACCAGTCTGTGAAAATTGTGTTTATACAATTGTTTTGTTGTTCCCTGCCTTCTCTGGGAGAAAATAGGATATTTATAAATAAGCAAGAACCACAGTGAAGTCCAATGACAGAAGGCCACTAAAAGAAATAAGAGAAAGGGAAAAGAACATGCCAACGCAAAGAGGTTGAAAAAAAATTGAAATTTAGTTTTCAGGTTTTACATTCTCACTTTCGATTTTATTTCCCCACCACCCCCACTCCAAACCAGGATGGTAACTCCCAGCTGAGCTCTGGATTTCGTTCTCACACCAAATACATTTATGAATTTTTAGGATTTTTAGCTGCATTCTTGAGTTCTCTCTTTTTTTAAAAAAAAAGGTTTTTTATTTTTATTTCTCATAAGCATATTTGAGGAAAATGATTTTATCCATCATTTTCCATTCATCTTATCTTTTAATTTTCATTTTTAGTTGTTTGGGGCTGCTCTTTTACCATTTACCCTCCTTCATTTTAACACAACATTTCCTCTTCTCCTCCCCTTCTCTTCCTTCCTCCATCTCTTCCTACTTTCTTCGTTCTTCCTCTCCTTCTTTTTCCTACTTCCCCTTCCCTTCACCCACTCCTCTCTTCTTCGTCCCTTTCTAACCCTCTCTGCTACTCCTCTTTCCCCTCCTTTTTCTTCCTCTCCTTTTTCCTCTCTTCTCCCTCTCCTTTCCTCTCTTCTCCCTCCCTCTCTCTCTACTCTTTTCCCTCTCTTTTGTTTTCAATTCAATCTAGATGGTATTCAAGCAGCTTATATATTCTCCTTGGGGGAGGGGGGAACTGAGAGTTTTCAGAAATTTTCCTTCTGAACATGCTACATTGTCAATAAGCCATTTCATGTATGGGTCAATTTTTACAGATGTTCCTTCCCCATTGACGTCTCTCTCTCTCTCTCTTTCCTCTCTTTCTCCCTCTCTCTCTCCTCTCTTTCTCTCACCTCTCTCTTTCCCTATCTCACTCCCTATTTTTCTCTCCCTCCTTCTTCCTCTCTCTCTCCTCTCTCTCTCTCTCCACTCTTTCTCTCTCCCTCTCTTCTCTTTCTCTACCTTCGCTCCATTTTTTCTCTCTCTCTCCTCTCCTTCCTCTCTCTCTCCTCCTCTTTCTCCCTCCCTCCCTCTCTTCTCTTTCTCTCACCTTTCTCTATCTCGCTCCATTTTCTCTCTCCTCTCTTTCTCCCTCCCTCTCTTCTCTTTCTCTCGCCTCTCTCTCTTTCTCTATCTCGCTCCCTGTTTCCCCCTCTCTCTCTGTCTCTCCCCTGTTCCCCCAAACCCAGGCACAAATCTCAGTTACTTAATTCAGAGCCATCAAGTCAGATTTGAGTCATAGTGACGGGCGGTGTGGAGAAATGCTTGCTAACTTGCCCTTGTCTCAGTAATAACTCATAGCTTTTCCAAGGACATTCCTGTTATCAAACTGGTCCTGTCCATCTATCTACCTTCTTCAATAGAGTGAGCCAGTAGTGGGCAATAGAGTGAGCCAGGAAAGCCCCCCGCCTCTCAAATATTATTTGTTAGGCAGCACAATGGTTAATGACTTTAAAAAAAAAATTAGCCTCTAAGGAGACACGAAACTGATAGAACATTTGTAGCTCAGGGTTGAACTGTGGGATCTGAGCTTGAGAGGTCTCTTCCAGATGTTTCATGACCCAACTAGATAACATCAGCAGTGTTAGAGGGGCATGGGTTTACAGTGGCTTGCTACTGTATAGCATATTGTACATGTATATGTCAATGTTGATGGAAGTATGGGTAGTTCCTTGATGAGGACACTGTTTTCTGCTTGTTTCTCCCTGCTTATCTAGGTACTGGGTTGCAGAACAAGCTACTGTATATAGAGAAGGAGCAAACGCCACATTCTCTCGCACTGATGAGGTTACCTTGTTGGCAGTGGTGGGATTCAAATAATCGAACAACTGGTTCTCGGCCCTAATGATTTCTTCCAACAACCAGTTCACTAAACTGCTCAGAAAATTAACAACCGGTTCTCCCGGAGTGGTGCGAACCGTCTGAATCCCACCAACTGCTTGTTGGGAAATGAAACGTCTGTGGGAAAACAAGCCAGTTCAGGGAGGACCGAGGACCCCGCAGATAGAATGCTTTCCGTTAATCTTCCCATAGCTTTTCTGAAAAAGCCTCCAAAAGGTTCTCCAGATAATTAAGGAGTTGCTCCGGACTAGAAGGGACATGATAGCAGTCTTCCAATACCCTGAGGGGCTGCCAGAAAGAAGAGGGAGACGAGCTATTCTCCAAGGCTCCAGAAGGCAGGACAAGAAGAAATGAAGGAAGAAGGGGAGGAAGGGAGAAAGGAAAGGAAGGAAGGAAGGAGAGAGAGAGAGAGAGAAAGAAAGAAAGGAAGGAAGGAAGGAAGGAAGGAAGGAAGGAAGGAAGGAAGGAAGGAAGGAAGAAAGAAAGAGGAAGGAAGGAAGGAAGGAAGGAAGGAAGGAAGGAGAGAGAGAGAAAGGAAGGGAGGGAGGAAGGGAAGGAAGGAAGGAAGGAAGGAGAGAGAGAGAAAGGAAGGAAGGAAGGAAGGAAGGAAGGAAGGAAGGAAGGAGAGAGAGAGAAAGGAAGGAAGGAAGGAAGGCAGGAAGGAAGGAAGGAAGGAGAGAGAGAGGAAGAAAGGAAGGAAGAAAGAAAGAGGAAGGAAGGAAGGAGAGAGAAAGAAAGGAAGGGAGGGAGGAAGGGAAGGAAGGAAGGAAGGAAGGAAGGAAGGAAGGAAGGAAGGAAGGAAGGAAGGACCCCACTGTCAAGCTGAAGAAAAGGGAGCCGAAGAGGACACTTCTAGCTCTTCACCCCAAATCGGTTTTTTAAAAAAAAGAAGAAGAAGAAAAAAATCCGGATACAAAAGCCGAAACTGACAATGCATTTTTCCTTTCAGTTTTAATCAGCTTCCCTGTTGTACAAGCGCAGCCGACAGTGACGCGCGATTCTGCCTCCCAACTTCCCTTCACCTTTGTCGCTACACCAGGGACACCGTGTCAAGATTGTTCAGCTTTTTTGATGAGTGCTGCGTGAGTAACTAATGTGTAAATGCAGATACCTATAGAAAGCCGCTTTTGACAGTGATGTATTGCCAACGGGTTCCAGATGTCGGCGAGGAACGCTTGGCCGAGCACCTGGGGCCCCGGTTAACCGAAGCATCGAAAACACCACCCAAACAGGCTTCAACTCAATCACCGGCTTTTTAACTCTCCAATTATAATCTTATTAACAAACCCGTGACACTCGGAGGAGTTGGCTTCCTTGCTTTGAACTTTTTTTTTCCTTTTTTTCCCTATTGCATGTTAATGTTACAGGGAGGAAGGCTAAGGAATGGAGGAAATGGGACTTGTCGGCGAGGGAGCTGTATCTTCAGAGTTTGGTGAGAGCAACCCAACCCAACATTCACCCAATGCTCCAACCATCGGGAATGTAAAATCACAGGATGGAAAGGATGGAAGGAATCTTGGAGGTCTTCTAGTCCAACCCCCTGCTCAAGGCAGGAGAACGTATACGTCCTGGTCAAACGGTTGTCCAGCCTATTTCTGAAGACCTCCTCCAGTGATGGAGCACTCACAACTTCTGGAGGTAAACTGTTCCACTGATTGATTGATTGATTGATTGATTGCTCTGCCTGTCCAAAAAAAATCTCCTCTTAGTTGGATCTCTCTTTAATGGACTTCAACCCATTGCTTCTTGTCCTGCCTTCAGATACTTTCAGAGGTGGGTTTCAGCAGGTTCTGATTGGTTCTGGAGAACGGGAAGTGGAAATTTTGAGTAGTTCAGAGAACCGGTAGTGGAAATTTTGAGTAGTACAGAGAACCGGTAGTGGAAATTTTGAGTAGTACAGAGAACCAGTAGTGGAAATTTTGAGTAGTTCGAGAACCAGTACATACCACCTCTGACTGGCCCGGCCCCCATCTTTTCTCTGCCTCCCAAGTCCCAGCTAATCGGGAGGAAATGGGGATTTTGCAGTAACCTTCCCCTGGAGTGGGGAGGGAATGGAGATTTTACAGTATCCTTCTCCTGCCATGCCCACCAAGCCATACCCACAGAACTGGTAGTAAAAAAATTTGAAACCACCGTTGGATACTTTGGAGAACAAGTCAGTCCCCTCTTCTGCGTGAGAGCCCTCAAGTCCTGGAAGACAGTCCTCCCTACTCCTTCTCTTTCATAGACTACACATGCCTAGGCTCCCTCAACTGTTCATCATACGATTTAGCCATCCATTGAAAGCAGCTTTAATCCTGCTCAACTTTCTACAATAGGTACGAGGTTCATTTATTGTTACCTTTCTTCACTAAACTCGATCTGCAACAACGTCCACCCAGTTCCTTTACAAGGTCAGAATCTGTTGTGGCCTGTCGGCTACCAGCCCCTCCAGCAACCAAATCAGAGGAAGCGGAGGAAGAGGAGTGGGAGTCAGAGTTAGCATCAGGGCAACCTGAGAGCTCCAAGGGGGAAGAGGGAATGGAGCTGGCAGAGAGAGAGAGAGACAGAGGCGGAGCCTGGGCCATCCGTCATCCCTCAGATGGAGAGTCAACAGCCCCCAGGTCTGGAGATGGCTGATGAGGAGGAGGAGGAACAGCTGGGTCCAGTGCCTGATGCACAGATGCACAGAAGTCAGAGGAGAGGAGAGCAGTGGAAATCTATGGGCCGGTCCTCGGGATGGAAGAGCCACCGCTGCTAGAGAAGCTCCACCCTAGCTCTGGGGATAAAAGGCAGGGGGCGGAGATGAATAGATGTGGCAGACAACTATTCATCTCCCCAGCCAGACAAACCTGTTAACCTGCGTTGAGAGAGAAACACAGCTGGGGCTGCCAGCGCTCCTAATAAAGGAATCTTTGAGTTAACTTCGGAGGGTTTGTCGTCTTTGCGGAGCTGGGCCAGAACAAAATCCTAAGGAGAACTCCGATGAAAGTCGAGACACAGAGAGAGGGCGGGGGAAAGAAATCAAACGGATATTTATTTTATTTCTCAAATTGACTGGCCCATAGGACAACTCTGTTAATTATTAAGAAAAGTGGAGGGGGAAAATAAAGACGCAAAATGAAAATGATTGTTAATTGCAGGTCTTACCTGCTTAGGATTTACACCGTTTCGCAAGGTCGGTTATAAAACAAACCGTCTTTTGGTTAAATGAGGGTGTGTACAGATAGGGGTACCGCCACCCCTCTCCGTTCCTAAAAAGCTCAGCTGTTTGGAGCTCGGCTGGGAGGAGGGGGAGAATCCGCTCTTGCAGTGCTCAAGCCAGCTAAAGAAGGAACTCAACCCACGATTCAGACAATAAGAGACTAATTACCTTGATCGCAGTCACATCGCTGCATCGTTAATGCTAATGAGCTGCGGGGAACCAGCCGACGCTCTAAGCAGGGTAAGTCAAGTGTTTAACCTAGAAAACTTTTCAGTAGAATAAGCTGGAGTTTGGATGAGACAGCAGCCTTTTCCCCAAAGGGAACTGTGCTCCCTACACACCTGTCGGGATTCAAACCTGTTTCTCCACCTCGGGGACTTTAAGCAGGGCGGACATCAACCCCCAGAATTCCTTAGCCAGTATGCTGGGAATTCTGGGAGTTGAAGTCCACCCGGCTCTACTCAAAAAAAAAAAAAATTATTTTAGAGCTTCCCTGCTCTAAAAAAGGCTTGAAACGGTGGTGAAATCCAATTTTTTTTTTACTACCAGTTCTGTGGATGTGGCTTGGTGGGCGTGGCATGGGAAGGATACTGCAAAGTCTCCATTCCCGCCCCACTCCAGGGGAAGGATACTGCAAAATCCCCATTCCCTCCCCACTCCAGGGGAAGGATATTGCAAAATCCCCATTCCCACCCTGCTCCAGGGGAAGGATACTGTAAAATCTCCATTCCCTCCCCACTCCAGGGGAAGGACACTGTAAAGTCTCCATTCCCTCCCCATTCCAGGGGAAGGATATTGCAAAATCTCCATTTCCTCCCGATCAGCTGGGACTCAGGAGGCAAAGTATAGATGGGGGCGGGGTCAGTCAGAGGTGGTATTTACCGGTTCTTGAACTACTCAAAATTTCCGCTACCGGTTCTCCGAACTACTCAAAATTTCCGCTACCGGTTCTCCGAACTACTCAAAATTTCCGCTACCTGTTCTCCAAACTACTCAAAATTTCCACTACCGGTTCTCCGAACTACTCAAAATTTCCGCTACCGGTTCTCCGAACTACTCAAAATTTCCGCTACCGGTTCTCCGAACTACTCAAAATTTCCACTACCGGTTCTCCAAACTATTCAAAATTACTCAACCAGGCTCAAGGTTGACTCAGCCTTCCATCCTTTCTAAGGTAAGTCAAATGAGGACCCAGTTTGTGGGGGCAATAAGCTGACTTTGGATAAAAATATACAAAAGTATGAAGGCTATTGCTTAACGCATTGTAAGCCGCCCTGAGTCTCCGGAGAAGGATGGCATATAAATCAAATTTTTGAGAGAGAGAGAAGAAAAACTCTAAAGCTTGGGTAGGACAAGGCCGGGGGTCTTCATCCCATCAATTCTTTTTTTTTCTTTTTTCTGACAATTGACCGTTAAAAAAAATCTTGTCGATTATGCCTGCAAATAACGTAACTTCTGATTAATATCAATTACAGTTATAGTAACAGGGACCTTAGAAATCATCCAGTCCAACCCCCTACTCACGCAGGACACCTGTACCAGGGATTCGAACCACCGAACTGCTGACCTTTCTGATCGACAAAAGCTCAGTGTCTTAGCCACTGAGCCAACTTGTCAGGCAAATCTCCTCTAAAACAAAAAACAAAACGAAAACTCAAGATCTCCAGCTGCTACCCATCCAGACTTCCCCGCCTGGCCACCATCCTCTCGGCAAAACACGTTTTTAAAAGACTTTGCAAATATTTAATATTTGCAAATATTTTAAAAAAAATAAATTTATTCTTGGAGGGGGGAAGGGAGGGGGGGAGGGACGGAGGATAAAATTAATACAACTTCTTTCGCTGCCGAGTTTAAAAATAACTCTGCTATTAATGCTGGGGCCCTTTTTATTTAATCACTGGCTAATTTACTCCTGACAGAAAGTAAATTCCACTATTTTCTGTGAGGCTTTATGAAATTGCCATCATTTTTAATTAATTCTTAATTAAAATATATTACACCACAGCTTCTACCCATCTCTCTTGATATTCTAACGTAATCAATTCAAGACCATTTACATATCATTAATTAAAAGCTTTCCTCTCTCATCCTTAAAATCATAATGAGGCTCTATTTCTCATTAGAAGCCTTTAAGGGATAAAACAACAATACAGACAAGTATGGATGGAATTTTTTTTAAAAAAATATATATACTTTTTGAACATATCCCCCCTCCTTTTTTTTTATTTCAAAGCTCTTGAAACTGACATGGTCACCACGATAAGATTCGTGTCTCTCACCTCCGCTTGCAAAAGTTTTCGATCCGACGCCCAGATTTTGACCACTGAGCCCAACGTTTTCCAGTTGCTAAGGTTGCCCGATGAACTTTGCCTCGTTTTACAAACTTCCTTGCTGCCGTTGTTAAGTGAATCATTGCAGTGACCTGGTTAGCGGCAGGGCTGTTCAATAAATCTGGTCCCCCCCCCCCCGGTTGCTTGTCAGAAATTCGCAAAAGGGCATCAGCATGTCCCTGGGATATGATGACCGTCGTAACTATGAAACAGTCGCCAAACATCCAAATTCGGAATACGTGACCATGGGGATGCTGCAATGGTCATAAAGTGTGAAAAACGGTCGTAAATCGCTTTTTTTCAGGGACGCGGTAATGTTGAACAGTTACTAAATGAACTTCTGTAAATCAAGGACTACCTCAGGGGTAGGCAACCTTAAATACTCAAAGAGCCACAAAGGTCTAACCAGGAATTCCCTCTTCAATTCTGGAGCCAACCGGAAGTCCGGTTCCCCCACCACAGTCTCCTCCTAGTGCAGCATCCTTCGTCCTCTACTTCCCCTAACCGAAACCCCTATCAATTGTGGAGCCAACCGTCGACAGGGAGCTGCATCAGAGGGATGAAAGAGCCACAGGTTACTGATCCCTGGACTACCTCTACAGAACGACAGCGTCCAAGAGGGTTAAAGCCGACCGAATAAAGTATTTCTTCGTAGGCACAGGGGCCGTTGTCTTATATTAACATTGGACACTTTATGGAGCGCAAACTTTCTTACTGAAATCAGGGAAACCGGCCGCAGTGGATTTACACGGTATGCTTTTTTTAAAACGATGTCTTCCCTTGAATAAACCACTTTGCGCCACGGACGAAGTCGCAAGCTGTATTGCGGCTTAGTTGGTAAAAATTGTGCAAGAATATAAGCTTGGATAGATTCGTTTTCCAACCTCGATTAAAACATGGGCAGGACACTTGGTGAGTTAATAGTAAAAGCTGCAGAATTCCACCCCAATGAAGGAAGGCACAATGGGTGTTTGCCCTCATCCCATCCCACCAGGCCCATCTTCTGAGATTGCTTGGTACCAAATACTCCAAAAAATTAAATCTGCTGTCTTCTCCCCTTCGTTTCAGGTTGGACAGTCAAAACTAGTCTCATTTCACCGGCCGTCTGATAAGATTGGAATTTCACTCTGATTTTGCATGAAGCATCCATTTTTCTGTTAATTACCATATTTTTCGGAGTATAAGACGCTCTGAAGTATAAGATGCACTTAGATTTTGCGGAGAAAAACAAGGGGGGAAAAATCTGCCTCGGCCTCCCAGCAATTTGCCTCCTTGCAGCAAACAGCCCGTTTCAGTTTCAGTTTCAGCACTGCCTGATTAGCACCAGCAGCTGATGGTCGGTTGGATCAGCCTCCCGACCATCAGCTGTTTCAGGCTGCAGGGATTGCCATTGCCTATTGCCGCCTCCGTACGCCCCATTTTCTACCCATTCCGATCCCCACCGCCCAGAATTGGTGGAAAATGGGGCTGAAAATGGAATGGGAAAGCCAAAAATGGGGCGCGCGAAGGAGGCAATAGGCAATGGCAATCCCTGCAGGCTGAAACAGCTGATCGTCGGGAGGCTGATGAGACAATCAGCTGCTTGTGCTAATCAGGCTGTGCTGAAGCGGAAACTGAAACAGGATGTTTGCTGTTAGGCAAATCGCCAGGTGGGGGCCGGCGGGTGGGCAGGGCTACATTTGGTGTATAAGACGCACCTTAATTTTCAGCCTCTTTTAGGGTGGGGGAGGAAGTGCGTCTTATTCTCCGAAAAATACGGTAAGCCCTGTGCATATTTTATTTTTTAAATATGACTTCTTAGAGGAACTTAGTGATCACTGAGGCCACCATCTGACCAAAGAGGCCATGATCCATGAAAACTGAAATTGATGTTAAATCATGTTTTTGGCGTTCTCTGAACTTGGCGGTTTTCTTGGAGACATTTTGCTACCCAGCTAGGTAACCTCATCAGTGCTACTAGAGAGTAGTGTGTGTGGAGGGGAAGGCGACGACTACGGGATCTTTGGTACTTCCTGAGCTTGGTTGCCTTTCATAACCCAACTAGGTAGCAGCATCAGTGCTACAAGGGAGTGGGATTTGCTTTTATTTTTATAGACAAGAGGCTCGCCCTGTCCATGTTGATGGGAGTGTTCTGGATGATAAATCACAAAGAACTGCAAGACTCTTCCTTTTGACAGTGGGAACGTTTTAAAATACACTGCTTTTGCTACTCAGGATTCAATCAGCCCGTTTTAATACCCTCCTCCTAGAAACTGTGTTTACAAAGATGTCTTTGCTGAC
This sequence comes from Masticophis lateralis, assembly GCA_030761175.1. NCBI lineage: Eukaryota > Metazoa > Chordata > Lepidosauria > Squamata > Colubridae > Masticophis > Masticophis lateralis. Next base: position 10,345,351 of record JAUDYJ010000015.1, read on the forward strand.
ACCCAAACCTCGATCTAATCTTTTGGGAGGGGAGGAAAAAAAAAAAGAAGAAGAAGCAAGAAAGCCATCAGCTCCAAGGTGGAATAGTTGAATTTGACCCAAGAAGAGATGGCTTGTCAACTGTACTTGGGAGAGTTCCCAGCTTCAGAATTAAATCCCGAGGACTTTTAAAGTGTGCTTGAAAGAAAACCGATCAACCTGAATGTCAAATTTACATACCCGCTTGATTTCTAGTACCTGCCAACCCCTCGATGAAATATACCACATTTATTCTTGTAGGGAAGGGCTGAAACAGACAAGATAGTCCTAATAATTAAATTCAGGAGTCAAGGTATGTTTTATGCATTCGTAAATGCGGGCTGATATATGAGGCTGTTGTAAAGAATTACCATTTATTGGTAATGTAAGGTAAAAATTAACCATCAATTCAGTCCACCTCCTTTTCGGCCCCCCATCCGGCGTCGGATTTTTTTAAGTCTATGAATGCCTGTCAGAATTTGTCAAAAACCCATGCCACCTCTCTTTCCCAGCGTTTGGGCAATGGGTTATGAAATTAATACAAGGGTAGAAATGATCCATTCTTATTTTATGCCCGTCTTCTACTAGAGAGAGGGAGGGAGAGATCGACAGAGACAGAGAGAGAGACAGAGAGAGAGGGAGGGAAGGAGAGAGAGAGAGAGAGAGAGAGAGAGAGAGAGAGGGGGGGGGTGGAAAATAGGAATTGAAAGGAAGGAATTGAAAGAAAGAAACTGAAAAGGGGGGGGGGCAAACCCAAGGCTTCGGAACTGGCAGATGGGCCTCGTTTTGTTCTGTCTTCCTGCAGCTTTTAAATATACGGGAGTGTTAAATATGATTATGCAAAATTGTATTTTTTATAGGAGGAGGAGGAAGAAGGGGAAGGAGGAGGAGGAAGGAGGAGGAAGAAGGGGAAGGGGAAGGAAGAGGGAGGAGGAGGAGAAGGAGAAAGAAGAGGAGGAGGAGGAGGAGGAGGAGATGGAGAAGGAGGAGGAGAAGGAGAAGGAGGAGGAGAAGGAGAAAGGAGGAGGCAGAGGAGGAGGAGGAGGAGGAGGAGGAGAAGAAGAAGAAGGAGAAGGAGAAAGGAAGAGGAGGAGGAGAAGGAGAAGGAGGAGAAGAAAGACAAGGAGACAAGGCTAGCATTGTAAATCGTGGCCATGCTACAAGCTTTAAAAAAAAAAAAAAAGGAACGGAAAGAGCAAGGGAAAATAGACGGTCCAGGGTTTGCAGCTTGGAAATTTTATGCAGATATATTGTCACCGGCATTAACGTTATATATCTCACAAATCACGCAAATCAGATTTATATCGCCGGCGCCTGCCGATCGCAGGTGCTACGCCACAGCTTGTCAAGTGGGGCTGTCTTGACTCTCACGCGTCAGATAAAATCAGAACACTTGGTGTTTTGGTCTGTTGACAGCAATTTATTTTGAAGCGTTGTCACAATATGGGATTCTTTACCACACCGCGCAGGGGTGCCAACAAAAGATTCCTGTATTTTCGACGTTGCCAGATGCTACAGGTTGGAGAAGGAAGGGGGTACGCGTGTCAGCTGGGGAGGGAGGGGGGGGAACGTGGAAAGAGGCAGGGGAGTTCGATCTGTGGGGAGTTTGGGCATACGGAATAAGAGAGCTGGAAGGGACCTTGGAGGTCTTCTAGTCGAACCCCCTGCTCAAGCCGGAGAGCCTATACCACCCCAGACAAGTGGCTGTCCGATCTTCTCTTCAAGACCTCCAGGGATGGAGCACCCAGAACTCTGGGAGGCAGGATTAATGGCTGGCTCTCACTGTCAGGAAATTTCTCCTCAGTTCGAGGCTGAATCTCTTTTTAATGATCTTCCACCTGTTATTTCTTGTTCTGCCTTCGGGTGTTTTGAAGAATAGCTTGTTTGAGTAGAATAGAATAGAATAGAATAGAATAGAATAGAATAGAATAGAATAGAATAGAATAGAATAGAATAGAATAGAATAGAATAGAATATAGAGTAGAGTAGAAGAATAGAATAGAATAGAATAGAATAGAATAGAATAGAATAGAATAGAATAGAATATAGAGTAGAGTAGAAGAATAGAATAGAATAGAATAGAATAGAATAGAATAGAATAGAATAGAATAGAATAGAATAGAATAGAATAGAATATAGAGTAGAAGAATAGAACAGAACAGAACAGAACAGAACAGAATAGGAGTAGAGTAGAGTATCTTATGAATAGAATAGAACAGAACTTATGACTTATGAATTGAATGAATATGAATTATGAATAGAATATGAATGGAATAAAATATGAATTATGAATAGAATAGAATATGACATGAATAAAATAGAATATATTCTCTTGAGCTATCCAGGAGCCTGGATAGGTCAACAGACTAAATAGCCTGTTATTAACATCCAGCTGTCTGCAATTATTGCAAGTTCGAGGCTCAAGACTGACTCAGCCTTCCATCCTTTCTAAGGTAGGTCAATTGAGGACCCAGTTTGTGGGGGCAATAAGCTGACTTTGTATAAAATATACAAAAGTAAGAAGGTTATTGCTTCACGCATTGTAAGCCGCCCTGAGTCTCCGGAGAAGGGCGGCATATAAATCTAATTTTTAAAAAATATGACATGAATAGAATATGACTTATGACTTATGAATAGAATAGAATAGAATAGAATCACAGAGTTGGAAGGGACCTTGGAGGTCTTCTAGTCCAACCCCCCGCATAGGCAGGAAACCATATACCATTTCAGACAAATAGTTGTCCAATTTCATCTTAAAAACTTCCAGTGTTGGAGCATTCACAACCTCTGGAGGCAAGGAGTTCCACCGATTAATTATTCTCATTGTCAGGGAATTTCTCCTCAATTCTAGATCGGACCTTTCTTTGATAAGCTTCCACCCATCACTTCTTGCCCTGCACTCAGGTGCTTTGGAGAATAGCTTGACCCCTTATTTTTGTTTCTTGTTCACGACGAACCCGAGGGGCGTCTCTGTGCTGAGACTTTCCGCTTCTCCCCACTCTTGCTTTTTTCCCCCTTCCTCCTGCGGGATTAAGCCAAATTCTCTCATCCATAGCTCCATCCTTTCTCGAGAACGGTCCAGAACTGCCCAGTCAGAACAGTTTAGCAGTAAATAGCCTGGTGTGCCAGAAGAGTCTCCTCTCTTTATCCAAAGCGCAAGGCAAGACGCTCTGAGGAGGAAGAGGAGGAGGAAGACAGAACAAACATCTTAACAACCAGAGAGGAGGAGGAGGAGAAGAGGAAAAGGAAGAGGAGGAGGAGGAGGAGGAAGAGGAGGAGGAGGACGAGGACGAGGAAGAGGAGGAGGAGGAGGAGGAGGAGGAGGAGGAGGAGGAGGAGGAGGAGAAGAAGAAGAAGAAGAAGAAGAAGAAGAAGAAGAAGAAGAAGAAGAAGAAGAAGAAGAAGAAGAAGAAGAAGAAGAAGAAGAAGACAGAACAAACATCTTAACAACCAGAGAAGAGGAGGAGGAGGAGGAAGAAGAGGGAATTCAGAGAGGGAATAAAAAAAATCCCTGCCTACGAGAGCGCAAAATTGTTGCCCTCTTTGTAATCTCTATTAATATCCAGCCCAGACTCTGGAACATACACTGAAATTTGTGGGCTGAGCCCTTTCCTCTCCATTAACTTTAATCTGCGGCTTAAATTTTAGAAAATGGCGCCTAGGTTTTCCAAGGTGCTAGGCTCTCAACGCACAGACACCCATTTTCTGTGGCCTTCGCCGAGAGGTTTTTCTATAATATGATAGCTAATGAGTGAGAACTGGCCTCTGGAAAGAAGCCAGGGGCTTTCAAACTCCTTTTAGAAAAAAAAAAAAACAGGGGGAAAAACCCCAGTGTCTTTCCCACAAGAGGAAGTCAAACACAAGTGATCACAACAATTGAAAAGAAAGCCAGGAACAAGGATTCCATCATCAAGAGTTTTGGCAAGTGATTGACAAACATGAAGTGATGAGCAATTGAGAAAGAGGAGGTTCAGGACCATGGACAGTAAGGCATCTAACAGGATAGAGAAGAGTGTTTTATCTGGTAATACAGAGAGCTTAACAACCATTCTTTAAGTGACCGAAGTATGACCGTTTTTCACACTTTAGAACCATTGCAGAATCCCCAAGGGCAGGGGTGAAATCCAACAGGTTCTGGAGAACCGGTAGCAGAAATTTTGAGTAGTTAGGAGAACCGGCAAATACCACCTCTGGCTGGTCCTAGAGTGGAGTGGGAATGAGAATTTTGCAGTATCCTTCCTGTGGAGTGGGGTGGGAATGGGGATTTTGCAGTATCTTTCCCCTGGAGTGGGGTGGGAATGGGGATTTTGCAGTATCCTTCCCCTGGAGTGGGGTGGGAATGGGAATTTTGCAGTATCTTTCTCCGACCACACCCACCAAGCCACGCCCACCAAGCCACACCACGCCCACCAAGCCACGCCCACAGAACTGGTAATAAAAAAAAAATGAATTTCACCACTGCCCAAGCGTCAAGTGATCAAAATTCAGATGCTTAGGAAGTGGTTCGTCTTTATAACGGTCGCAGCGTCCCGAGGTTACATGATTCCCCCTTTGCAACCTTCTGACAAGCGAAGTCAACGAGGGAGCCAAGATGCACTTCGCCAACGCGTTCCTAACTCAACAACGGCAGCGGTTCGCTTAACGTCCTGCGGCAAGGAAGTCCACAAAACGGGGCAAAATTCACTGAACAGCTGCCTCGCTTAGCAACAAATACGTTGGGTGCTGATTCTGTTCCTGCTTTCACTTCTTTCTACCCGTAAACTGAACTGGTGGATCACAGAAAAGGACAGAAGAATATAGTACGGCTGGATGATTTCTCCTCCTTGAAGAATCTTGAAGGAAAATCAGGATCTGATTGGAATTCACCAGGAGGTTGTGGTTGGCAAGAGCTTAACACACACACACACACACACACCAAAATTAATAGATTTGGGGTGCACATTTCTCTGTGGGGGTCCTAGGTGCTCTCCGAGCTGTGTTGTTTTCTTATAGGCATTTTATTACCCAGCCAGGTAACATCATCCAAGACCCCGCAGTTCGACTCCGAACGACGAATATTCTTTCTCTTCGACCGTCTTTTTTTCCCCCTCCCTCTTTTCCTCTACTTCTCCTCATCCATGTTGTCTTCTGAAGCAGAGGACTGGCTCCAGGCCGGAGGATTGTGGGAAAGGCACCTCGCATCTCCATTTCAGATGTCAAACCTTCGGCACAGGTTCATAATCCCGGATTGGAGTCGTTTTCTTGACAAGAAGCTGTCTGTGTAATTACTAGGTTGTCAGAGTGTTTCCTAGTGAACTCTGTCCTCTTCCCTTTCCCTGGCTAACCACTGTTTGTTATGAGTCTCGCTCCTAATCATAGATTAACACACTCACTTAATATACGGTAATATGTCTGCCTTTAAACGGCGGTGCACTCTGCGCCCTGGAATGAAAGGAAGGGCCACGAATGCAGCAGGCCGTCACACTGGAAACAGGCTATTATGAACAGGAGGCCACGGAAAGGGACACGGAGAGCTATTTAGAAACTCGCAGGGATAAAATGACTCCAGTTTCGAGAGACAAGCCACCCTGGACGGTCTTAGTCCAACATCTCTCGAGCTACTGATAGGAGACCAAGGGTGCACTTAAAAAGGAGAAGAAGAAGAAAAAAAAAGGAAAGGAAAAAGAAAAAAACAAGAACATTGGGGGAAAGCTTGAGTGGGCTCAAGAGATCTGCAGGTAATCCTCGACTTGTAACGATTCGTTTAGTGACCGAAGTTAATACTGAAAAAAAGGGACATATGATTGGTTTTTACGACCACTGTAGCATCCCCGTGATCAAAATTCAGACACTTGGCAACGGACTCACATTAATGACGGTCGCAGAGTCCCGGGGTCACGTGATCGTCTGTTTTTTTGCAACCTTCTGACAAGCCAAGTCGATGGAGAAGCCACATTCACTTAGCCACTTTAACAACGGCAGGGGGTTCCCCTTAACAGCTGCGGCAAGACACTGCACCCCCAAATTCAAGGGCATGTCCAAAACAGGAAGTCCGTTTCGAAGGTTAGATTGAACGTCTGTAATTTGAGCCAGCCCACTTTGGTATAAAGCCAACATGTTTTATGTTGGTGTGTTTCTACTAAAAACCAGGCTGAGCTGGAAGGCGGAGTGAAACGTGCCATTAGTTTGGAATCGTTGCGCCGCCACAAGAGACCCAACTCCAGCCAGCCCTATGTGAATTCCATCGAGCCTTATCTAACACCGATTTAGCTTTGATTGTTAGCGGACTACATTCTTGTGTATAAATAGTAATAAAGTCTTCTGCGCTTTGAGGATGCTCCTGGTTATTTGCACCTGGCGGTCAATGAATCAATTCAGAAAAGTCAACCCAACCCACCAGATTCATCCCTTTGGTTCCGTCGATGACGTGGATCCAAATAGATTTTCCCGAACAGCCCTAAACTTGGTTTAGAGGCCTGGTCACCGTGGAGGAAGGAGGGGAGAAAGCTTTGCTTTCATTTGTCTATGGAGATCCAGTCCTAAAAATTGCTTTTCTGGACTTTCTTGGATTTTTTTCTCCCCCTTGAAAACATTTCGCTTCTCATATCCAAGAAGCTTCCTCAGTTTGCTTTTCGTTGATTCCTTTCCCTGGTCCCTCTTCCCTTGCATGACACAAAATGAAGTATTTGCCCATAATTAAACCACCACTCCGTAGCAACGTTTGACAGTCGTGGAGATAAGCCAGGAATATCCCAGAATGCTTTGCCTTCCTTCCTCCTTCCCCACCCATCTTAACAATGGGGTTATATTTCCCAGCATCGGGAAATCAATCTCAGATTAGGTAATGAAATATGCACTCCAGTTTCTTTCGCCTCCCTTTTGACAAATCACACAGAATCCTAAATCTTCATAAATCACGATTAAAGACAAGTGTATCATCACCGACGCATATATCTTGCCATGTCGGGGCCCAGAGAACTAATGAGAACAGGCCTCAACTATCTCGTCTGATTAATTAATTCAAAATGTCTGCTGTTATTCAAATGTGAGCTGGTATTATTTGAATAACAGTTGACAGCAGTGCCTGAAGATATCATTTCTGATTTGCGGAGCGGCGGCCGCCTAACTGATGATGGTTTATGAAAATGTTCCAACCGACGGCGTCTCTTGTTGGCACAATGCAATTTTTTTCCTCTCTCTCTCTCTCTTTCTCTTCCTGAGTGAGAGGGAAACCAACCCCCCCCACACACACTTTCTCACCCATTTCTCCACTTTAAAGAATCCGAAGTTGTGAACACTGTCCAGAATTGCCCACATTGGGAGATTTATTTCATTCCGTTTGTGGGTTTTATTTTCCCTATTTCTATCCTGGTTTCTTAGGATAAGCCACACTGGCCATCAAATCGTACCTTGCTCAGGTCTGGTTTATTGAATAAACTGGTGTTTCTCTTTTAAGGCGTGTGTGAATTCTGGAAGTCCACACGTCTTGAAAGTTGCCTAAAAGTTGAGAGACGCTGGAATAAACCATTATTGTGTTGGATTCTTAACAACAACTTAAACTTAAAACCATGGATTATGAAGTACAATGCTTAGCTTTACCCTAGACCAGTGATGGTGAACTTTTTCGGCACCGAATGCCCAAACTGGAACGCACGTGTGTATGCGCACATGTGCCGGAGCCCAGAAACTTGGAGACTAGCTGGCTGGTGCACATATCTGCGCCGGCCACCTGCTCTTCTACTTTCTGGGGTACACATGCACACCAGCCAGCTTGTCTTCGTATGAGTCGGTGCCCCGGAAACCCAAAGACTAGCTGGCTGGTGCATATATACGCATGCCGACCACCAGTGCCATGTGCGTTGGCCAGATGGTCTTCATGCATGCCAGAGCTCCAGAAACTCAGAAACGGTGCACATGCGTGTGCCGGCCACCTGGCGTTTGGGTTTCCCGGGCTCTGGTATGCACAAAGATCAGCTGGCTGGCGTGCCCCAGAAATCAGAAGAGCAGCTGGCGATGGCGCGCATGCCCACAGAGAAGGGTCTGCATGCCATCTCTGGAACGTGTGCCATAGGTTCGCTGTCATGGCCCTAGATGGTTACTTATTCATTGCTTTCGAGACTCAGAGTTGACTCCTGGTTGGGCAAATCCCAAATCGCCGCGCAAGCGTGTTAGATTTCTAGGCCAGCTGAGGTGCAGCAATCCACTCTGCCGCGCCTATCAGCTGGGCTAAAAAACAAGAAATAAAAGTAGGAATAAAGCGGAGGCAGGGAGGAAGGCCCAGCTCCCAGTCAAAGAGAACCAGTTCAGTGACGTCACATCATCACCACTACCGGCTGAGCCGAACCAGGCCGAACCCGGAGCAACCGATCACTGATCGGTACCTTTCCATTACCTTCCATGAAAGAATATTCATGGCTGATCCATAATTTCAACACATATGGTGTTATCATATTTCTCCCTTCATCAATATTCCGAGGTTAGTAATAGCCATAGCACTTAAGACTTATATACCGCTTCACGGTGCTTTTACAGCCCTCTCTAAGCGGTTTACAGAGCCAGCCTCTTGCCCCCAACAATCTGGGTCCTCATTTTTACCCACCTTGGAAGGATGGGAGGCTGAGTCCACCTTGAGCCTGGTGAGATTCAAACTGCCAAACTGCAGGCAGTCAGCAGAAGTAGCCTGCAGTACTGCGCTCTAACCAGTGCGCCACCATGGCTCATAATAATACTGTTAACATTGTAATACTGTTCTCAAGCTTTTGCAAGTATAATTCCTTCACTTGTCAAGTTAAAATTGACTTTGGGGGAGAATTACATTTATTTTTGGCGCTTCCAAAAACCCCATGGCTTTCCTTGCTTTAGTCATTGTTGCTTCGGCAAATTGGCCATCAACAGACACATAGACATAAATAACATCTACATACTGTGCAAAAGAGACATTCAAGAAGCCAAAAAAAGGGAACAAAAAGACCAAAACACTAGCAATCAACACCCAGATGAACGAAGATTAACACCAAAATTAACACCAGACCAACAATCAACTAGAAGACAATACCTCAGTCAAGGAACTGCTCAGCAAGCTAATAGTAAACCGCCCAACCAAAGAACTCCAAGACCATTCACACCAACACTGACAGGGAAATATAAACTGAGAGCAAACCCCACTCCCTACTAACACTGATGATGTTACCTAGTTGGGTGATGAAACGTCTGCACGAAAACCACCGAGCTCAGAGAGCAACAAGGACCCTTCATTTCAGCCCTACGAGCTACAAACATTCTCCTTTGTCAGTACAACAGCATCATCACATATTCAGAATCCAAAATTTACCTCATTCTGTAACAGGAAAAAATAAAATAAAATAAAGGTCTGAGCAATGTAAGACTGATAGATAGATGCAGCCATCTCTAGCTGACCCTTCTCCCTCCCTGCCCTCTTATAGGCCAACCTTCTCCTTGAGCACCGGTTATTCACAAATACATTGTCCTCTTTTTGCAAAGGCAATCTGCTTCACACAACGACAGAAAATCATATGACCAATTATTAGGAACAATGGCATCAGAAGGGTCAAACGAAAAAGAGTTTGGGGCAACTGGTTGCATCATGGAACTGTTTCGGCCACACCCAAAAGTCGGAGTGGCCAAATGGGAACCAATGGGCCAAAAGTACAAGATTTCTTTCATTCATTCACTCACTCACTCACTAAAATTCATTAAATTTCTGAAATTCACTCTGGCTACAACCATATCTAATATCTTCTCTTCCTCTTCTTCTTCCTCCTCCTCCACCTCTCCTCCAGGTTGGAGAAGAAGGATAGAGCTGATTTGCTAGGATTTCTTCCATAATTATTCTCCTTCTCCTTCTCCTTCTCCTTCTCCTTCTCCTCCTCCTCCTCCTCCTCCTCCTCCTCCTCCTCCTCCTCCTCAGAGCAATTAATCAGTGGAACAACTTGCCTCCAGAAGTTGTAAATGTTAGTTAGTTTACTTTATTGTCATTGCACATGGTTAAATGCTGTCTTCAGTGTACATTATAACTATAAAAATAAAAACACAAACATGCAACAGGTGGAACACAAATGCTCCAACACTGGAAGTTTTTAAGAAGAGGTCGGATAACCCTTTGTCTGAAGTGGCGTAGGATTTCCTGCCTAAGCAGGGGGTTGGACTAGAAGACCTCCAAGGTCCCTTCCAACTCTTGTTATTCGATTCCTCCTCCATCTTCCTGCTTTTTGCAAGCGCAAGAAATCCAGCAACATAGGGATGTGCAAATCGCCTTTTCAATCTCCTGGACTCCCATTTCCCAATCAAGTCTCCAAAGATTTGGACCCAGTTAAGAGGCCTGACAGATCCCACATGCAGTGCATTTTGATCAAACGGATGCCAGATGTAGGAGAAAGGAAGGCAGAGCTGGGAGGGGCGGAGTTAAGCAAGTCAACAGCTTAGAGTCAATACATTCCCACCAACAGTCACGGGCAACCTGACCTGAATTCTGGTTCTGCCAATTTAGTATTGAATTTTAGTTCACCAGATACTTGGGTATGGACTTGAATAAATCATCTATGCTTGCAACCTTACAAATTGCTTTTGACTCTGTGTGCCTGATCGTCAACATCGACACAAAATTCATGTGATTTTTCTGAATCAAAAGACCGGATCGGATTATTGTTGGGTGATTTTTTTTTAATTGGTCCCAGGATTGCCTGATCTCATGGTGCAGACCCAGACACTGGCCATGAATGAATAAGTGAAGTGTTCAGCCTGGCCTTGTAGGGATCTCCGGTTAAATCCACCTTGGCCTGTTTAAAAAGCATTGAAATGCACGGCGCATTCGGCCCCCATCTCTTTGAAGGAATCCTTGAAAATAAAAAGGGAGCTAAATAATACATCACTCACCAGAAAGGCATTCCAGAGCAGCTTCAATGGAAAATGCGCTTTGGAATGCAAAACAGTGGTTTTGAACCCACTGCTTTGCATCCCAAAGCACATTTCCATGAGACTCTTCCTTCCACCCAATCAAATAAAGCACGGGGAGGAAGTTTGGACTGACGTAGGCTTCAGTCGAAGAAAGCCTGATCGCGGCAGGTCAATGTTGCAATTTCCAACACGGAAGACGATCAGGGCTCCTTGGTGCTCTCTGACTTTGCCTGTTTTTATTGCAGAATTTCATGACCCAACGAGGTAACATCATCAGTGCCGGAGCTAGTGCTTGCCCGGTTACTTAGTTTGGGTGAGGAACCAGCTGCAAGAAAACAACTCAGTTCAGAGCTACAATACATAAACAGGGAGCAAGTCGCACTACCAGCACTGATCGTGTTACTTAGCTGGATAATGAAATGTCTACTATCCAAACAACCAAGCTCAGAGCTACTGTATATAAACAGGGAGCAAGTCACACCACCAGCACTGATGATGTTATCTCGTTGGGTAATTAAATGTCTGCAAGAAAACCTACCAAGCTCAGAACTTACTGTATATTAATAGGGAGCAAGTCACACTCGCTTGCACTGATGACGTTCCCTAGATGGGTAATGAAACGTTTGCAAGGTAACCGCCAAGCTCAGAGAGCTCAGCTTGGTGGTTTTCTCACAGACGTTTCATTACCAAACAATGCAACATCATCAGCACCAAGGACTCCTCATTTCAACCCTGAGCAACAAATATTCTCTTTTATCCAAAGATCCTGGACAAAAGCCGCCTCAATGAGCTTGTTAAAATCAGAAACAAAATTTCTCAGATAAGGGGGGGGGGGGGCGGATCTGTGGCCTCCTAAAATTTTTCCATCCCCTCCCAAAGCAACCTTGAGAAAAACGGATTTCCATACAACAGCCGACAACAAAGACATCATCAACATTCATGAAGGAAAACGCCGGACTCATTCTCTGCTATAGTAAAGGCAAAGGTTCCCCTCGCACATAAGTGCTAGTCGTTCCCGACTCTAGGGGGCGATGCTCCTCTCCGTTTCAAAGCCGAAGAGCCAGCGCTGTCCGAAGGAGTCTCCGTGGTCATGTGGCCGGCATAACTCAACACCAAAGGCACAAGGAACACTGTTACATTCCCACCAAAGACAGTCCCTGTTTTTCTACTTGCATTTTTTTTTACGTGCTTTCGAACTGCTAGGTTGGCAGAAGCTGGGACAAGTCTCACCCCGTTACGCGACACTAGGGATTCGAACCGCTGAACTGCTGACCTTACGATCGACAAGTTCAGTGTCTTAGACACTTAGCCACCGCATCCCTTTTTAGTCCAGTTTAGGAAGGAAGGAAGGAAGGAAGGAAGGAAGGAAGGAAGGAAGGAAGGAAGGAAGGAAGGATAGAAAGAAAGAAAGAAAAAAGAAAAAGAAAGAAAGAAAGGAAGGAAGGAAGGTTAGAAAGAAAGAAAGAAAGAAAGAAAAAGAAAGAAAGAAAGGAAGGAAGAAAGGAAGGAAGGAAGGTTAGAAAGAAAGAAAGAAAAAGAAAGGAAGGAAGGAAGGAAGGATAGAAAGAAAGAAAGAAAGAAAGAAAAAGAAAGGAAGGAAGGAAAGAAGGAAGGAAGGTTAGAAAGAAAGAAAGAAAGAAAGAAAGAAAGAAAGAAAGAAAGAAAGAAAGAAAGAAAGAAAGAAAGAAAAAGAAAGGAAGAAAGGAAGGAAGGTAGGTTAGAAAGAAAGAAAGGAAGGAAGGAAGGAAGGAAGGAAGGAAGGAAGGTTAGAAAGAAAGAAAGAAAAAGAAAGGAAGGAAGGAAGGAAAGAAGGAAGGATAGAAAGAAAGAAAGAAAAAAGAAAGAAAGAAAGGTTAGAAAGAAAGAAAGAGAAAGAAAGAAAAAAGGAAGGAAGGAAGGTTAGAAAGAAAGAAAAAAAGAAAAATAAAGAAAGGAAGGAAGGAAGGAAGGAAGGAAGGAAGGAAACTTGGTTTGACAAGCTTTGCAATACCCCCCAAAGGCCTTAAGCTTTTCTAACCGGGGGGGTGGGGGGAATGGGGGAGGAGAGCCCCACCTAATGCTTGCTTATCACAATATTCATGAAAATAAAAATCAGGCGCAGAACACATAATGCACTTTGGATAACCTCTGCTTTTGCGGGAGAAGGAAACCCATCGCTTCGCTTTTCAACACACAAACACAGAGAGAGAGACACACACCCCGTCAAAGAGGAGTTTAAGGCAGGAATCGCTGCTCGCACGGGGCGGTCATTAATCACCGCGTTCTACGAGTGAGTGCGTATTAATTTCTGTCATCCGAAACACCGGCTGGCATTGTTGCGATGGCATTCGGTCTACATTCAACCGCGGCTTTCCCCGACGCTGAACAGAAGCAGGGTGATGGGTGCCGATCTCCGTGTTAGAAACCCCGGGTCTCTGGGGGGAGGGGGTGGGTGTGTGCTGACACCAATTAAGCGGCTCCAAGAAGAAAACAGAACAAGCGAGCAAGCAAGCAAAAAAAACCCCAAAACAAAACCAAATAAATAAATACATTTGATGTAACGAGAGCACATTTATCCTTGGCATGATGCCACTTTCTGGAGCCTCGGCGTTCACCCCGGCATTGCTGCCGACAACCTTTGGAAGCTCGCAACACATTACAACCTAGCTAATTTCTGGAGACGGGAAGGAATGAGAGAGACGGGGGCCTTTGGAAGAGAAGGATAGGAGGATGCCAAGGATTCCCCGTCAAATGGGATCCAACTGTTCTGAGAATATTTGTATTCACCCACCGGCCCGGATGTCATCACGTCCCATTTTTGACACTCTGTGCATGCACAGAAGGCCTTGTCCGCATGCGCTCACCCATCAGGGTTTCAACAGTGAGGTCCTTCGTGCTCTCTAAGCTGGGTGGTTTTCTTGGAGATGGTTCATGAGCCAGCTAAGTTACGTCATGAGTGCTCGAACGGAGTTGGGTTTGTGGAGAGGAGGAGGAAGAGGAGGAGGAGGAGGAGGAGGAGGAGGAAGACAACTGTGGAATCCCTGATGCTCTCGGAGCTTGGTGATTTTCTCGCAGATGTTTCATTACCAAACTACGTAACATCATCAGCACCATCGTTCAATCCTGAGCGGCAAAACATTCTTTTCTATTGTCATCAGCACTATAAGGGAGTGGGGTTTGTGGAGGAGGAGGACTGTGAAGTCCTTGTTCCTCTCTGAGCTTTCTTGTTTTCTTACAGACGTTTCATTACCCAACTAGGTAACGTCATCACTGCGGCACCCAAAAAAAAAAAAAAAGAAGAAGAAGAAGTGTCATTTTTGAGCTGCTCCTTCTCTCCTTGAAGTGGGCCTACCTGCCTTTTAACACGCATGTGTTTTATCTGTGTATTAAATGCGCAATACAGACAAGCTGGCAAAGCAGCTGCATTCTTAAGTCATTTTGCCACGTCCTTTTCAGGGAGTTACGCAGGCCAAGCCATGATTAAATCCAGGGGAGCCATTCCGAATCTTCCAAAACAAAAAAAAAAAAAAAAACACCTCCGAAGTACACAGTCTCTGAAGTTTAATATTGTTTGCCAGTTACTAAGCAGCAAGCAAAAAAAATTGTCAAACTCTTCTGCAAAGCTAAGTTCCCCCCCCCCCTTTGCAATTCTTTTTCCCTTTCCTTACCTTTTTTTTTCCCTCCCCCCACTCTTCTCCTCCCCAAGACCGCTTTAGGTCTAATCATTCTCCTTGTTTCAGACGTTTACATCTGCTTTTAAGTTTTTATGGTTGCCTTTTGGCAGGCAGCAAAGTGGACCTGTCGATGCGGCTGCAAAATAACGCGAGGTTTGTTATGAATTAAATATTAGAAGCCTTAACGCAATGGCCAATAAGAATTATTTGCCTTATTAAAGCAGCAGAAGACGCTGATTAAATTTTCATTGCATTGCAGTCTTTCCCCCATTTCTGCTTTCCATTCATCATTCTAATGTATGAAAGGCGAGGGGAATAATGGCGGGGTGACTTAATTTCTGGAATGCAAATATGGCCCGGGAAATGCCATAAATACCCTCCCCCCCAAAAAACATTAAACAGTCAGTTCTAATTAAGTGAATACTAACTAAGTAAATATTCTCTTAAAGGGGGGAAAAAATATAACTCAAAGTGTCAAGAATGGCAGCCGAAAAAAGCAATGAGCAAAATGCAGCTCCAACCAACCAACCAACCAATAAATAAATAAATAGATTGCTTGCTTCCCCATCTGAATGTCAAGGAAACCAGAGAAGGGTTTGGAGGGTAGCTCTGTTATTTTTTGTTTGTTTGTTTTTGAAAATGCAGCTCTATAGAATTGATGAGCCCCTGACAAGAAAGATATCTGGAAGCCTGGCCAGTTTTCACACCCTGGTAACAATGATCCCTCGCAAGGGTTAACACTCCTTCAGAGGTGTTGCCTTCTCTTGAAACAGCAAGGCCAAGAATCCTTGCAAAACCCAGATTCATTTGGTCCGTCTGGATGTGAGAGCTTGGTTTTCTTTTCCTGCAGAAAACCAGAAACAAAATAGTTTCTCGTGGGAAACGGAGAAGAAAACAGCTTCCGATCGTTTCATGGAGCCACAACTATTTTTTGGGGTCGTGAACCGTCTTGCAAGATAACTACCAAGCGCCGATCCCTTCATTTCAACCCCCCGAGCTACAAATATTCTCCTTTATTGGCCACCTTAGATGGGGTCTGTCATTCTCTCTCTCTCTTTTTTTAAAGGGGATATTTAGACACATAAGAAATACACTCCAGATAAGGGAAGAGCACTTGCTGTTAACTCCCGGGCTGTTGTAATCCTTGAAATAGCGGCATTTCTCTGCAAGGAGCATCTTCAATAAGTTATCCTTAAAGAGGGCCAGTTGCTTTAGATTTTTTTTTTTAAAACGATGCAATGAAAAGAGGGCTCGGTCCACGCCGCCACTTTCCGAAAATATCAATCTTCCCTAAATTCCAGGTCCTCTTCTTTGGAGCTAACTAGAGCGCCCAAACAGGTACAACGCACCACAGGGGAGGCAGAGACTCCATTGACCCACCCACCCACGTCCTTGCTGGAAAATTGCCTGCCCGCTCAGCCTTTCCACACATCAAATTCCACTCTCCTTTCTCCCAGAGAGGGGGGGGGGGGGGAAGCCTCAAGAAATTTGCAGCTAATGACATGGGGGAAGGGATCTATAAATACCCTTCCACCCTTCCATGTGATTACCTAGAAAATACCGTCTTTCTGCACACCCAGAACACATGGTTAAACAATAGCAGATATTTACTTATTAGCAGGCTAAGAAGGAGGAGGAGGAGGAGGAGGAGGAGGGGGGGGGGCAAGATGGGGAGAGACCCTCCCGTGGAGAAGAAAACGTTAGGTCCCCTTTGCACCATGCTTATTAAGGAGTTTCTTATTCTCTTAAGCCGGATAAAAGACCCGGAGGGGAAGCTGTTGCTTCTCGTGTTAGAGACGTGGATATTAAAAAAAAAACAAAACAGAGAGAGGTGGAATTACATTTGCGTCTTTGGATGAAAAGGGTTGGCACAAAGAACGGCGAAAAGAAAAGCGAAGGGAAGGGAAGGGAAGGAGGAGAGGCCTCTCCTGCGGTGACACCTTCGCGACATCGTTCTTTTATTTCCCCTCCCCGAACTCCTCTGTTCTCACTTCCTGCAAAAATCCAGCAGGATGGATGGCAGCTGAGTGGAGAGCATCTGGATGTCTACCCCTGGCTTTCTACCGGAGGCAGAATATTGCCAGCCAAAATAGAAGGGAGAGGAGGCTAGAGTAGCATTTAACAGCGCTGTGGGTTATATACATTAGTATTTTTAGGATATTCATGGGAACAGTCAACGAGACGTTCGGGCTGGATTTGGCAGCTTTTTCCACCTATGGAGTTCCTTCCAAAAACACCTGAGATGGGCAGATGTTGCTGTTTAAGGATATGCGAGTTCTCGTTGTGGGATGTAAGCTGTTGCAAGCCAAGCTGCCATTTTGCAATTGACCGATGGGGATTTTGTCAATGCCACAGTGTCCATAAGTATTGTTATGACGGCTCGTCACACAATCAGCCAGATGTTTAGAGCGAGTTTGGCATTTTTTTTTTTTTTTTGTTCACCTATGAGTCCTTCCCAAGAACCTGCCATATGCAGGAGCTGATGTTTTGATGGTGTTTTAAGGTCTTGTTGCAAAGAAATCCGACTTTTGCCATTTATTGTTTCATGATGATGATGATGATGATGATGATTCATGGGGCCCAATGTCAGACTGTTACATTCATATATATTGTAGGATTAGAGCCTTGTTCAGAAAAGAGAAACAGGAGGGGAAGAAGTGAAGAATTCTTTAGCAGGAACTATTTATTAGCTGCCTCTCCCAACACTGAAGCATGGCTGCATAATTTATTGAGGCTGAGATATTTATGTGGCCTTTCATTAAAGGTAAATATCCAGCAACATTTGTATACCACACATCCTAAGAGCTTCGGGGGTGGGTGGGGGGAGGATGCTGCTAATTTTGTATGTCTAAAAAAAAAAATAAAGATGATAAAATTTTTAAAAAATGCCACTGGGCGGATGAGGGTATTATCCCCATGACAAAATGAATGATGACAACCCATCACAAATGGCACTTTTCTGGGTAAGCACGTCATAAAGAGGACGAGAGGGAAAAAATAAAATATTAAGACAGTCAAGCACACAACTGCGTCTACTTTTTAAATCGCAAGGAAGGAGGAGAAATGCAGAAAGGATGAGTGAGAGAGAGAGAGAGAAAAGAGAAAGGGGGGAGGGAGGGAGGGAGGGAGGGAGGGGAAGGAAGGAAGGAAGGAAGGAAGGAAGGAAGGAAGGAAGGAAGGAAGGAAGGAAAAGAGAAATAGGAATGGAAAGGAAAGGAAAGGAAAGGAAAGGAAAGGAAAGGAAAGGAAGGGAGAGAGAGAAAGATAGAAAGATAGAAAGAAAAAAAGAGAGGAGGGAAAGAAAAAGGGAAAAAGAAAAAAGAGAGAGAGAGAAAGAAAGAGAAAGAAAAGAGAAAGAAAGAGAAAGAGAAAGAGAAAAAAGAAAAAGGAAGAAAGATAATCAGAAAGAAAGAAAGAAAGAAAGAAAGAAAGGGAAAGGAAAGGAAAGGAAAGGAAAGGAAAGGAAAGGAAAGAAAGAAAGAAAGAAAGAAAGAAAGAAAGAAAGAAAGAAAGAAAGAAAGAAAGAAAGAAAGAAAGAAAGAAAGAAAGAAAGAAAGAAAGATTTTAAGATTTCAGCATTAAGAGCTACCCGGCATTATCCAAGGTATGTGTTAAAGGGAGAACCCAATTTCACACCAGCTTAATTTGACGCATATTCTTGGTGCTGGCAAAGTATCGTCGATGCTGTACAATATCTGATCGACTTCCCTAAAGCTACAAGAGGCCTCTTGATCAAGTGGGTGGAGGACCCAGAAGGAGACTGCTGCCCAGTCTTGCCCTCTTTCTCTTCCTCACCCAACCTCGGGAGATGATCTCCTTCTGGACCGACTAGGTTCACCGGCCCCTCCCGACCAGATTTCCTCCAGGAAATTAAAAACAACAACAACAAAAACGAGCCGGCAGAGTCACATGGCAACACGTACAGGAGCCCCACCAATTGGTGGGGACGGGCGTGAAAAATTCATAAGGCCGTTCAACAAGGAGGTCACCTGAGTTTGCCAAAAACAGGCATGGCTGGCTTGCTTCTTCGGAAAAATCGGGTTGGAATAGTTGGGATCGGTGTGCCATGACTCCTCCTCCTGAAATCAAATTAGGTTCCTTGAATTCTTCAACCGGCGTTCCCCCTTCCCCCCCACAACCAATCTCCTTCCTTTAGAGAAAACGAAAATGATCATCTTTAAAAGGCAGTAGGAAAAAGACTCAAAACTTAGCATCGTCCTAGCGAGAAGATGCCGTTAAACATGCGGTTGATGCAAGACCAGAGGCCTTCGAATAAGGGCCTCGATCATCTGCTCGAAACCCAACTCCTTCCTCTCGGTCTGTGCGCGCCTCGGCGAGTTTAGCGCGGTAGGTTTTCCGATGGCAGACGCGGAGCATGTCTGAACCCCTCCAATCTAATCAATCGTCCGCTTTTTGCATTTGAAACAGCCCCTGGCTGACACCCGCCTGAAGATAACTGTTTTACCACCTCTGTCATGCCTAATTAACAAGTCAGATGTACAATTTAGAAATTTTGCAATTAACCTGCTAAAATATTGCTGGAGGATGCTAATTGTTATGCCAGTTGCCATAAAGGCTCATTTGCATAACTTATGTGTGAAAAACAATTACCCGCCGCGGTTGCCAGCAAGGAGGAACGGGAACGAATGGATGCGGCCCACAAACCGCTCCCAGCTACGGATGAGAAGGCCACAAAAAAACACTTCAAGCACGGCCTACCCCAAAGAGAGAGAGAGAGAGAGAGAGAGAGAGAGAGAGAGAGAGAGAGTGAGAGAGTGAGTGAGTGTGAGTGTTAGGGAGGGAGGGAGGGAGATTTCCCCTCCTTATTGTATCCACTTCTACAGCATCTGTTTTGCAATGCAATATTCATCAGAAAATCCCCAAATCAACAATTAGAAGCATATGTAGATGCGGCGCGATTACGGCTTCTTTCTCTTCCCGTTGAAAATTCCTCCGTTCTCATCCAGTACAGATCCTGGAAAAAAGCAGGGACAGCAAGGTTTGCCTTCTGCCATTCTTCCTATGCTACAAAGCTTGAAGTCCCCGTCCTCCCGTCGTCCCCTGTTCCCAAGTGCCGAAGAGACACATCCTCACTGCTCAGCTCCGCCAAGCCCTTGCTGGAGGTTAAAAGCAACTAGCTATGCTATTCTCAAAAGTTCTCTCTAGGAAGGGGTTGGTTGGTTCCACGGAGGAGTTTCCTCCCTGTGTTTATAGTACTTTTAAGCAGGCAACAAGCAGGACGAAGCTCTCCTGGCGGACCATTCAAGTTATTCAAAACAAGGAGCAAAGTCTCAGGAACATCATCCGGCCCTATCTGAATTTCCACCTTTCGCACAGGTTCCTCTTTCCACCACACCACACCACCTCCCAAAAACCTTGCCAAGAAAATAGCACGTTGAGGCAGGAGTTGAGATTCACCCAATCTTAACAGATCTCCCCCAAAAAAAGGGGAGGGGGAGCAAGCAACATCTGTTGCAAGGAGGATAGGTGAGGAGACTGTCAAAGTATTCCAGGACATTATTATTATTATTATTATTATTATTATTATTATTATTATTTATTTATTTATTTATTTATTTATTTATTTATTTATTTATTGGATTTATATGCCACCCTCTCTCCAAAGGACTCAGGGTGGCTCACATCAAATGAAACAATCCCAATAAATACAGATTAAAACACACTAAAATAGACTAAAACCAATTTAAAACAATAGACCCCATCAGTCCTGGCTAGGGCGTTCAAACAGCCAGGTCTTAAGCTCACGGCGGAAGGTACGAAGGTTGGGGGCCAACCGAAGACCCACGAGAAGTTGATTCCAAAGGATGGGCGCAGCCACAGAGAAGGCTTGACCCCTGGGAGTCGCCGACGTTGTCTAGCCGACGGCACCCGGAGTAGACCCTCTCTGTGGGAACGCACCGGGCGATGGGAAGTCGATGCTGGTTGCAGGTGGTCCGAGAGATATCCTGGACCTAAGCCATGAAGGGCTTTATAGGTTAACACCAGCACCTTGAATCTCACCCGGAGGGCAACCGGCAACCAATGCAAGTCATGCAGGAGAGGTGTAACATGGGAGTATCAGGATCCTCCCATTACAACCCGCGCGGCTGCATTCTGCACCAGCTGAAGCCTCCGAGTGGTCATCAAGGGCAGCCCCAGGTAGAGAGCATTGCAGTAGTCAATCCGGGGGTAACTAACACATGGGTGACTGTGCATAGGGCATGTCCTAGAAGAAGACCACGACAAGCGATTTCCATGTTGTGGCCAAGCAAAATTGCCTGGAGGTGCCTACCAACTTGCCTCCAGCCAAGAGAGACGCCCTTTAAATGTTTATCTCTCTGCTTCAACCAGTAGCAGAGTTCAAATGTTTTTTACTACTGGTTCTGTGGGCATAGCTTGGTGGGCATGGCAAGGGAAGGATGCTGCAAAATCTCCATCCCCACCCACTTCAGGGGGAAGAATACTGCAAAATCTCCATTCCCTCCCCACTCCTGGGGGAAGGATATTGCCAAATCCCCGTTCCCACCCCACTCCAGGGGAAGGATACTGCAAAATATCTATTCCCACTCTACTCCAAGGCCCAGCCAGAGGTGGTATTTGCCGGTTCTCCGAACTACTCAAAATTTCCGCTACCGATTCTCCAGAACCTGCTGGATTTCACCCCGGCTTCAGCCCAGAAGCTAATCTTAATATTCTAAAATGAACTGATGGCCATCTATGATTGAAAAAAAGAGAATTTTCAAATCCTTCCCCTCCAGATGTTAAGACGGCACTTCCTATCAACCCCAGCCGGCCTGAAACCTGGATGATAGGAACTATAGTCCCCCAAACGGCTGACAAGCTCAGGTCCCTCGCTCCTTCGAAAAGCTACTATCAACGTGAAAGGAGTACACACACACACACTCGGAGAGACAACTGAAATAGGTCAGTGACAACACAGCCAATTGTCAAGACAGGTGACACCACTACAAATGACAAGTACATGACTAAGCCAGCTATCTCGTCTCCTCTTCACGTGCGAAAAAAAACTAAAACCCTGTTTTGTCTGCAGATGTTCAGAGCAGAGGAGATTCTCCAGCAGTTTTCTAGCCAAAATTCAACCCTAAGATGCTTACTGAAAAACCCACAGAAAATTTTCCTTCTTCCAATTTTGCACATAGACTATGCGGGCTGCTGTTAATAATATGTGTAATGTTAAATATTGTATTTCCTTTGTGTAATTTTCTATGGGAATCCCTAGTAAGAATTGTTGTGGCTCTCCCTTTATTGATTTCTGTGTTATCTCCTCTAGCCACTTTTTGACTTTGGCCCAGAATTTCTTTGCCATTGGGCAAGTCCATCAGAGATGGTAGTATGTTCCATATAGTAGATTTAATTAATTTGTCTCATAAATTGGGTTTTAAATTTGTTTTTGGCCCAAAACATTTAATAATTTTAATGGGTTTTTATTTTATATTGTTTGTATTTTATTCTGGCTGTTCACCGCCCTGAGTCCTTCGGGAGTAGGGCGGTATATAAATTTGATTGATAAATAAATAAATAAACAAACAAACAAACAAACAGCAGTTCCAAAAATGTTCCACGCCCATTTCTACTCCGATTCAGAGCGCACAGATAAACCTCCAAGTGGCCTCAGCAACTCTCAGAAAGAGTACCAATGACCAGAGGACCGCAAGGAATATAAATCCGTCCATTCTCCACCCCTTTCAGTCAGAACTGAAGAAGCTTCTCGGAAATGTCTTCAAGCCGCCCCCCAAAAAAAGTCCAGCTGTCTTTTGAGACAATAACCACGACCTGGATGACTGAGAATCTCCATAGACATTCAGTTTGCCTATGACAACCAGGCTAGGAAGCAGAAGGTCATGAGTTTGAGTCCTGTCTTAGCCATGAAAGCCAGCCGAGTGACTTCGCGTGAATCGCCAGGAGATGGCGAGTTATAGTTCTGCCTTAGGCACGAATTCTGGCTGGGTGACTTTGGGCCAATCCCTCTCTCTCTCTCTCTCTCAGCCCAACCCACCTCACAGGGTCGTCGCTGTTGTGGGGAAAATAGAAAGGTGCGTTGGATATGTTCGCCACCTTCAATAATTTATAAAAATAATAAAGGCAGGCTACAAATCAATTAAAAAAAACCCCACCCTAAAATAATAATACCGATTTTAAAGAGGGTGACACTTCAAATTCCGCACTCTGCCCCAGGCAAGCCAATGTGTGTAACACCCCCCCCCCCCAATCTGCCTCCTCCTTCCCCAAAATGTTTACCAGACAATTGAAAAGATACCTAACAATTAAGGTGATTAAACAGCTGCTGTTATGATAATCAACTCGTTAAAAAAAAATGATCTTAGCCCTAGCAACCACAATATTATTAGGCTCTCCAGATTCTGAAAGGAAGACGAATTTCCTTTATTGACCACTCTTGGCCATAAATCCTAGTAAACTGAAATTAGTCTGTGTAATACACTGACACCCCAGAATTTATGTATATGCAGCCTATCATTTCAGCAGCCCTTCGATTCTTGGGAGTCGGGCACAGCCGAGAGGTCAAGAACTAGCCAGTCGATACCTTCCCAAGGAACCTATTGATAACACGTCAGGGATCTAACAAGTGGGAAGCCGGTGAGAACTCATTCAAAACAAATCCCTTTTGGCCAACCTAGGATGAAGTACAGCGCAACCCAAGGCCGGTGAGAAGAGTCCAAGCCGATGGGTGATTCTCTCAGCTTGGCTTTTGGCCCCAAGCTGGCTAAGACGGGACTAGAACTCACCGTCTCCTGGTGATTGGCCCAAAGTCACCCAGCCGGCTTCCCTGCCTAAGATGGGACTAGAACTTCCAATCTCCTGGTGATTGGCTCAAAGTCAACTAGCCAGATTTCATGGCTAAGGCGGGATTAGAACTCCCCGTCTCGTGGTGATTGGCTCAAAGTCACCCAGCCAGCTTTCATGGCTAAGGCAGGACTAGAACTCTCCGTTTCCTGGTGATTGGCCCAAAGTCACCCAGCCAGCTTTCATGGCTAAGGCGGGACTAGAACTTGCCATCTCCTGGTGATTGGCTCAAAGTCAACAAGCCTGATTTCATGGCTAAGGCGGGACTAGAACTCCCCATTTCCTGGTGATTGGCCCAAAGTCACCCAGCCAGCTTTCCTGCCTAAAATGGGATTACAACTTCCAATCTCCTGGTGATTGGCTTAAGGTCAACAAGCCTGATTTCATGGGTATGGCGAGACTAGAACTCCCCGTCTCCTGGTGATTGGCCCAAAGTCACCCAGCCGGCTTCCTTGCCTAAGATGGGACTAGAACTTCCAATCTCCTGGTGATTGGCTCATAGTCAACTAGCCAGATTTCATGGCTAAGGCAGGACTAGAACTCCCTGTCTCCTGGTGATTGGCCCAAAGTCATCCAGCCGGCTTTCCTGCCTAAAATGGGACTAGAACTCACCTTCTCCCGCTTTCAAGCCTGGTGCCTTAACCACTAGACCAAACCTTAGATTCCCTTAGATTAAAAATCAAATACATCCCTTTGGTTCCCTTTTGCCTTAAGAGGACGGGCTATTGCTTATTTTCCCACCAAAGTACAACTGCTTTAAACCCCAAAATCTCCCTCAACAGCTGAAGTTCTTTTGTTCCTCGAGATTAGCAGCAGTGGTGAAATTCAATTTTTTTACTACCGGTTCTGTGGACATGGCTTGGTGGGCGTGGCAGGGGAAGGATACTGTAAAATCCCCATTCCCACCCCACTCCAGGGGAAGGATGCTGCAAAATCCCCATTCCCACTCCCCTCCAGGGGAAGGATGCTGCAAAATCTCCATTCCCACTACCCTCTAGGGGAAGGATGCTGCAAAATCTCCATTCCCACTCCACTCCAGGGGGAAGAATGCTGCAAAATCTCCATTCCCACCCCACTCCAGGGGGAAGAATGCTGCAAAATCTCCATTCCCATCCCGTTTGGGGGCAAGCCAAAGGTGGTATTTTCCAGTTCTCCGAACTACTCAAAATTTCCGCTCGAGCCAAAACACAAGAAGTGTTCATTTTGCAGGGAGTTGAAATGGGATTGTTATCCTTGTTTTTAATTATGCTTGGCCATCCGAAGGACTGCAAGCTGAGCTCCAAATTACGATCAAATTACGGGAGGGAACAAAAAGAGAAGGTTTTTCTCCATAACCAGCCCTTGGCTTTACATCACCTGGAGCTGTTCTGATGAAAAAGAAATAAAAACGTCTCAAATCACACTCGCAACCCCCAAGTTTCAAAGCATCGTCCTTGGCCCAGCTGAGAAAAAAGGAGGGGGAAAAAGAAGAAGCCACAGCAAAGGACCTTCCCTTTCCTGCAATTACAAGTTAAAACATAATTTTTATTACCGATCGGTCCTCGGGCGGGGGGGGGGGAGAGGAAGCTAGAAGGCAAGGTGCCTACCGATTGGACGACATCATTAAACTCAAGGACCAGAAAGCATAACCAGAAATACGTATATATCTTTTATTCAATTTACGGGGCACATCATCACTTGGAGAGTCAACTCGGAAGCCCTTCGCGCAAATGGGGCGGAACTAGAATGAAAGCATCGTGCTGAATTGAATTTAAAAAAATTAAATTAGATGAAGGAGGCCCATGCCAAATGGGTAGAACCTGCCTTAAAAAATTCCCAATTTCTGACAGGTACTTCAAGTCAAGCGCATTGGGGCCATCGCGAGATGTGCAAAGCTAGCTTTTCTCCCTGTGTGCATTTATTTCGTAGTGTGTACCCCAAGCCAAGAGAAGTACATTACACTGTGTGTATGTTTGTGTTGGTATTTGTGTGTGCCTCTCTTCCCCACCCCCTCTCCCTCTCTCCCTCCCCCCCTCTCTATATATAGCACTAATATCTATCTAACCTCTGTCTGTCTGTCTGTCTGCCTATCTATCATCTATCTATCTATCTATCTATCTATCTATCTATCTATCTATCTATCTATCTTCTATTTATCTATCTATCCTCCAAGATCCAACTGTTTTGTTCCTTCCTTCCTTCCTTCCTTCCTTCCTTCCTACCTACCTACCTAACTTATGTCTATCTAACCTATGTCTGTCTGTCTTTCTATCATCTATCTATCTATCTATCTATCTATCTATCTATCTATCTATCTATCTATCTATCTATCATCTTCCAAGGTCCAACTGTTATTTTGTTCCATCCTACCTACCTATCTCATTAATATCTATCTATCTCACTAATATCTATCTATTTTATCAATCTAATATCTATCTATTATCTACTATCTCTCTCTCATCTCTCTCTATATATCTATCTATCTAATCTATCTCACTAATATCTATCTTATCAATCTCTCTAATATCTATTTATCTCACTAATATCTATTATCAATCTCTCTAATTATCTATCATATATATATATATAAAATCTCTCTCTCTCTCTCTCTATTTATCTCTGTCTGTCTGTCTCTCTTAAGCTAAGTACTTGGCCAACTTATGACCACAACTGAAGCCAAAATTTCTGTTGCCAAGCAAGAATTTTGGCCCATTATCTTGCCACAGTTGTGAATCACGGCAGTTGTTAAATCAATAAGACGGTCGTTAAGCGAATCCGGCTCTTCCCCCCCCCATTGACTTTTCTCATCAGAAGGTCGCAAAAGAGGATCAGTGACCCCCCAGGACACTGCAACCATCATAAGTACATGCCAGTTGCGTCCACATTTTGATCATGTGACTGCGGGGATATAACTCATAAGGCCCTTTTTTTCCCAGTGCCGTCGTAACTTGGAGCGGTCACTAAATGAGTGGCTTTGAGCCAAGGACTTTACTTGTAAAGATACAGCCTCCCTGAACCTGAATTTTGGACTTGTTTTTTGGGAGGGTAGAGGGGATATTATCTCCTGCCTTCACCTAGGCAGCTTTTCTGCCTGGCCAGTCTAGCATACAAGCCTGAAGTTTCTTGATTTCTCGTTCACATGATCATCAGAACAATCCCACTTGGAAAGGCTGGCTGACGCTCCATCGGCTAAAGCCCACTCCCATCTCAAAAAGTTTTATTTCCTGGAGAAAATAAGAAGAAATTGCTCGAAAGATACATCCTAAAACAGGGGTGTCAAACTTGCGGTCTGGGGGTGGGGGTGGGCAGATACGTCACGAGCTGGCCCCGCCCCCGGCCGGTTTAAGTCCCAACACGTCATGTGTCGCCGCGAATTTGACACCCTTCTCTTAACACATTCCCCGGGCAAAGTTTCTCTCTTGGAGCTCTCCGTGGTGCTGAAATTTATTTCCCCCATCTGGCTTCTTAGGGGGGAAAAAAAACGGCTAGTGTGGAATGGCTTGACAACATATCATGTCAAGCCTAGTTCTTTCGACAGCTGGATTTGTCGAACAAGCAATAACGGCCCAGCACATCCGCCCGCAAACGAACCAATTTCCTCGCGTGGAAATCCGCTCGATATCAAAAGAGAACCACTCCGGGGTGTTGAGCGTTTGGTTCAGGAAAGTTGAAAATCCCACCTCCTGAGTGAGGCCCAGAAAAAGACCAGGCTGTTTTCCTTCGTGGGTGAAAAAACATGTTTCTTACACTCAAATTTTTACCGTTGATTTGGTGGTGATTAAAACATGAGCTTTAATCAGAACTGGGCAATTTCGTCATGCGCTCACTCCGGTAGTCCTTCAGCGGCAAAAAAGCGAGGTCCAGAATAACAGAATTGGAAGGGACCTTGGAGGTCATCTACTCCAACCCCGATTGAAACAGGAGATCCTCTATCATTCTGGACAAATGGCTGGACAATCTCTTCTTCAAAATCTCCAGTGGCAGTTTAATTTTCACAGGGATCATGAATAGGACCGGATAGAATTTCATCAGGCACCAATTAAAAAGAAAAGAAAAACCCAAACGCTAGACCAGCTCCATAAAAATCTAACTTTATTTCAATGGTATCTGGGGCCTCCCCAGGGGTAAATCCAGCAGGTTCTGACAGATTCTGGAGAACCGGCAGTGGAAACTTTGAGTAGTTTGAAGAACCGGCAAATACCACCTCTGGCTTACTCCAGAGTGGGGTGGGAATGGAGATTTTGCAATATGTTTCCCCCAGGAGTGGGGTGGGAATGGAGATTTTGCAGTATCCTTCCCCCAGGAATGGGGTGGGAATGGAAATTTTGGAATATCCTTCTTCCAGGAGGTGGGAGGGAATGGAGATTTTGGAATATCCTTCTTCCAGGAGGTGGGAGGGAATGGAGATTTTGCAGTATCCTTCCTCCAGAAGCGGGGTGGGAATGGAGATTTTGCAGTATCCTTTCCCCAGGAATGGGGTGGGAATGGAGATGTTGCAGTATCCTTCCCCTGCCAGGCCCACCAAGTCACACCATGCCCACCAAGCCACGCCCACAAAACCGGTAGTAAAAAAAATTCGGATTTCACCACTGGGCCTTCCCCATAAAACTTACCACCCCTTAAAATACACACTCACAGCCAATAAGTTATCAAGAGTCTTCCAGTATTTCATGGATCAGCCTGACTCCACTATGCACAGAAACGACTCATATCCAGACAACATAAACAAACTCACTTCCCAGTAGGGATGGCTACTCATTTTATACCTACGTGTAAATTGCCAAACTGGGTTTAAAATCTGCCACTCCCCAATCCCATCTCGAAAGTAGAAAAAGCGCGAAAAATTAAAGTCCAAACGCTGACATGAATTTCAGGATGCTGTTTTTTGTGAGACCCATACAGGGCAGCTCCCCTCCCCTCCCTCTCTTTCTCTTTCCAGTCGACCTCACAGGGTTGTTGTTGTGGGGGGAAACAGGAGGAGGAAGGAGAATTCTGCATGTTTGCTGCCTTGGGTTAACTTAGGAAGTAATAAAGGCAGGATAAAAATCAACCTAAAGGAAAAAACTCAACTAAGATCGTAGTGTCTTACACCAGGCATAGTCCAACACGCCAATCCAAGGGTTTATCTATCATCTCTACTTGAGCATTCTCACTGAAAGGGAAAACCACCATTCATAGGAAACACTGCAGGGAAACAGAAGCTCGAGAAAGAAGCCACGGAGATCTGACCTGGGGCAATGGCACGCGGGCCATAGATTCGCCATCACGGCTCTAGGTTGATGGAATAACCCTTCTTTGGATTTTGGCTCAGCCTACCCTACCCCGCTCCACTTCCCGGCTTTATGTCCTGCAGCTTAAATATATCAAGTTCTCCAGTGGTGAGATCATCCCGGTTTAATAACCAGTTGGGTGATTGCGCTCAACGCGCATGAGCAGTTTCAAGAAATCTTCACTTCCTGGCTTCTTCGGAGGAGTAACGCGGCTGATTCGCGTGGCGATCCGCTCTGCCACGCGAATCAGCTGAGAAGTTAAAGGGTGGAAAATAGCGCGGGCGGGCGGGCCCATCGGAATGTCAGGACGAATCGGTTTGCTCCCAGCTGATGGTTGGATCTAGCGGTTTGCCCAAACCGATCCGAACCGGTAGAATCCCACCCCTGAAGTTCTCTCCGTTTCTCCAAGTCTGGACTTTTTCTCTCTCCTCTCTTCCCGCTTTCCTTCTCTTTTCATTAGCCAAAAAAAAGAGAAAAAAAACCAATAGAATGCTCGGTGGTAGAAACATAGGCATAGAATCAAAGTTACGTTATCTGTATTATAGGGTTGGGTATTTTAAATATTTAATGGTTAATGGTTTTAATTTTTAGCCAAAGTTATATGCTTTTTTAAGAAATTGTTTAACTTTTGTGTACTATTTTTATTTGGCTGTTCACCGCCCTGAGTCCGCAAGGAGAAGGGCGGTATACAAATCTAAACAAATAAATAAATAAATAAATAAATAAAACCTTAGCAAGGCCACAATACTGAATTCTGTTTTGGTCACCACACTACCCAAAAAAAAAAAAGATGTTGAGACTTCGGAGGAGAAAAAATATGCAAAGAAGAGCAACTAAGAGGATTAAAGGCCTAGAGACTAAAACATATGAAGAACGGC
Source organism: Masticophis lateralis (assembly GCA_030761175.1). Lineage (NCBI taxonomy): Eukaryota > Metazoa > Chordata > Lepidosauria > Squamata > Colubridae > Masticophis > Masticophis lateralis. The sequence continues at coordinate 10,374,865 of JAUDYJ010000015.1, forward strand.
TGCAGGATTTGAGTTTGGTTAGCCCAGGGGTCAGCAACCTGCGGCTCTGAAGCTGCATGTGGCTCTTTGGGCCCTCTGCTGTGGCTCCCTGCCAGCCATCCCACCACTGGCTGGCCCCACCCCTCGGCCTCACCTCCCAGTCACTCCTCGCCTGGCCTGAGAAGGTAAGGGTGACGGCAGGAGGAGTGGAGAAGTGGCCAGGGCAGAGACAGAGAGATACAGAGAGAGAGGGAGAGAGAGAGAGCCATCAAGAGATACAGAGAGAGGAAAGGGAAAGAGAGATATGTCAAAAGGATTTTGTGGTTCCCGGTGTTTTTTAACAACTGGTTCTCTGCCCTAATGACCGGATGGGTAGGCGTGGCTGGGGGGGTGGGTCATATGACTGGTGGAAGTGAGTGACATCGAGTTGGCCACGCCCACCCAGGTTTTGTGACTCCCGGTTGTTTTCTTTTCTGTGGGAAACGGGTCCAAACCGCTCTTTGAGTGTTTCAAGTTGCAGACCCTTGGGCTAGTCTAAAGAAAAGAAGAATTAGGGGCGACATGATAGCCAGTATTCCCGTATTCGAGGGGCTGCCCCAAAGAAGAGGGGGCTCAAATTATTCTCCAAAGCACCAGGACAAGGAGCAACCGATGGAAATTCAATCAAGGAGAGAAGCAGTTTAGAACTAAGGAGGAATTTCCTGACAGTGAGAACAATTAACCAGAGGAACAACTTGCCTCCAGAAGTTGCGAATGCTCCATCACTGGAGGCTTTTAAGAAAAGGTTGGATAACCCTTTGTCTGAAGTGGTGTAGGGTTTCCTGCCTAAGCAGGGGTTGGACTAGAAGACCTCTGAGGTCCCTTCCAGCTTTATTCCGATTGATTTTATCTTCATCCAGCTCTGGGACGCTCTGGATGAAAAGAACGGGCGGGGGGGGGGGGTTGGGAAAACGTGCAGGACAGTGTCTCTCTTTCTCTCCTCCGTCTGCTGCCGGAGGAACACAAAGGGCCAGGAAGGTTCGTTTCCCCTCCGCCGTCTCCCATTAGATCAATTAATATTCAGGGAAAGTCTCTTCAACATGAAGTTTAAATAATCATAAAAGGCAAAAAGAGGAGGGCGAAGGAGAAGAAAGGAGAGGAGCCGCGCACGGATGTTCCAGAAGCTTCTCTAGACCTTTCAATCAATTTTTATTTATATGCAAAACCAAGGGAAAACTGGAGTGGGGGGCAGGGGGAGGGAAGAAGACAGAGGGGGGGGGGGGGGAAGGGAATGCAGATATATACAAAGCTCCTCCTGATGGTAACACTCTCAATTTAGTGACAGGCAAATGGTTTCCTGCTGCCACTTAATCTCATTTCTTGCATAATGCCCTCTAATTAGCATATCAAAGTGAATTAATACTTCTAGGGCATTAGCGATGGGGGGGGGGGAGAGAAATCTGTTCTAAGCTTCACAATAGCAGTTAAGCAACAGCCAAGAAATCCTTCTTCCCCCCCCTCCAATATATATATATATATATATATATATATATATATATATAAAATATACACAGAGAGAGAGACACAAACTTACATACATATACCCCAAATCATTTTGCATTGCAAAACCGTCCCATTTATCTCTCCCTTCTCCCTCTAAACACTTTTACCGCACACTGTTTTACTACTTTTCCCCCCAAACAAAATGATAATTGCCCCAAAGTTAGCGGCATCTGTAAAGGCCCGCGCAGAATCTTAATTTGGGAAAAAAAGAGGGAGGGGGAAAAAAAACATGAAGAAAGAAAGAAACAAACAAACAGAAAAACCCCCACCGGCAGAATAGTTTCATGCGGGCTGCGGCCCACCCCGGTTCAGAATCGAATTGGAGGGTTTTCTCAAAATTAAAAAAAAAATAAAATAAAGGGAGGGGAGGTGGAATCTATTTAACACTCTTATAGGATGCGCTCTATCTCTCCCCCCCCCGTCTCTTTCGTTCTCTCTTTCTCCCTTCCTCCCTATCTCTCTCTCCCCCTTTCTCCCTCGCTCCCTTTCTCATTCTCTCTTTCTCCCTCCCTATCTCTCTTTCTCTCATTTTCTCTTTCTCCCTTCCTCCCTTTTTCTCGTTCTCTCCTTCTCTCTCCCTATCTCTCTCGTTTTCTCTCTCTTCCCCATTCTTTCTCATTATCTCTTTCTTCCTCCCTATCTCTCGTTTTATCTCCCTCCCTCCCTTTCTCATTCTCTCTTTCTCCCTCCCTATCTCTGTTTTATCTCCCTCCCTCCCTCTTTCTCATTCTCTCTTTCTCCCTCCCTATCTCTCTTGTTTTATCTCCCTCCCTCCCTCTTTCTCATTCTCTCTTTCTCCCTCCCTATTTCTCTTGTTTTCTCTCCCTCCCTCCCTCTTTCTCATTCTCTCTTTCTCCCTCCCTATTTCTCTCCCCTTCCTCTTTCTCCCTCCTTATCTATCTTTCTCTCCCTCTGTTTCTCTCTCTTTCAAGAACCCTGGCCTCCCTCCTGCGGCTCAGAGGGCGTAACCACCTGCTGAATCAAGATTGACAGTATGAAAGAAGGACCGCCCACATTTGTTAGAAGCGGACAAAAGTTGACAAAGGATGTTCCTGGCCAGGAAGGAACATACCCAGCTATGCATGAATTGTAAAACCTGTGTACGTAGAATAAGTACTGAAGGAGTCAACACTGAGCCCAAAGGAACCCAGTAAACACACACACACATATTGCTATATATTCCAAGGGGTTGCATAATGAAGCCCGTTTGGCCTAGTGGTGAAGGCACCAAGCTAGAAACCAGGCGTCAGTGAGTTCTAGTTTTGTCTTAGTAATGAAAGTCAGCTGGGTGATTTTAGGCCAATCACCAGGAGATGGTAAATTATAACCCCCGCCTTAGGCATGAAAGCTGGCTAGGTGATTTTAGCCCAGTCACCAGGTGACTGGGAGTTCTAGTTCTGTCTTAGCAATGAAAGTCAGCTGGGTGGTTTGGGGCCGATCACTAGGAGATGGTAAATTATAACCCCACTTTAGGGCTGGTCCCTCTCTCCCTCTCTCAGCCCAACTCAACTCTCTTGTGGGAAAAACAGGAGGAGGAAGGAGTATTGATTATGCTTGGCACCTCACGTTATTTGCAAAAATAATAAATTCAGGATATAAATAAATAAAGTCGAAACAAAGCCAGCTTAGAGGTCGACTACAGCCCGGCTCCCTTGCCCCGCTTGACATGGCTGACCCCCCCTCCTTCCCCCACAAAAAAGATGAACTTTTCAGAGAATTGATCCTTTGGCCAAGCTAGCTATTTCTAAGAAAGTCCTTTGGCGAGATTCCCGAGCAAAGAGAAAAATCTGTTCCTATTCACATCCAGTTTCAATTTTTCTCCGGTGTCTAAGGGATAACAAAGGGCCGATCGGAGAAAACCAGAAACGGGACAAAAAGTCAGTCTGGCGGGGTTTTAAAGAGGGGGAGGGAGACATGGCCGAAGAGAGCACCGAGCAGGTTTTAGCATAAGGTAGGCCGCTATCACTAGGCGGTGAATGCCATTCAGCGGGTCTGCTTGAGCAGCTGAAGGTGGGGGGGGGGAGAAATAGAGGACCCATACTCACATATCCATCTTCCTCCATCAATTCACAGAGACCACCTCGTTTTCTAGGCTGATCCGCAAGGGAAGGGAAACCAGGAAAGAACCGCGAAGGTCCCAATTCACATCAGTCTCTGGTTTCTTCTCAAAACATTCGGATCGCCCAGGCTCCAAAACCAAACTAACCATATAGATTAAATAAGCCACAAAGGAGAGAATCAGGGGAGGTTGTCACGCAAAGTCCCTTTCGGAAGTCGCAAGTTTGCATCCCTAATTTTGCCTTTTGCAAAAAAAAAAAAAAAAAAAAATCCAACCTGTCAGAGCTTAGGCAGCGTAACTAGTATAACGAGATAAACCCAGTAGCAAAACCCAGCACACAGAGCCTGTTAGATAAATAACATTGGTTTTATCTACAGTTAAATATTTACAGACTTCTACGTGGTTAAATACCTTATCATACAGCTACACACGGAGAGCAAAAAAAAAAAAAACAACCCTACACCAACACAACACCGGCAAATGTGGTTGAAACGGAGCCGAGACCACGTAACAGACAACTCTCGTTGAGCGTGGTCAAAATTGACAGATCTATTTTTAAAAAAAAAAAAAAAAATACGGCCCGGCAAACCCGAGATCTCCCCTAACACCGGGCTTTAATTCATTCCTGATTAGATGCGAAAGAAGGCTAGCGTTAGAACTCCGCAGCGCATAAATAGACCCAAGGACGGCCTGTCGCACCCGATGTAATATATTTTAAAATATGCAAGGCTATTCCCAAGCCGAGCTTGCAAATTAAGCTTCTTTCTTTTAAATAAGAATAACCATAATAGGAAAAAAAAAAACAGAAGAGAGAAGTATTGACAAGCAGGGCTGATGACTTGGTTTGGAAGAGGAAGGATAATCAAATTGATCGGCGACACAATCAAGGGACAACACAACGGTCAGATCGTGGGCCGTCAAGAACGAGCCGCACAAGAGGAGGGGATCTGCAGAAGAATCTTTTGTGTACCGAGCACACGCCACTGCACGCAAGCACGGCACAACGTTCACACCTGATTTGCTATGGTGTTCGGGTAACCCCGTGGCTAACCTGCGGGGCCTCCGAGAACCAAATATAACCAAGAGACCCCCTTCAAACTCCTTTGAAATGAGTCCACCGGGTTTCAGAACCTTTGAGGAAAGGAAGCAACAATTGGGAAAGCGGCAAATATTTACGTTAACACACACACACACACACCCTTTTCCTCATCAGGGGAACAGAGAGAGAGAAAAGACCCGGGAATCTATTCCTAAATCCGGACGGAATAATTTTCTCTTTTTCTGCGAGGATTTAGCAGCAAAAAGACTCACAAAAGACCGAATTTTGCTCCGTTCTTAAAGCCTAAGCCTCCCCACCCACCCACCCCCACCAAGCCAGGAGAGTTACTATTCAGAACATACAGATGGACACCAAAATCTCTTTAAAACCAGCTGCACAATATGTCACAGTCTATTTACTTTTAAACAGAGTGTTCCAACCATCGGTTTTTTGTTTAAAACAGGCAAGCCTCCAAAAGCCTTGTCTCTTTCTGTTGTTTTATTTTACTGCCAAAAGCGCTCGTTTGCCAACAACTGGTGTCAGTCGGCGGCGTTTATAACACGGCAAAAACTTCCCTTGCAATCCTGTTTCTTCGTTCTGTGGAATCGGCCTGCAAGGATTTCCTTCGGGGAGGGGGGTTGAGGGGGGCAGTGGGGGAGTGACTTTGTTTCCCCTTCTCTGCAGAGAAGGAATAGTGTCCAGACAATACCTGAGGGTCATGGAAAGCGGCCCGAGGAAGAAGAGTTGGAGAAGAAGGATTTAAGCCAGGCGCTTCAAGAGCTGAGTCGAGTTACAGGATCTGAACTGCCAGCAGGAGGAATAAGGAATAAGTTGAGGATTACGATCTATGGAAGATTCTGCCAAAGAGTTTTAATTCCGTCCTTCGTTGGCTCAGCCCAAGAAAACAGTCTGAGTGGAGAAGAGGGACAAGACGGGTGTGTGTGTGTGTGTTTTTTCCCCCTCATCCCACCCTTTCTATACCAGGACAAGCTGCTCTGAACAAGAGAGCAAACTGTGAATAACAGAGTGGGGAAGGGACCCTGGAGGTCTTCCAGTCTGACCCTCCCTGATCAAACAGGAGACCCTATACCCAGTAGTAGGATTCAAATAACTGAACAACCGGTTCTCGGCCCTAATGATTTCTTCCAACAACCAGGTCACCAAACTGCTCAGAAAGTTAACAACCGGTTCTCCCGAAGTGGTGCGAAGCGGCGGAATCCCATCACTGCCTATACCATTCCATTCTGGTCTCTTCTTAAAAATCTCCAGTGATGGAGCGCCCACAACTTTGGGAGGCAAAACAAAAACTCAATTTTCTCAGAACAAAAACTTGATTTTTTTTTAAAAGACTAGAAAGAGACTGCAATTCCAGGCGTCTATTTCTCTTCCTCCTCCTCCTCCTCCTCCTCCTCCTCTTCCTCCTCCACAGAAGTTCATTAATTTTTACGATCCTTCCAAGTCAGTCCCCAGCTTCTAAAGCTTTACAAAGGCTACACAATTCTAGCAAGGCATTATGTATATTATTAGGACTTTCCAGTGAATTAAAGCCATTTAGACTTGCGCTGGCTTTCAATTAGCGGCGGGTTTTTGTTGTTGTTGTTGTTGTTGGCAGCTGTCATCTCAGAGGTCCTTAAAGGAATCAATGCCCAGCTCCAGCTCAAGCTGGTGTGTTCAGAGGCACACCAAAAACTTGTGGAAAGAAAGAAAGAAAGAAAGAAAGAAAGAAAGAAAGAAAGAAAGAAAGAAAGAAAGAAAGAAAGACAGACAGACAGACAGACAGACAGACAGACAGACAGACAGACAGCGAGCGTAGCGGCCCGAGCAGGCAGAGCATTCGAGCGTTCGTGAAAATACAGAACGGTCCGTTATAAATGCGTGCCATTTCAGCCGGGAAAGAGACAGAACGAAGAATAGGGGAGACTCCTTAAAAAGAGGAATGCAAGCCAAGCTGGCGAAGGAGGCAGGCAGAAAAAGAGGCCACCGCCATCCAACAACGCTCAAAGGAGAGCAATTTAGAAAGTAGATTTCTAGAGATCTAGCAATCTAGAATCTAGAAATCTAGATTCCTCGCAATCTAGAAAGGAGTAGCCTAATCATAAGAGTTCAGTCACAATAACATCATATTGTTGTTGTTGGTACAGAATAAACTTTCTCCTCTCAACAGATGTTACTTGGAAAGCATCTGGACCAACAGGCTAATTCACAGGACAGACCAGCTTTTCCCTTCCCTGCTAAACTTCCAGTATAAATAAACACCTTTATAAAGGTAGGGCTTAGAAACTTTAAAAAAAAACACACACACACACACATTGTTATAAACAGGGTCAAGGGTGCAAATTAAAATTCTGGAGATTCCAATGAAGGGAACTTCTGCTGCCTAACTCAAGAGCGGAGTTCTCGTGCAGACAAATACTCCATTTAGAAAATATTGTATTTTGGGACAGCCTAGAGAATATGGGCTCCGTAGAACGGCTAAGGGTCCCCAAACTGAACAGCGTGTTTTGTAACTCGAGGCCTGGCCGCCGTATCAGGTCCACCTCTGTCTAAATGAATAAATCTAAAATTACACTTACAGGTTCCAATTAGTTTACCGCCCCTCATATTTCCAACGGTTACATTCCTGCCTTGTCTTTCTGGGCATGCGGTAAAAGCGGCCTCCGTTATTTTATCAAGGATCTCAAAACCAAATCTTTTTCTTCCTTGGGGGAAGGGTGGGGGGCGAGAGAAGGTGATTGCATACGATGCAACAGATGGCAATGACCAGGTTCAACTGAGAAAGGAAGGAAGGAAGGAGAAAAGGAGGGAGGGAGGGAGGGAAGGAAGGAAGGAAGGAGAAAAGGAGAGAAGGAGGGAAGGAAGGAGAAAAGGGGGAGGAAGGAAAGGAAGGAGAAAAAGAGGGAGGGAAAGAAATAAGGAAGGAGAAAAGGAGGGAGGGAGGGAAGGAGAAAAGGGGGAAGGGAGGGAAGGAAGGAGAAAAGGAGGGAGGGAAAGAAGTAAGGAAGGAAAAAAGGAGGGAGGGAGGGAAGGAAGGAAGGAGAAAAAGAGAGAGGGAGGGGAAGAAGGAGAAAAGGAGAGAGGGAGGGAAGGAAGGAGAAAAGGAGGGAAGGAAGGAAAAAAGAAGGGATGGAAGGAAGCAAGGAAGGAGAAAAGGAAGGAAGGAAGGAAGTTTTAAAAACTGAGCAAGAGAAAGCAAAAAGAGAAATTTCTCTCTGGTGGTACAGAAAGAAGGAGAGAAAAGAACAACGCTAATCATTCAATACAAAGCATGCAAAAATAATAATAACTTTCTAACTAAAGGGCGCTTCACCCTTTTATGAGGGCCACCCGCTCAAATAAACCTGTAAACATATCAATATTCCACAGAGGTGGGCTTTCTTTTCCCACCCCACCCCACCCCCTTAGGATATCCATACTCACATTCCCAAGTTTCTGAAATTGCTAAGGGAACTATTCTTCGGTGGAGAAAAACACGCTGCTCGCCTGGAGCATTTCACAGGGGGAAATAGTGTCGAGAACGCAAGGAATGTCTTCATTCAGGACCCCCCAACAGGCTGTGGAGTTTTCACCCGAGCCCCTTCTGGGAAGTTTCCCCTTTCCAGGGGTCCCTCGGTTGGCATCGCTAGTTCCAGAACCTTCCTTTCTGCCGAGCCAAGTTTTAAACTGCTGGCAAAGGAGAATTCAGCCAGACGGGGCCAAGTTAGAAGGGATGTTCCCGGTGTAGAATAGAATAGAATTCTTCATTGGCCAAGTGTGATTGGACACACAAGGAATTTGTCTTTGGTGTATATGCTCCCAGTGTACATAAGGAGAATAAAATAAAATGTATCCATCGAGAATCAAAAGCTACAACACTTGATGATAGTCACAGGTTACTAATAAGCTATCAAATCGTAGTAGGGAACAAATATAAACAATACAAATTGAGAGATATAAGCAACATGGTTATAGTCATAAGTGGGAAGAGACAGATACTAGTAAGGAAGAGAAGAATAATAGTAATACAGTTTTAGTAAAGGACTCAGAGACACCCACCTTCCCTGGCTTAAAAGCATTGTAAGCCGCCCTGAGTCTCCGGAGAAGGGCGGCATATAAATTGAACCAATAAATAAATAAATAGCTTGCCAGAAAAAAATAGGAAGAAGCAAAATGAGCCAAGGGAAGTCGAATAGAAAAAGGAAGGTGAACATACCAGGGTCCAAAAACACCCTTCTCGGATTTAAGACCTTTTCCAGCAGGCTGCAAAAACAGCTCACAAAATCCATCTTGGAGCTCTCCCCCACCCACCCACCCACACACACCCTCCCAAAAGGAGCCCAGGTCTTAATTCTCAGTAGCTACAGAGAGATACGGTCATCTAGCAGAGTCCAGGCAGCAGGGAAAACTCCGAAAACTGGAAGGTGGTCTTGGAAACACCGGCCATGCCATTCCCACATTCAGCTTGGGAGGATCGGCTGGCTTACCGGCAGGAAATATATCGCCAGGGCAGACTGGAATTGGGATGCAGGGTTTATTCCTTGTAGCACCGGCCCGAAACACAACCAGGATTTTCATTGGCTCAGTTTCAATTCCAGCCAGGAATCCCTTTAGATCAATCTCCACCTTTTCTTTCCATTTACTCTTTCTTTCTTTCTCTCTCTCCCCAGCAAGCAGATCCACACCACAATGCATACTCTAGGCACAAGGTAATACGAAGATGACAAAAAGCTCCATTATCAGCACATAATGCACCGTATTAGAAAACAGTTTATCAACTTCTCCGGGGTTTGATTTAAACAACAACAACAACAACAGGGAAACTCTTGCAGAAAAATTAATATCGCTTTGGCAATCGTTCCCACGTAAACACTCCAGCAAAAAATCGACACCGGCCTTGTATTTTTCTGCTCAATGGTGGGTTTTTAAAGACCTAAACGGTTAGCCATTCTCGTATTCTGCTTCTCCTCCTTCACTTAAATTTCACACACGCATGAACGCAACGACTTTAGTCACACACCAACCGAGACAATGTCGAACAAACCTGGAGTTACACCCTCCTAGGAAGTTAATAGATTTTTTTTAAAAAACACAGAAGTCCCGCAGGAATACCAAGTGTTGCTAGTTCGCCCCTTAGAAGGAGCAACTTGTAACTGTAAGAGTCCAACACTCTGCAAATTGGAAGGATGAAAATAAGAGCTTTAAAAGGAAGTTGGCGGCAGGCGACTCTTACTATTAAGAACCTGGTTTTGTTTTGTTTTTCCCAGCTCTTAAAAGGGCCTGCAAATAAAATCTTGATTTCTTGGACTCCTGCTTTATCAACCTTAGACTCTCAAAGAAGAATCTCTCTTTTTCTCTCCCACCCCTACCCCCCACTCCTTTTTGGGGGGAAATCAAAACCACCGAGTTGAAAGCTCCCCACAGATTCCCCCCTTTGTTAAAAAAAAAAATCCGGGGGGGGGGGGGGTTTGTTTGTGCAGCCTCTAAAAGCATTTTTGGAAACCACCAGGAGTTTTTTTCCCTAAGAGGGGGAAAAAAAAAATCTGAAGCAGCAAGAAGGAGCTTTTGCAGCGAGATCTTCTCTCGCCCGGCAAGCACAACAAATTAAAACACCAGAGGGGAATCCAGCAAATTCCTAGCTCAGCCACCCTCTGTAATTGTAATTAGCTCCCCTGTTACTTCGATCAGAAGGAGAGGAAGGCGAAAGGAAGATAAGAGGGAAAATGAAGCCAGCTGAATCCACGGCGCTTCCATAGAAACACAGGGAAGGGAGGGTGCGGGGAGTGACACCGGCTTCCCCATTTTTCACCGCGTTTTGCAAACAAGGGTCCGAACAAAACCAGAACGTGACATCGAAAGCCGGCAAAACCAAATTAGGTTGGTTGCAAAGGATGCTTCGGGACCTCGAGATCACCGACCCCCCCCCGATGAGAACAGATCAAAGATGGCTGCAGCTCCAAACACAGCTTTTCTCCCAGAGCTGGGGGAAGGGGGAAGAGGTCTGTGGCCCTGTTTATCCAGGGAAGGTGTAAAAGGGGGGGGGGGAGTGGAGAGGAGGAGGGAGAATGAGGGTACCAGAGAGAGCCGAGGGCCTGTTTGTTTTTGTTTTTTGTTTCGCTTTTTGTTTGTTTTTCCTCGCCCCTCCCTCCCCCCCAACGCCGGGTTGGTCTTTTCCTACCTGTTTTCTCTTTGATCTCACACAGGACGCTGAACAAAGCCGGTTTCATTCTATGGCAATTGAGGGCGTGCTTTCTGCAAAAAAAGAGAGAGAGAGAGAGAAAAAAAAATGGAAGGGAAAATAAACACCCAGGGGGAAAAAAAAAAAAAGGGAAGGAGAGATGGATTATAGCCTGAGCGGAGGGGGTGAAGAGGTCACTCTTTCTTGTCCTAAGACTTTTTGGGGGTGGGGGGGTGGGGTATCTTTTTAAGTACAAGCAGGGCACCCTTTCCCGCCTATAAAAAGAGGCATTCGAAAAGGGAGCTCCTGTTGGGAAGAAGGGAGAAGTTCGAAGAGAAAGCAGAAAGGGGTGAGAATTGAGGGACACGGGGAGGTCGGTCGGAGGCCGCTACCTAAGAGTTTGGAAGGGGGGGGGGTCCTCTCAACTCTTTCCTCCCCCCCCCCCCACCAATCCCCAAATCCAAAGCCACTCCTGAAAATATCTCCCAACCCTTTCTTGGGGAAAATAAATCACAGCTTGTCAAGCCACTCTTCATCAGCAGTCGTGATTTATGGAAAGAGAAGGAACTTCTAAGAGTTCAACTCCGGGCCTTCGGTGGTCTCTCTTATGAACGGGACGGGCCTTGCAAAAAGGATTTCCAAAATAAATAAATTAATTAAATGTCACTCCCACCCACCCACCCCACTCCTCTCTTTCTCGCTTGTTCCTCGGCAGGCCAATGTTTACTTAGAACACACACACACACAAAAACCCTCAGGAAAGGAAAGGAGTAAGAGAGAAGAGGCCGAACAGACTGGGACAGGTTTTTTGAGAAAAGCAAGAACCCAGCCAGACTGCGCCTCCCTCCCAGGCTGACAATTTTCTAAAGGAAAAGAAAACACACAAGTTTGGGGGAGGCCCAGGAGGACCCAGAGAAAGGGAGGCAAGCAAGCTAACTTTTCCTCTACTCGTCTCCCCCAGCTCTTTGGGAGAACTGTGAGCAGCCATGCCTACAGCCTAACTCCAGGCATTCTGTCCATAAACAAACAAACAAACATTTGAAGAGACAGAATCTCAAACTTTTTGAGTTTCCATCTATATTTTATTTTATTTTATTTGTTTCATTTTGCTTGCTTGCTTTTCTGCTTGATGTTTGGGGCTAGGTTGCAATGCTTACTTTAGAAAGAGTCCACTTTTCTGTTTTGTTTTTTTAAAAAATAATTTTTGAATTAAATTAATTTAATTAAGGGGAGATGACACTCCTAAAACAGCAGACTGCTGTTTGGGGGTGCCAGGCTGTTTCTCCCTCGGCCTTCCTAGGTTATGCCTAACTAGATGGTGCCGGGTTGAGGTGGGGTGAGGGTTGAAGTTGCTATTCCCCATCTTTCAAGACCTCGGGTATTGCTTGGGTTATTTGGAAGGAAGGAAGGAGATAGGAAAAGGAAGGAAGGAAGGAAGGAAAGAAAACGGAGATGAGAATGGAAAGGAAAATGGAGATAGGAATGGGAAGGAAGGAATAGGAATAGGAATAGGAATAGGAAGGAAGGAAGGAAGGAAGGAGAGAGATAGGAATGGAAAGGAAGGAAGGAAGGAAGGAAGGAAGGAAGGAGAGAGATAGGAATGGAAAGGAAGTAAGTAAGGAAGGAGATAGAAATAGGAAGGAAAGGAAGGAAGGAAGGAAGGAAGGAAGGAAGGAAGGAAGGAAGGAAATCAGAGATGGGAATGGGAAGGAAAATGGAGATAGGAATGGAAAGGAAGGAAGGAGATAGGAATAGGAAGGAAGGATAGAAAAAGGGAGAGAGGAATGGGAAGGAAGGCAGGAAAGAAGCTCTGCTTCAGGATTAGGGATTTGGGAAGGGGATCAATCCTTTCCCACCCACCCCACATACACACTCAACACAGCAACATAAACAACTGGCACCCGGAGGGGATGCTAATCTGGGGGGTCTTTGGTTCATTGCCATTTTGGCTTTCCCAGCGGTGGAGGTTTTCCTTTTGAGGAAGGGGTGAGGGTGGGGGGGGGCTGGAATTGTCACGTTTTGTCCCCTCTGGTTTCTCCAGGCTGCCTTTAGGAGAAGCAGTTTTAAATTCCAGCAGGACTTGGCCAGGTGGCAGGCAAACAAGCCAGCCAGCCAGCCAATAAATAAATAGCTTAGCGGATCAACAGTCTGTCTGTCTATCTATCTATCTATCTATCTATCTATCTATCTATCTATCTATCCATCCATCCATCCACACATACACAAAACACAACGCCCCAGACAATCGGCGCCCCCCACTCCCCGCACCCTCAAACCCCTGGCTGGTTCGAAAAAAGGACCAACTTTGCTTGCGCCTCGTCCAAGCTCTGGTCGGTGATGGTCATGATTTGGTGGAGGATGTCGCCAATGTCCTGCTTGCGGCCGTCGCCGTCGGCGCCCTCGTGCCCGTGGGGAGGCGGCAAAGCCATGCCCCCTTGCACCGCGTGGCTGGCCAGGTTCACGCCGGCCAGCGTCTGTAGCATCCGGGTCTGCTCGTCCATGCTGCCCGCCGCTACGATCGCACTTTGGGGACGGCAGCGGGGCGGGAGAGGGTGGGGTGGGGGGGCCTGGGAGGAAGAAAAGGAGAGAGAAGAAGGGGAGAAAAGGAGAAAGGAAGAGGAAGGAAGGAAGGAAGGAAGGAAAGGAGAAGGAGAGAAAAGAAGGAGAAGGGAAGGAAGGAAGGAAGGAAGGAAGGAAGGAAGGAAGGAAGGAAGGAAGGAAGGAAAGGAGAGAAAAGGAGAAGAAGGGGAAAGGAAGAGGAAGAAAGGAAGAGGAGAAGGAAGGAAAGGAGAAGGAGAAAAGAAGGAGAAGGGGAAAAAAGAAGGAAGAGGAAGAAGGGAAGGAGAAGAAGAGAACGGAGGGAGGAAAGGAAGAGAAGGAGAGAAAGGAAGGAAGAGGAAGAAAGGAAGGAGAAGGGAAGGAAGAGAAGGAGAGAAAGAAAGGAAGAGGAAGAAAGGAAGGAGAAGGGAAGGGAATGGAAGGGAAGGAGAGCCGGAGAAAGCGAGGGGTTTTTTTTTCGGGGGGGGGGGGCGGCGGATGGAAGCAAAAACAGCAGCGTTCCTTGGCTGGCAAGCGGGCGAAAGGAAGGAAGGGGAAAGTAAATCTCACCCCCGCAAACCAAGCGCAGTTCCCGCCGCTCTCGGGAGAAAAAAAGGACGGACGGAAGAAACAAAAAAGGAAAGAAAAAAAAAAAAAGAAGGGAAAAAAAGGGAGGGGGGGAAGAGAGAGAGCCGAAAAGCTAAATCCCCGAGCCTGACATCGCTCCGACTTGGCGGTGGATCCCTCTCTCGTTCGCTCGCTCTCTCCCGCTCTCGGCTTGGCTTTCGCCCCCCAAAAGCCTCCTCCTTTTTAAGTTCCAAACGCTCCGGCGGGGCTCCAGCGGCGATCGGTGGGTGCCGAGCCCGCCGGCCTCTGCAGAAGCTGCTGCGGGGGGTGGGAGGGGGGGGCTGGCGGAGAAAGAGAGAGGGGGGGGGTTTCTCCCTGGTTATTTTTTTTTAAGTCGCGGTTTTTCTTCTTCTTCTTCCTCCTCCTCCTTCCTCTTCCTCGCCCGGCAGAGCGACTCTCAGGGCTGTGGGAGCGTCGTTTCTGGGTCTGGGGGCTGTTTTTGTTTCCGCCCCCAGCCCCTTCGGTGGGAGCGGAGGAGGAAGGCTCGCCAAGGGTCGGATTCGGCTCCTCTGGGTTGGCGGTGCGAGTGTCTGGCTTTTCTCTCTCTCTCTCTTTTTTCTTTCTTTCCTTCCCCTCTTCTTCTTCTTCTTCTTCTCACTTCCTCCGATTTCTTTCTTTCTTTTTCTTCCTTCCCCCTTTTCTTGGAAACAAAGGAGTCGCAGGGGAGGAGGGGGTCGCCCCCCAAAAGCGAGACACCCCCTCCCTTCAACAAAAACAAAAAAAAAAAGGAAAAGGTTTTTTCAAATCCTGAAAAAGTTACGACGACGACGAAGCCGAACCTGGTCCAGGGATTTCTCGTCTTCTTTTGGGAAAAAACCAAGCAACAGCCGGTATCTGAGCTGGCATCCCCGGCTCTTAAGGACGGGCCACATTTACAAGCGGAGGGGAGCCGCCTTCTCCCCCAGAGAAGGGAGGAGAGAGGGGGAAAGGAGGAGAAGAGTCGTCCTCGTCCTTCTTCGGCCGGAGAAGAAGAGGAGGAGAAGGGACAACAAAAAGCATCACCAGCGATCTCGGAGTCTCGGTCCCGGCGGGATCAAAAGCTGAGAAAGGGAAAAAAAAAAGAGAGAGAGAGAGAGAGAGAAAAGCCGGAGGGGAGAAAAAAAAAAAGTTTGAACTTGGGCAAAGCCGGAAAAGAAAGAAAAAGAAAGGAAAAGAAAAGAAGAAAAGAGGAGGAGAGGGAGAGGAAAAAGGGGGGGAAAGGGGAAAAAAGGGGGGGTTGAGAATAATAATAATAATAATTGCAAGCTGCCCCCCCCCAAAAAAAAGAAAGGCAAAAAAAAAAAAAGAAGAAAAGAAAAAAAGAAAAGAAAAGAAAAAAAAAGAGCAGCCGGCTGGAATTGATGAGTCCGGCCGCTTTGTGCCTGGGCGTGTGTTTTGTGTTGTCTGATCGCCGTCGGGGTGAGCGATTGACAGGCTGCCAACGCCGTTCACTCAGCCTGCCGACGTGTCGCCCGGCGAAGGAGGCGAGCGGCGGCCAGCAAAGAGCCACCGGAGGGGATGGGGAGGGGGGAAGCCCCGCCCCCTCTCCCGGAGCCCCGCCCACACGCCCCTTGGCCACGCCCGCCCCCTTGGAAGGAGACCTGGGGTCTGAGCTCAGCCAATGGCTGGCGGGGGTCTTCTCCTCGCCCCTTCTGCATCCCCCAAAGCCCAGTTTGGGGGTCCCCGGCAGGTGGGGCTGTTTTTAGCCCTTTAGTAAGGATGAAAGTTAAGAAAGTTGACCCTCCCCTCCCCCTCCTGGCACACACACCTGGCTCACCTAAGCCCCGCCCCTTACCTGGCCCACCTAAGCCCCGCCCCTTACCTGGCCCACCTAAGCCCCGCCCCTTACCTGGCACCCCAACCAGGAACTCCGCCCCGCCTCCCAGGCGGCGCAGCCAAGCTGCCACATCGCTCCTCCCGCCACTTGGCTTTATATGGGCCGGCTTCCGCGAGCCGGCCCTTTTTATAGAGGGCCACGCCCCGCCACGCCCCCGCAGGCCACGCCCCCACCCGCCTGCCCTTCCCACCGGGAAGGACGCCTTTGGCAGCCGGCCACGCCCCCTGATGGCTCCGCCCCCTCCTCTCTCACTCTCTCTCTCTGCTTTGTGTGGCTCCACCCACTCGGCCGCGCGCGCGTCAGCCTTTTAGCCCCGCCCACTCGGAGGGCGTGGTTTAGTGCCCCGGTTTGGCTTTTTTTTTTTTTCCCTTGTTGCCAAGGGAGTGAGGGGGGGGAGAGGAGGGGCTGTGGTGGGTCACCTGGCCGAAAGGGTTGAAGGTCGGGCTCGCCCGCCCGCGCCACAACGTCCTGAGGCGATTTATGCCCGACGGACATGTTTTTTTTTTTCGCCTGACGACCCTAACGGATGCTTCGCCGCCGAGGCAAAAATAAAAACCCGCCCGCTCACACCTCAGAGGAAATCCGCGGCGGGCCAATCAGCGCTCTCCGAGGGAACGGCTCCGCCAATCCGAGACGGGTAGGGATGGAAGGAGGCGGAGCCGTCTAGAGGACGTTCTCCCGGCCCCGCCCCAACTCCGCGGCGCGACTTGCCATTGGCGCGTTCGAACGGGGCACGTGACGCGGGGAGGCGGAGGGCGGCGCGGCGCGGTTGCCATAGCGACGACGCGGCCCGGCGTCCTCGCGTCCTTTACACGCGTCCGCCCTGGCTGCGTCCTCACGACCTCCGTCCGCCCAAGCGGCCGCGCAAGCTCCCCCCGGGGGGCAACCTGGCCATTTTGCAGCCTCTCCGCCTCCCTGTCTCCAGTTGCCCGTCTCGGCCTGCAACCCACCCGCCTTGCCCACCCGCAGGGCCCCGCTTGGCTTCTCCGGGGAGGCTCCCATATCGCTGCTAGTGCACCCAGGGATGCTCCTTCCGCACGACCCGGCTTGCCTCCTTGCAGGGCGTGAGGATTCAAAACCAGGACTTGAGGACGCCCTCTCGAATCTCAGGAGGACCACCAAACCCATCATCCCCTGCCTGGCACCCATGCCAAGTGCTGCAAAGCCCATGCAAGACCCTGCAAATAATCTCTTGGAAATCAACTCTCTGATCTTAAACCGCCTGTCCAAAATCTCCTATTAAATTAAATTTAAAAAAGGAAAAACTTCCCAGGATCTGTTCCCTCCTGCATCTCCCATCCATCCAGAGTCCTTGGAGATGGATACTCAAGAGGGCAATTCCCTTCTGGCCCTAGAACATCATTATTAGGATTTAAAGCATTGGAAGAAGAAGAAGAAACCCGAACAACTAACAACGCACAAGGCAATTTTGGAGCTGTCAAGTTTGCCATCCAACTTGCCCATCCTTGGATCTTCATTGTGTATTTAAAAAAAAAAAAAAATCCTGCTTCTGCCAGATTAAATTTATATCCTGGCCAACTCTTTTAAACAACATGGCATGTTGGACTGTAGTTATTTATGGAAATATATAATTTTTTTTTATCAACGTTCTGTTTACCATTATTTATTAATGCCATATTTAAAAATATTACAGCTGGAAATTTATTCCAAATGCGCATTAGTAAATTACGCTTGTAATTCCTAATGCATTTTTAATTATGAATTTATTCCTGCCTCCTTTTATTTATGGTTCCAAATGCTCCCCGTTTGCACGGCTGCATA